>JBAMHX010000022.1:3567244-3583061 GCA_037177515.1 Pseudomugil tenellus
TACAACAACCAAGGTCTTAGCAGATGGTTTACTAAAGGTCAGAATGACATCAGTTTAGGAGCCTTATAGTCAGACCTCTCAGCTAGACATTAATTAAGAGCAAGGTAATTAAACTAAAACATGAAATTCCTCTACACCATAAAACTGTTTCAGGTTGTGGAGGCAGAAGCTTCAAGTATCTCCAAGCTAAAAACAGCTTTCTCTGATTCCCAAACTGCAGGTGTTCTGCCCTTTAGAAGGCATTTAGCTGTGAACACATAGAGAAATATTTAATCTACCCCACTGAAATCTGTGTTATTGGAGACTAGTTGGTATGTTAACGCTGAAGCTAGATAGTGATCTGATTGTTTTTACATGACTGACACAATCATAATGCTTTTGACATGAGAAGTGCCTATTTGTCTTTGAAAAAGCTTATTCTTAATTCTTCTTTTTTTATTTTAAACCTTTGTGACCAGTGAAATGCTCAGTAATCTTTAAGGCTTTCCGTGTTATCTGCCACCGTCCTAGTTGCCATTTTCATGTATTCCCTGAAAACTCGCCACATCACCACCGTGTGGTTCAAGCATGCATAGAAACAACGTACACCACAAAACAATGAGTGTGGGCATGTTTATTGTTTTGCCTGCTGATCGGGAAAGGTTTGAACCATCCTCGGTCTGATCAGCTGTGATCTTTACGTGACTTATTTTTTAATCTGATTGGACATTCAAATGGATTAAAAAGTGCTCCTTAAGGACTAATTTATATGAATAAAGTATCCATTTTCATTTTACAGAGCCCTATTGCTTTCTATGGGTTCAGCTTGAACCTACATCACCATGAAACATTGAGGTTCTTTCCAAACTCTCTTTCAGGCTATGCAGTTCACTATTGTTGACAGTGACGGGAAGCGATCAGTGGAATCTTCGTACAAGTGCTAGTATATGTTCAGGGCTCTGATCTAATTGTGTTCCTGCATGAGATGACATGAGAATCTCCCTCCTGTCTGTAACCAGACAACCTGCTGTTGCTCCAGAAAAGTGGAAATTTCATTCAGAATTATAGAGCAACCATAGGATACTCAGTTCTGCAAAAGATTTTTTAGCTCGCTTTGCTTGAAGGGTAGGGGAGATGAGTCCTGCAAATGTTGGTTTATTATGGGAGATTTCATACTCTGAGCCTTTTTAGAGTGTTTTAAATTTGCCTAATTTAAACTCACTAAATAAAGACAGGTTTTAAAAGCCGTCTGTGTTATGCCGCTGGATTTGTCTGCAAGTCAGGACAGAATCTTTTTATCTTCTACTTAAGTTAAAATTTTAATAGTTGGCTGGACCAAATTTCCTCACAAAGGGACATTATCTTCTACCACCCGTTGGTCCACAGGTTTATAGCTCTACCAGATCTTACATTCTCAGCCAGCTGTATGTTATTTGTGAGAAAGTTGGTCTCTTGTCAGAAGTTTTTATTTTTGTACAGTTTTATCTTTAGGTGAACTCTGAAATGGCATGATGTCATTTAAGATGAATGAGGTTACTGTTTTATTCATTGCTCAGGTTGTTTTGAAGAATTCTCAGGAATCCTTTTCTAAGGATTCTGCAGCAGAAGGTTGAACTGCATCGGAACTAGATTCACATCAGCTCCCTGTCTCATCTGACCTCATACTTTCGTTCTTCTCTCTCCATCTCCATCATACTGAGATCAATATAGCACAATTCCAATATGTGGGAATGCAATATTGAAATTCTTCTACAATAGTGCAATCTGTGCTATTATATTAACATTTTAAAAACAATAACAGATGCTTTACTCATTTTCGGAGGGAAATTCAAGTTTCCAGAAAAGCCCAAACCAAACACATAGCAAACGTATACAGGTAATGACTATTATGAGGTGCTGCCAGCCTGAGTGGCACACCTTTACAGGCGGGCAGAGCACAGTTTTAAGGTTTTATGAAAGTCTTACATGCAAGAATACATTTAATCTGGTTGCAGAAGAACTGTGTTTTAACCTGGAAGCATGGGCTGGTCAGTAAGCAGAACAAACAGAACAAACTGCACAATTTCTGGGAAACCATTTTAATTTAAACTTTTCAATAAAAGTGTGGGAAGAAGTTGGCAAGACAACTGAAACAAGGCGCGGGTGAAAACCCACCTCCAGCTCGTGTCCTGAGCATCATAGTTGCAGCCGATGACTAAGGAATGCGTGAAGTGTTGGAAAAACAAAATGTGCTCATTTAATCTTGAAAAACACACCAACATGCACATGATGCTGCAATAATTTCAATTAACCTACATGTAAAGTTCCTCTTTTCTGAAACACAACAATGGCATGAAGTGACAGGTCATCAAACACAAAGTCACTGATTATGTAAAGAAAAGCTATAATTAACCTTCAACTGTGCAGACTATGACATCCTCCTCAAAGAAGGAATAAAAAAAATAAATTCTAAGAGACACTTTGGTCATCAAGGGGCCAGAAGGGCAGGTGCTTAAGCACTTTTAACTACCCCATCTGCATCTGGATGCTCCCACAGCTGCTTTGAGTGACTGTAATAGCTTGTTTTAGCTCTGTGGGGTCTTCTGTCATCACTAACTTTTGTAATGATTTTGAGGTTGAGTGGTTGCTTATTCTTTGGAGTGCCTCAGAGTCCTTGCTTAATTTATTCTACTTTGCCTTGAAGAAACTATTCATACTTTTTTCTTTGTGTGACGTGTTAGTCATTGTGCAACACTCTCTTGAGCAAACTGAAAGAAACCTTCAAATGTCTTTTCTAAAAGTGACAAGTATTAAAATTACTGTAATTATTTTTTTTTCTTTGTCCACCCAGCACGCGTTTAAGTTTCCTTAAATGTTCCATGTTTTTTCCAATAATGTTGCAGACACACAGTGGATTAGTTTAGTAATTTAATTGCCTCCAAGAGTTTAGTGTCACATTTGCTAGTACAGCGGTGACTGTGGCTGTGCTGTACTCCCTAAATTAACACGAATGGATTCTCAGTTTGCCAGCTCCATGCAGTTCTACAACAGCAAAACCAGAAGCTCACAATGAGACATGCTGAACAAAAGAGAAGCATCCCAATTGGAAAGATTTCTCTTAAAGTGAGTTATGTCTTATGCATAATTTCTGAATACTGGGCTTCCTGTTGAGAGGTGCTGCTGCATGCTTGACTGGAGCTGCAAAGCTTCAAAGACAGACCATGAGTGTACAACAACACAATCGTTTTCATTATTGAGCGTCATGGTAGCCCAGCTGTCATCTTGTCATTGTGCAACTCGCCTAACCTGAAATAACCCTCCAACTCTTTGATAAAAAGCATTTGGTGTTCACGCTGAGACACAACTAATGGTTCATCTTACACTGAACGTGTTGTGCAAATGTCCTGGGTACATCCGTTACCTAAAGGTGGCTCCTAAACACCATTGGAGTGCATTCCCTCTGATGTTGCTCTCTTTTGGTTTAGCTGGTATTTCATCATATACTGCGAAGTCTATGCAGTTTATTCCATTAGCCGCTGAGTTACTCATGTTTAGCATCTAAAGAGGGCATTAAAGGAGATGCCTTTGATTTTTTTTTTTTAGCATCCACATGACCTCCGCATAGCTTCAGCAGCACATTTCTGTGGTGCTTTAGGAATAGTATTGTCTCCTCTTTAAATATGTTTCTCATATTTGCACATTTAATTTGTGCTGTTTTGCTTTTAAGGTTTTGATAGGCATCCAAGAGTAAGACTATAGTTTGTAGAGATGATTTTGTTCTACAGAAAGTGTAATCAGAGGCCTTTAGTTGAATTTAATGGGCATCACTTTGTGTTAATGAGCTGCATCCCACAGCTGAACTAAAATCCCTGCTTGTTTGCAAGACACAGTTTGTGCCAAGAAGATACTGTAATACATGACAATGCAGAAAGCTTCTTAGAAACAAGCGAACCCACTCCTAAAGCTAACAAGCACAGCAGGTGGTGTCTTAACAGGAGCACTTAAATCGGCCTTTTCTATTTAACCTTTGTGCCTAGTTTTTAAAACCAGATTTAATCCATATAAAATCATGAATTCTCCACTAATGTTCAGATGTTTTTCTCACCATGCGTTTATTTAAAAAAATGTAGCTATTACCTTGTATCCATTGGCAGGCCTCTAAGAACAGACAGGAGGTGAGAGGGCAGAATTATCGTGTATATGTGCGAGTGTTTCAGGCTTTGCTCGCAGTTTGTGGGGAATTTAGTGAAGGTCTTAATGAAAGTCAGAGTGCTTAGTGGACATGAGGGCTCCACTGATGGAAATCAATGTGGTCTTTTGTAGGAGAGAGAGAGAGGGAGACTGATTCCAGGCCTTAGCTGCTTGATGTGATGCTGGCAGACTTTGACATGCATTTAATGGCGCGTCACTGGGTTGGACAGGTAATCAATTTATTTAGGCAGTAATGTATGTATCCCTTGGTAAATCTTTAATTAATAGGAAAAAGAAGACAATTGTGATGCAGGGGGCCACAGAGTATGAAAATCCAAGAATTGCTACCTCATTTCCTTTTTAATTAGCTGCGACTGCTTGATACTCCAGTTGTGTTTCATTCCATTTTCAAATGTCTTTGTTGAGCTTAGTATTCGTGCTACAAAAAAAATGAAAATATCTACTTAGCCTAAATCAAGACTTTATTATTTCAGTAAAGGCCACCAGTTTCCAGGTCTGGCTGAGTCACAGAAGTACTACCTCTGCTCCTATCCTGCTTCTCCTCATGAGGGTCAATTGGCTGCATTTTTGGATTATTGCACCTCTGGGAAACAAAGTCAATAAGCACCACATCATGTAAAATGCTGTATTTGTTCCTTCTCTTTCTTAGCAGCTGTACTGTACCTCTACTGTTCCCCCCATGGGTTTTACAGATTCTTTAGGGAGCAGGTCTGCGTCAAATCACTGGGATCTCAGTAAAATTACAGTTAATTTTAAGGGCATTTCAGTGATTTAGCCTATTTTTGGACCGTTAATCTCCAGTAGTGTTGCTTAATTTTCAAATATGGAAAATAGATTCAGATTACTTTTCCTTTGCTTGATTATTGTAAGTATAAAAACAGAACAGAATAGGAGGATTTGGCTGTGAGAGAGAAATTCACAGATGAGTCTTATGTGCTTTAAACTGCAAAGCATTTGAAGGCTAAGTGTTGGGAGATTGTTTCATTCTCCTCTGATCGTGTGCAGAGGATCGTTTAATACTTCTGAATTCATGTTAAGTGACATCGTTGCAGCTAGTCCATTCTTTGACAGGAAAAAAAGAAGGAAAGCAGATAAATAATTCAAATCTTTATGTGAAGATTTTTGTTTCAAAGTTGTCTGAGATTCAACACTGAATTAATTCCACTGAAAGAAATTATCTTTAAAGTTTTTCAGCCTTATCTGGAAAGCACCTTGAATTTATTCATTTTCTAAAGATATTAACTTTTTTGTCTCTCATTTATGAAATTGTTGTGACACTGACTATATGAGCTTTGATTTGATTCAATGGCTGACTTTGGTGATGCAAAAGAAAGTAGATCAGATTCCATTTAGAGGCTCAAGCATCAAAAGATGTTGAAGGTATTTCTGGTATCTGTGCTTCATTTCCTGAATCAGGTTTCCAGTGCCTGCAACATCCCATGAAACAAATGAAATTTTGCATAAACCCCAAAAGAGAGCTTAACATTACTATGTTACTGGTTTTAATACAGGTTTGTTATTGTGACAGCTTGCTTCAATGTGGATGTTTTTTAGTGAAAAAAAGTTTTAGTAACTCCCACATCCATCAACAAATCTACACCAAATGAAGCATGTTTGATGACATTACTATCATAAATACATTTTCATATCAGTATTTTTTGTGGCATAGCTCCACCCTCTTATAGCAGTGAATAATGTTTACATTTTGATGCTCCTTAACCATAAAAAAATTGTAGAGGATTATCTTTTTACTCCCTTCCTCACTTTGGAAATAAACTTGAAATCACAAGAATAAAGTCGAAGTAAGGAGAATAAAGTCCAAGTAACGAGAATAAATTCAAAGTACAGTTTTGTGAATAAAATAAAAAAAAAGTTTACATTAACTTTGAGTCTTTCAAATTAATGTGAAACAGCTCTATCATATTCTATGAAACACAATGCCTAGTGTGGATGAGCTAGGGAGCTTGTACTGTAGAGTGGGTTTTAGCAACAAGGAAATATTTCCCATTCAGCACATAAACATAGCATTATGATAATAAATATTCATACTTTGAAGAGACTGTATTTAACTTTATTCCAATCATTTCGACTTTATTCTTGATGTTTTAAGTTTTTCTTAAGTAAAAAAGGGTGGGGTGTTATCTGTTTCTATTGTTACTGTTCAAATAATCATCATCTTTTCTTCTGGATATAAGATACCTGTCAATCAAAAGGACATGCCTCTAATGATGCTTCATTTCAAGATTAAATAACATTTCAACAAGTTAGTGAAAAACCTTGTCACAGTTGCCGTGAAGGTAAAACGTGACCTGTTAAACCTAAAATGTTATTGTACTGGGCTGTAAACATGTTAATTTCTGCTGTGGAGTTGGAGATTATGGAGAATTGCTCTGTTTTAGAACCCCTAGTGGATGAAGAGGTAACTGTAAATTTTGGCACTTCCACATAGGCTTCACTTATTTCCATTGGAGGTTGTTACTTGTTTGACCTATCACATCTGATACTCAAAAAACATTCACAACTTAGAAATTCTTGCAGCGGTATGTGATGCAAGGTCAAGGTCAGCTGAACTAAGAATCTGGTAACTTTAAGACTCATAGTTCATAGACTGGCTTTTTTGAAAGAACTTCTCTGAGACCACTTTGCATGATCTGTCTGTTTTTGCCAGCAAGTAAAGCCATAGAATCAGCTAAAGCTAAGTACCATCTGGCAACATAATACCCAGAGCATTCATAACTAGAAGACCTTTTCTTAACAGAACGGGGAAAGACTTCACCTGCATGTAAAATAACTGCACAGCCTCGCTACAGAACAAGCATTCACTATTTTACTTGGTTACATGGTGCACTTTAAAAACAAATGGTAAAAAAAATATAATTTCTCCTGAAGAAATGTACAAGGTTTTCTGGTGCATCAATGTAATTTTCTAAAGAAAAAAAATACCCTTTTCTAAGCGCACAGGCAGGGTGATTTGAAGATCATTCAAGTGACCATAAGGGTGAGGCAGAAGGGAATCTGTTGGAGTTGTCCTGTGACCGGACACTGATGGTAAAATTCCAGCAGGTGTCTTCTGCATTTCCCACGAGTCTCTAGAATTCTCTTGTGAAGGCTTGAAAATTCTACATTTTCTCATTTTATAAGGACCGACTGACACCAGTCCTTATTTTCACACTAATTTAGGTAAATCAACAATATTCATACATGGAAAGTGATTTTGTTTTACCTCACCAAATAGAAAAGACTAAACACGATTTACACGGCAGTATTAGTGTTATTATAGTTACAAGTTTTTGTTTTTTTTTTTAGTTTATTGTCCTATATATTATGTGACAATTTTGGAAAACTGCTACAGAATCCTAAAGTCATGCAAGGCTCATGCTACTAAGGTTATGTAGATGTAATGTCTGGGTAAAAGGCAACTAAACCTTCTGAATAAGTATCGCCACTGGTTGTAACCTGGATTATTCATACCAAGCATGGTGGTGGTACTGTTATGATATGGCATTTCTTAGTGGATGTTAACTCTGTGATAAAATTAATCTTTATTTACACCGACTGCTGAAATCAAACTGCTTTTTTTAAGTTTCACTTTCAACTTTCCCATTCAGGTATAATAATAAGCCATGTTTATTTTTTCTGGATAGTGTGTGCAGATATGTCACTCTCCTTTTTTATTTCAATATGAGTTGTAAATATGAGTTCAATATGAATTAAAAGGTGTCGCGGTGGAAAGTGCTTTAGCCTCACAGCAAGCAGGTTTCTGGTTTGATTTTCGGCTCGGACGGTGTTCTTTCTGTGTGGAGTTTGCACGTTCTCGCCCTGTTGGCGTTGGTTCTCTCTGGGTGATATGCACCCTGGGGATAGGCTGATTGGAAACTGTAAATTGTCCATAGGAGTGAGTGTGTGTGGTTGTTGTTCTATGTGTGTTGGCCGTGTGATGGACAGGGGACCTGTCCAGGAAGTACCCCGCCTCTCGCCCAATGTCTGCTGGGATTGGCTCCAGCACCCCCCCTCCCCCAACCCCATTTAGCAATAAGCGGTAGATAATAGATGGATGGATATATTAAATTGATCATAACTTTCAATGTTTATATGTAGGTTATATATGACACATTGTATTTTTATATTATTATTATCATAATTTTGATAATTCCCTACAAATCTAGTGATTCCCGATTATTTTTAGTGGAGTTCATGAAGTTTTGCAAAATGTTTTTTTTTTTTTTTTTTTTTTATGTAAATACAAAATCCTCCTGAGACGGTCCTTGTTCGAAAGTCTCTTGCATTGTCAATTTAACAATTTGATTTGAGAACCACGGGGGGCTGGATAAATCAAAAGCTTTTCTGGAGGCATGCTGCTGCTTTCCACCAACAGGAATACCTGCACTCCTGCTGAATCAGTATCAATTCCCTTATTATTCACATGTGAACAAGCACAAGCGGTTCTTGTGGGTAAGAAGATGGAGAAGGGGTTTTCTTTGGCAGGTGCTGTGTTATGTCAACCCTATTCATGGAGTAAAGTGCTAAAAATGTGACAAATTGCCCACATGCCATATAATCATCCAGGAAAATGCTCTCCTGTGAAAGCTACCCATCCAGCTCTTTAACCCCACCGGCCTGTCAGTCAGGAAGCCAGCCGTCTCTCACAAAAGCTGCTAAGTCAGGAAGTCACTTCTCCCCGTGGCTCATCAGCTTTTCTAAAAGCTCTTCAGCAACCCACAGCTATCTGAGAAGTTAGCTCAAGAATCATCCTGCAACTTCACGTAGCTTCCATCCAGCCTGCCATTTTTCCCTGATATCAACATCTGTTAAACCAAAACCAACACCACCCCTTCCCCATATAAATCAGTCAGCTCCTCTCATTTGGTAATTAATCTAAAGGAAATGCATCCCAAAAAGGGACGCCAGAAGGAAACGGCCTCATTCTGTTGTCCCTCCATCCCTCTGAAACTCCCTCCTGCAACACATTCAAATCGCCGCTGATGTCACTATACTCAAATCTGAACTAAAAACTCACCAGTGTTGCTCTGATTCGAAGACATAACCTTTTAAAGGATTTTTATAGTTAATATTCCTCCTGTGGTTTCTCAATGCTCTTTTATTGTTTTGCTGTGTTTTTCTTGTTTTTCACTTGTATTTACTGTTTAAACCATCTTTGAGTTTTCCTGAAAAGTTCTGTATAAATAAAATGCATTATTATTATAATTACTTTAAATAAATTATGTTTCAGTTAGGTTCTTATATATATTATTTGACTAACCACCAAACCGGTTTCCATTTCATCTGGATGCCTTTTTCTATTTGTAAACAATAAAAGGATATCATCATGTAGCTTTTGCTGTCTTAAAGAAGCTCTGTAGAAATGGTAGATTACCTCAGTGCCTGCATCCATCTTGCGTCCCATCTCTACTCTGAGTTCTCTTCTGTAAGGAAATGTCAGTCCAGTATTGACTCTTTTCCTTGTTCTCTTCCTCCAACAATGTCTTTAATGCAATTCTCATTAAAAACTATTTGTTTTCTTATCTAGTAACTGGTGGTAGCAAAAACTTTAAGCTAACTTTAAGACAAACATCAGTGAAGCTAAACCCTGAAGAAGAATGGATGCAAACCGTCTGACAATGATTTTTTTTTTTTAAACGGTCAACTTTAAGTAATGCTAAGTAGAAATACATCTTGAGTAGTCAGATAGTCAGTGTGTTTATTCAGCGCCATGAAAGGCAGCAATTACAATCAATTGTTCTTTAAGGCTCATTTGAAATGGCTGCAGGATTTATGCAAGAGTCTCATCTCTGGGCAGCGGTGTATTGGTCTGTGACTGGACAGTAATTATCCATGAACTAAGGGCAAAAGGAGGATGTATATGTGGGTGATGGGAAGGTGGCGGTACCAGAATTATAGGAGAATGTTGTTGCAGTTACTTTACAGTATCAGACTTTTGTTCGATCTTGTGATAATTAGTCGGTGAGTTTGGAAGGTAAGGACAGAGTCAAACAAAATTAGACAAACTTGCTCTGCAGGTAATTATGCAGCCTATTGGAATCCAATAACAGATTCATACAGCTTTATTTTTGCTTTTTAATGGTGACTCAACTGCAGTTGACATTGTCAAGTTTACTGATGTTCATCTGCAGTTCTGATACTGTAGCATTGCTGAGTTAGTAATGCTGCAGGTTGGTTAATCAAGTCCCTGCTCATGATCTCAGCCCATCTGTGACTGAATATTTAAATTAGAACCTGTCAATATGGCAATCAAGCAAGTGGATTAAACAAATAGATACATGAAGCATTCATGTGAATGAATGTTTCAGCGCTTAAAAAATAGATTTTATCTCTTTTACTTCATGCAACATGTGTTCTGAAAGTAAAATGAATGCTTGCTGTCTTTGCAGGTGAACCTCTGGAGCACAGGAGCACTGAAGGGTACTGGAGCTTTTCCTGGGTAGCAGAGGACAAACTGAGTTTCACAAATGACACCATGCCCAAGTCAGGTGAGTTGGATGTTGTCAACACCCCTCAGACAGATAGACAAGCTGAGGCACCTCTGCTCTTTTTCATGTCATTGTTCACAATTGCTCTTGACATCGAGCATCAGCTTTCTATCAAAACGCATGCACGTCTTTGCCTTTCCTGCCTTCCATCAACACAACCAGCAAAGTTACAAAGCAGCGCCACCTGACCCCCTGAAGGACTCAGATAAATCCATTTTATAACACAATTACATGTCTGAGTGGTTCAAGTTTTCACTAATCTATCTTTATATTAAAATTACACAGCAGGAGAATAAAACCTGAAACAAGTTTGCAAATATTTGCACAAATTCATGCAAGAGGCAGATTATGTTTGAAATAAACAGAATACATGCAGGTAAAACACAGTCCACTGGGACACCAGCAGTTTTTTAACCACCTACTAAACTTTCTGTCTCTGATCCCAAATATGCTCAAGGTTTGAGTAGGTCACCATGTAGCACCACCATCTGCTAAATAAAGCTTTAAATAGATTTTGTTTTATCATCACTAGAAACAGCCGTAATGTTAAAAACTTACTTCTGATGTTAAAGAAAAATTATCAAATGATTTAAAAAGGCTCTTTCTCTCTTGATTTTGTAGAAATAGATGACATAAATAAATATATATATATATGAGAGAGAGACAGAGAGAGAGAGAGATGTTACAGAATTTCATGTATTTGTGTAATATGTAAATCTTACTATACATGTGTTTGGACCATAAACAAATCAAGTTTTAAGTAAACAGAAAGAAGTTCAGTGTCACAAAATCCGTGCCTTCCTTCATCCCTGTAAGTAAGACAGAGGCAGATATTCCTGTTTGATGGTTGAAAAGAAAAGGCATTATGTGATCATTACAAACTGTGAATAATGTTTTTTTAATAAAGGTGCAAGTTCAGCTTCCTGTGGCTTTAAGGTTGATCTGCCATTTTTAAGGCTGTTGATCTTTTTATGGCAGGACTGGGCAATGAACAACAGACTTGGAGGGTTGTATACATATTATAGCTGCACTGTTTCCTCCACTAACCACCTGTTCTTTACTTTTAAATGCATTAAAGGAAAAGCTCCATTTAATTTAGTGGACCTCATATATTCACATCCAAGTCTGATGGCTGCAGTTTGCCACTGAACTGCTTCTGTGACTAGTTTAAATGAATGCATTACCGAAATAAAGACTATAAATTGCTTATAAGTAAGGGATAATGCCTGTGTCGGCTGGTCCACGCCTCTGCATCGTTCATCCATTTCTGATAACACACACCTGGAATGACATTGTTTAATGCCTATAAATAACGCTTATAACATGTGACTTATGAAATAAGTGAATGTCAAATCAATTGTTAATACCTTATTGTTGTTTTTTTTACCATTACATTTGTAAGTTTTTCACAAGAAGCAGCCTGGTGGACTATTTAATATGTCATTGTGACATGTTGCTAGAGTAACCAGCTCTGGCTACAAAACCTGCAGCTGAATTAAGGTATATTAACATAGGTTCTGAGTTCCTGTTACCATGGTTACCAAAAATTTAACAACAAGGCTATCTTACCCAAACCGTTTTTATAGGTGTCCTTTTAATGGACACTCCGCAGCCAATCAAAATTTCATTATACCATGGTCTGGGTGAATTCTAAGTCACAGTCAACCATTTTTGTTAAAAAGCAAGTGTAAGAATTAAAAATGTCTTTCCTTATAAAGTTAAAATGATATGGAGTCTGTATGCAGCTCTGGTTCCTTGGTGCACCTGGACCAGGCGAAGTCCTGATCTGGAGCCTTTTGATGCCTGTCATTCCCTTTCTGACCCACTTTACTGTCCAACTGTCAAATAAAGACCCTTAGAGCCCCAAATTCCTTAAATAAGTATTATAATATCTTAAGTAATTTATGTTTCATGTAGTGTTCTCAGTGTCTGCAAAGAGGTCTCAGCCTGCTAATCTAGAATCGATTGCTTTTGTCTGCACTCACTCGCGCTAGGGGAATTAGCCATGTTTCCAAGTTTTCCATTCGAGTAAACTCTCTTCCTGAGGAAACACTAAATAATCACTGCAGGGATTATTTCTACTCCCGTTTTCAGAGGCAGAACACTTTAAATGTGCTTCAAAGCAGCAGGAAAGAAAACAAGTGAGATTTTGTAGTGGTCCTTTATTTGTGGAATCTCTTTCTATATAATCAGCAGGTTTGAAGTTGTAGCCCATGATCAGGTGCATTTCCTTCTTTTTAATGCAGTCTTTTCATTTTTGTAAAGTAATCTGGTCAAGTTTTTTTTTTTTTTTTGTCTAAATGACTTTTTATTTAAATATTTATCTGTTTAAAAAAAGTTGACTTGACCTTTTTATATTTGTAAAGAAACACTCAGTTTTTTCAATTCCAGGTTAAAGACCCACCTGTTCTAAGATGCATTAAATTGTTGAATAAAATTTTTTTTATCTGGAATTTACCAGGATTTTAATTGTATTTGGTTATTCCTTTTAAGTTAACATGGTATTGAGATAAGTCATATACTTACCATATGTCCATTTATATTTAGAAGGGAAATATCCAGTCACTTTTTTAAAATCCTTTTCTTCATTTCCAGTTTGTTTGAAGGTGTGAGGTAATCCTCTAAGTGATGATTCAATGTCCTGTAAGGGTCAAACTGTCACCCACCTTAATAAAACACATACCTTGTGAACGCCAACAATATTTTCTAGTTAATTCCTAAAATGACAATGTTGACCTATCTTCTATAATATGCTGGCAAGTGATGAGTGGCGTTCCTCAGAATAGTAAACTGATTATGATGTGGCAGGTCAAGGCAGGACCACATCTGGGCAGTAAAAGCCAGATGACTGCAAATGGTAATGCAGGATAATGACACATCCTACAGCAGCAAATTAAATGCCGACTGAACAGACAAGTAAAAAATGTACATTTGACTTGTTTTCTGCGTAGTGTGTTTTATTGCACTTTATTCAGTTTGGGTGCATTAGTACTTCTATGCATGTGCAGATTTAACATAAACTAAAATGTAATGCTGGTAGTTCTTTTGAGAACAGCAAATTGCATGCAAGTGGCTGCTGTTGCATTTTGTCACACAGTATGACATCAAATAGTGGATGGGGGGGCTCTGTAAAGGACAGGTCACAGCAGCATAGCTTGGTGAACATGGCTTGAGGCTGCAGTGATAGATCTCAACTCTCCCCACAGCATCTGCTGTCTGCTGGCATTTGTCAGCAGCTACAAAAGCCAACACAGACTGACTGGACACTTGCCACCAGCTGCCCCCATATTCTCTCTTCATCCCCCCCATCCTCTTTGCTTCCATTAGCAACCTTTAACCACCCGGCTGCAGGGAAGGCCAGCGTCGTTATTTAAATTTCTGTTGGTAAAATTACTTGTTTGCCACTTTGAGTCAGTGGTAGAATAAACATCAAAGACATCCTGACATCTCCTGCTTTGCATCCAGAGCGCTGACATCTTTTGGAGAGAAAAAAAGGAACAGGACAAAGCCATGGGTGTTTTCTGTTTTGCCAAATACTTCCCACATGGGTTCTTCATCACTCCACACTGAATGTCCTCATCGAGATGGATGGTCCTGGTTCAGCTTTGGCTGCCAGCTGCAACACACGCTCTCAGATGGATGCTAGCCACTTGAGGAGCTACAATAGAACATCTGCCTCAATCAGCTAGTTGTGCTGTTATAGTGTATTCTGTTTGCTAAAGCACATTTTCAAAGTCAGGGGGTTTAAAAGGGAGTTTTTGTGCAGGTGCTTGTTATGTGGTAACCATGTGCGGTTTTGTTATTTTTGGCCCTGTTTGCAGGTGCATCCCACCATTTGTATAACTTTTATTATGGTGTAAATTATTAGAACAATTCTTTCTTGAGCACATGTTTTTATTGTTAAAAGCAAAGGGTTTAGCTTTGTGGAGGCACAAGTGCATAAACGTTTAGCTGAAGGTTTATCAGATGTCCTCCTGCTACAACAACATAACATGATAGCTTCATTAATTCTTCATCAATCCAACAGTTAGTCCACAAACCTCTGGTGTGTTATTTGTGTAAAGGGATCAATTTCGTAGTTAGTCTCATTCCATAATAATGTTGTATTCAAGTCAGAATGGTGGCCAAGTCATTTCAGACATAAACAAACTTTATGCATCCATAAGGAAAACTTTGCTGTCACAGTAACTCAGGACAGTAATCCTGCACACCAGAAACAGAATGAAAGAATAAAACTACAACCATAAGATATAATAAGAAATAAAATAATATAATAATCAATATAAAATCAAATAAAATTGAAGGTATAAAAGTAATAATAAAAATATAAACATTTTTTAAAATATACAAAATATACAAGAATGGAACCGATGCCTGTAATGCAGTGCAAGTTTACACAGAAGTCTTGACATAAATGAAGTTATCTACTGCAGAGTGGGGAGAGTGCTCCTGAACGCTCACTGCGACAGCACAGCTGTAAGAGTTTGTTCGAGAAGGAGCTCCTTTGCTTTTCAACAGTCTGGTATAGCGGGTGAGCTGAGTTGTCCATAATGCAGAGCAGTTTGGCCAGTGTCTTCCTGTCCCTCACTGCCACAACTGTCTCCAGCTGACAGCAAAACACATGTCCAGCCTTGCGGAAAAGTTCAACTGGAGAGATGTGCCTTTGGTAGTGCTGCTGCCCCAGCAGACTAGCAAAGCACATAGTGCTGGAGACCATAGACTGCTAGAAGATCTCCAGAAGTTTACTGCACACATTGAAAGACCTGAGACTTCTCAGGTAGTGATAAGTTTGGCCTTCCAGCCTATAGTCTGCTCTTCACATGGACTCCCAAGTTCATGCAAGCAGTACTAGTCCTTCTTTGGGTTTTTTGTGATTAGAATATTCTTGTTGTTGCTGCTTCTACCTGCCTATATGATACCATTCTGTTTCATTGATACCAACATGTACTTTTAATGAAATGACGATGATGTGTGCACACACACATATTCATGTATGTATGTATGTATGTATGTATGCATGCATGCATGCATGTGTGTATATATATATATATATATATATATATATATATATATATACACACACATCGGGAGGAGGCCCCGGGGGAGACCCAGGACACGCTGGAGAGATTATCTCTCCCGCCTGGCCTGGGAACGCCTTG
>JBAMHX010000022.1:3586018-3599032 GCA_037177515.1 Pseudomugil tenellus
TGTAGCTCTGGATTAATGACTCAAAGTAGACAGGAGCCATTTGTGTTATTGTTTTGTAAGCCAAAAGCAAAGATTTATATTTGATGTGTGCGGCAACTGGGAGCCAGTGCAGTGTGATTAACAGTGGAGTGACATGAGCTTGTTTTGGTTGGTTGAAGACCAGACGTGCTGCTGCATTTTGGATCATCTGCAGAGGTCTAACTGAGCATGCCGGCAGGCTGCCAGTAAGGAATTGCAATAGTCAATATGAGAATTTTGGGCATCATATGTAGGCACAAGTGTTATAGAGTCAAAGTTAACATTTATTGGCATATGTAAGGAAGGACTGGCTGGACAGACTATGAACTCCATTTTAGAAAGATTTAGCTGAAGGTGACGAGCCTTCATCCATGCAAAGATATCAGCAAGACGTGGATATTCTCATTGAGACGGATGTATCATCAGGTGGGAAGGAGAGGAAAAGCTGAGTGTCATCTGTAGAGCAGTGGTAGGAAAAGCCATGAGAGTTTATGACCGCACCAAGTGAGGATGTGTATAGTGAAAAGAGAAGCGGGCCAATTACCGAACCCTGAGCAACCCCTGTGTTCAACACATGCGATTTAGACACTTGATCTTGCCAGGATACTTTAAAGGATCTACCAGTGAGGTAGGTCGTGAACGAAGATTTTTAGAAGATACTAAATTAAATTTGGATCCTGGCAAAATTTTGGATATATGATCTAGAACAAGAAAAAAAAGGGATCTTTGGAGTTTTGATCAATATAAGACAGCAAATTAAGATGTAGACATGCAAGAAATACTCCACTATGAACACTGTGGACTCATTATTAATGCATCTAGATATGTAATAGAGCATCCATACAAAATTAATGTATTAAAACATGGGCTGTAATTCACAGTATAAATGCAGCTGGTCTGCACTTTCTGAGGGCTTTCCAGTTATTGATAAAATAACCATCAAGATGCAATTGGTTTTGGGCATCATTTCATAAATGGTAAATAATTCCCATGCATTATATTGTGTTGGGAGGAAATGTTAGATACAACAGTAATGGACACACAAACTCTTAAATTATTATTAATACACCACTTTATCTGCTTTTTTACATCCAAGCATGGATTCCTTTTTCTGATATGGACAAACCATATGAACCCAGATAAATCCAGTTCCAAGGGGCTGTAATGGAACAAATTATAAACCTTTTACTACCAGATTTTGACACTGAGAAATCTTGATTAGGTTAGGGAAAACACACAACTTGGGAAAGGACAACATTATTTACAACATAGAAAAGTATGTTTGTGCTCTTCTCTAAATGTAGGAATCTCTGACCTTTGTTAAAAAGCAGGATTGTCACTACTGCTTTGAGTGGGAGGAACGTTTCCGAGGTAAATGTCAGCATGAAGAGAGCTGGCCTGTGAAGAATGACAGTGCAACATTTGTCTGCAAGTATCTTTTTCACAATTTTATCCGAATCTGAACAAGTTGTTTCTGTCAGATATTTACCTCGGGCAAGGTGTGGTTCTGTAAGATTCAGTCCTACAACTTTTTGGTAGTGAAAAGAAATTAGACATGTTACTGCATCAAAGAAAAAAATGTACAATTACTTAGTTTTCCTTTGTGCCTTGAGCACATTTAGCTTAAATGTTGGTTTATCAGTAAGTTAACACACTGCATCTCTAATGAGACACATTCTGGCTTGACAATAGCTGGTTTCCATTTTGGATGTTTAAAACAAATAAGATCGCCCACCCTGCTTGGTCACCTGGGAGATAAATAGAGCAGATTCTCTGTGAAATTATCATTGTTTTCATCTTTGGTCAGGATACCTCTGCTTCCCTCACCTCAGAGCAAATGCGAATTGTGGCACAGATGCATCCCTCTTCCACAAAAATATACAGAGAAAAAAAATACACTAATTAATAATATCTTTAAGCAGAGAGATCAGATAACAAAACATATTTACAAAATTATTAAACTGTTAGGTAGGGCTGGATGTGAACACTGATCTGCTTCAGTCTGGTCCAAAATTTAAAATGCCAGAATCTAATTATTTAAATTATGTAACGATCCCACCCTCAACAGACCCTTTTTAGAACGCTTTGATGAACTTGTCAACAAATGTTGGAATTTTTACGACTACCTTAAACTCAGGAAAAGCTGGATGTGTTTGTTGGTGCCTTTTGTTCTGGACATGGGGCTGGAGACGACCCCTCACTCATACTGGAGATACTTGTTGATACAACATGATAACCTCTCCCCTCCTCCACACCTCCAGCTCTCTCCACAGGAGACCAGAACACTCAAAGGACAGAAGGAGGGAACTCTGTGGTAGGAAGCATGAGCTGCCACCCATGCCCTGATTGGGTGGCAGCATCCAGACCTGCCCACTCAGCCGAACCCGCCTATCTTCAAAAGACCAAAACAGACTTTGCTCCCCCCCCTTTTTTCTTGCCCTCTTCCCTCTGGACTCTTGGCTCTTGGCCTCCCTGGATCACACTCTGAAGCTACTTCCTCGCTACCTGCTTCTGTTAATTATGCGTGTGTGAAAAGCTTTGTCCTGCTCGCTGGAGAACAAAGGAGGGCCACATGGTCTACACATGGCCACTCAGTCCAGGCCTAGAATGAGGAATTAAAACAGTCACTCTGCAACTAAGCGTTTGTGCCTCCTTAAGGAAGTTAGATTTTCCTTAACTCCAGCGTAAAAACACCCCACTTTTGGACATTATTGGACTGTTCACCTTCTGCCTCAACTTCCAGCCATCTACCCCAGAAGGGGTCGAGGGCTGCTAACCTCAACGACAAGCTTCTACCAGATTCCAACGGTGCTATATGGACCGAAACATCTTGGCGCCCCAGAACGGATCTGGACCCAAGCCCAGTCCACTGGTCGTAAACTGCAGTTCTGAACGAACCCTATTTCCTCAGCGAGGAACTATTGGTCTTTAGAGATGGTTGGCGAGTTAGGAAACTAGCCTTAGAAATGGTTCACTCTTAGACATGATTTAGGAACAACACAGTTTTACTTAATAAAACTATGTGTGGGATTAAACATGTATTAACTACATTTTTAATCCCACACACATAGTTTCTTTTACATAGAACTCAGGTTTATCATCAAAGCTTACCGCAACACTGGTTTATGTTCAAGGCCGGATTAACCATATGGGCAATTGGGCAATTGCCCAGGGGCCCACGACTCCCCAGGGGCCCACGACTTCCCAGGGGCCCATGACTCTCCAGGGCCCAGTGTGGGTACTAGCAAATACTGTATCTCCGCCTAAACTATCCACTCAAGCCACTGCGCTGCGCTGCTTGTCACTCTCATCTCGAGCTGAGACCCTCCTCTCATTGGTCAATCTGATAAAGTGGGTCAAGGGTGAGCAGGTCAATGAGCGGCAGCAACAAAAAAAAAAATCAGACATGGAAAAGCTAAGTGGGAGCGCGAAACGGAAATTAAAAAAGGAGAGAGACGTCAGAATCGCTGAGAATTTAAAGTATATACCAAAAATAGGTCATTTCTTCACTCCCGTTAATGTTGCCGGGAGTTTAGTAGAATCAGCTTCCGTCAACGATGACAACTCAGCTAGCCAGAACTTTTCCCCAGCGCTAGCTTACAGCCCTGAGAGCGACGACTCGGCAACCCAAACCGCCAGAACCCCCACAGCAAATTTAACAAGCGGTCCAGATTCTGCTGCGAGTCCGACCTTTGAGGGAAGCGGTGACGGCGAGTCTCCAGTCCTGCCGCTACCCGAGCCGCCTGGGAGGAGCACCTGTGTCTCAGCGCCAGTCCAGAAAAAAGCAAGTATAAGAAATGTCTGCCAAATGATATGAAAGCATTTAAACCTGCACTTCCTTGAGATTAAGCACTAAAATGTTTATGTTTAAGCTGTTTTGACAGGTTTTAGCATTTATTTATTTTGTCTCTTCTTTTTTAGAAATTGACAGCTGTCTGTATGTTTGTGTTGCACTTAAATGTTGAACTGTTTAATTCAATATTAAAATGAGCTCAGGAGCATAATGTTTATTTGATAAGATGCACTGCATTTTATTGATCCTTTTTTCTTGAGGTACCAGCTCCATAGAAATGCTGATTATTTTGATGCTTATATTTGACTTATAACTTGTTTGCCTTTTTTAATTCTGAGGAGAAATGATCATTTCTGCTTCAAACATGTGTATAGGGCCAAAATGCTTCTTGATGTGAACTCTTGTGGTAACTAGCAATTATTTTGATATTGTGGATAATAGTTGTTAAATAAAATGTTGATGGCTTGAAGTAATGGTAGTTGCTTATTTTTTTGTGAAAATGGGGGATCCCACTGTAGTAGGTCAATTTTAACAGATTATACAGATACTGATGTTTTGTTTCCACAGCATCATATGGCAGGGAGTCTTTTTGGCAAGGCATAGCAGTGCATGTGTAGTTTTGTAGGCATTCTTATATTTGTGCATCAGAATACACCTGATGACAGAATTTTAAGTATTTAGTATGTTTAGATTATATAACAGTAAATGTTTAAGTATAAGGGTAGATTATGATGATCCTCGAATTGTAATGATGGGGCCCCTAAATTGTTGCCCAGGGTACCATGAAGGGTTAATCTGGCCCTGTTTGTTATGTCTGTCTAGTCTGTCTTGTTCGTTAAATGTTTTATTTCCCATATTTAGCCATGTATAAACTGTAGATTAGATAATAAATACCCCTTTTACTATCTAGTCGTTGTCTGTCGTGATTTCCTGTGGTCATGTTTCAAGTCAACTAGAACTTGCGAATATAACATTTGGGACTGATTGATTTATTGAGACTTATTATTTTATCCTTTGATTTATCAACTCATCATCTAATAAGGTTTCCTTCTATACCTATAGTGTTACCAAAGTAAAGTAGAAATTAGAAGGTGGTGCCTCAAGGTTAATTATAAATTAATTACTAATTGTTAATATTGATATTTCATATTAATATTGTCATAGTAATTCTATTAAACCGTTTTAATCCTTTACACATTAATGGTGTCCATGCATGAGAACGCTACAATTACAAATTATAAATGCCAGTGTATCTGCAAGCAAGTACCAAATTACCAACATTTTTATAAACCAAGGCAAATCATAAATACTAAAAAATGTCATCTATTATTGAGGCAAGAACATTAGATGAAAAATATGAACATCACTTAGAAAACAAACAAGTGCTGCATGTTTGAGACTGCACAAGTTCTGTTAATTCATCTGTTCTGTTCGTTTTAACAAGTCAACATTTTGTCTTCTGATAGCTGCATAGAGATAGAACTAGCATATTTCAATGAATTCATAGCTCATCTCCATAAATAATAACTCATCAACAAACGGAAACGGAGCTCTGATCAGTATGCAGAGTCCTGACTTCGTCTGTCTGCCTGTGAAACTACCTCAATGAAGTAAACGGAGAAGCATACACAGTGTAGCTGCTGATGTGGCTGTTTATAAGGCTGCTGGACTTATGATTACTCATTTGACCCAGTGAATTTTATCAACTGGTGGAATGCAAAGATGTTAAACAGGTAGAGTTAAAAAACATAATCTGTACCTTTTTGATGGTATTACTGCAAAATGTAGTATCAACTACTTAACTGCACATCTACAAACTTAGCAAACTTTACTATAGTAAAAAAAAATGTTATGTTTAATAACTTATATATTTATATTTTCTTAACCCTTCCAACACTGAAGGGGTGCAAATGATTGTGTATTACAGCTTATAAAATAGTCATTTTGTAACTCACTATCATGTATGTCATATTTTTTTCTTTTTTCCAAACAACCTCAGCTTTAATAAAATTTGTGTTATAGTTGTGTCAAATTAATGTAAAAAAAAACTATGGACTTCTAAACAGGAAAACATAAATCAAAACTTTTAGTAATTGCCTAGATATCTAAAAATACATATATAGTGATTAGTGAGATATCTTGGTGCATTACAATCTTTCATGCGCACAATGACACAAAGCCATACAATTGGACGTGACAGCAGGAAGTGACACCTAAAGACAGTGTGATAGGACACTTTTTTTTGTCAAAGATAACGCGGTTCCGTGTTACAGGAAGTTGGAAATGCCGGTAGCTTTGGATAAGCAGAAGTCAGTAAGTAATTTTAAACCGTGCTGGAGATATGCACTGTTTTGTAATGCTTGTGCTGTGCTTTCAAGGATGACAGCGTTGAATTCGAAAGGTTAAAGCGGTTATATCATGCAAAATCGACTTTTATAAGCTTTTAACTTTCTATTAGTGTTAATTGTACCTTAAAAGGATCCTGGAAGTAGTTTTAAAAAGAAGGTTCAGCTTAGGCAGAGGAAATGCCTGATCCCCCCCTCTCTGATGTATGGTAGAGATGGTAGATGGTAGAGACGCCGCTGCCCCTACCTGAAAACTGACATGTCATCTCCCCCAGGAAGTGTACATGTTGTTGCTGCACTCTCGTCAAAAGACATGCCCCCTGCACACCTACGACAGATGGCGCCTCTCTGCCTGCTCAGTGCGAGTGGGGCGGTTGAGCGAGAGCAGCTGAGAGCGAGCGGGAGGAAAGCCCAGTGAGACTTTTACAGTTCCGGTAGAGACCTCGCAGCAAGAAATAAGTTTTATGGCAAAACTATAATTTGTTTCATGTTGTATAATGAATAATATTGCCATAAATGTGTAAAGGATAGACCGTGAAACAGCAAATGTAGCAAAATATGGGATCTTTAAGCTTATTGAGCCCAACGTAACAAATTTGATGCACATAGTTTGTGAGACATTTTGATTCACTTTATGAAAAAACTTTTCTTTAAAATCTTGTTGAACTGTTATTAGAAAATTGTCTTTTCATACCATTTTATATGTAAATCTTTAAAGAGTTAAACATAAGCAACTTACTTGCTGAATGAACTGCCTGCCAAGTTCCAACATGCCAACATCTTGCAATACTGAATGCTGTTTCTCCAAAATGTTAAACCAACACTTTCCACAGCTCCAGAAACATTTTTGTTTTCTTTGTAAACTGTAACATGTTAACATTTTTACATTTCACGGAGTATAAAAAACTATTATTTCAGAATTAGAATTATGTTAAAAAAAAGACAAATAATGAGTTAGGAGTGAGTGAGCACATTTCATATAGGGCAGCTGAATTTTCTGTACATGTTGTAAAGAGAATATAAACACACACAACAATGCACTCTTACATGTATATACATTCATAAGGCATAAAGGAAAATAAGTATCGTACATTAAATAATTGTCTTATATTTAGTGATTTGCGTGTGGTGATGGCTGTGGGCCTAAAAACTGTTCAGGAATCATGTGATGTGAGTTTTATGGATCTGCAGATGGGAACAGTTCAAAAAGTTAATGGGCAGTGTAAAAGCAGTCCTTGAGAATGCTGAGTGACTTCTGTAAAAAGCGAGAGGTGAAGATGTTGCTGTAGAAGGTGGGAGTCAATTTAGTTCTCTGCAGAGCAGCTTCCACACCAGGATACTATAGTACATGACACTTTTCTTCACTAAATGACCTCTTTTTAGTACTTTTTGATCAGTAATTAAAATTACACAAAAAAGTTTCAGCTGGTTCCATAAAGTTTTTTTATCCAGCGTTTTCATTTATTTTGGAAAAATAAAAGGTATAAAAAATGAATAAATAAATAAACTGATTATTCCATGTCTTTCTTGCTGATGTTTTTCCAAAGCTGCTGCTTTGAGATAGTCAGTTCTTAGCTAAACATAAAGGAAAACATTCGGGTCCCATAATGACCACATTTCAGCAATAATCTCATTTTTACTCAGATTTTATAGAATAGACATAAAAAGCAACAGTTTACCTGTTAGACTGATAATGAATGCTGAAAAACTATTTTTAATTGATGATGGTTATAGACATCCATCCATCCATCCATTTTAGTGTGTTAAAAATTAAACTAGGGTTCTGTGAGGCATCTCTTCAATTTTATGTTAATTTGTTCACATCATGTTTCTTTCACAACCTCGTGTATTAATTCAATTCAATGAGTTCATAAGAGCTCAAAAAATTAACTGAACTCAGTTATTCAAGTTATTAAAAAAGATAATCTGAGGTAACAAGTTTTTTTTTTCCAGTGTTCATCTTTAGTTCCAAATGCATGATTTCTGATTTTCATTTTCATTTCATTTACTTTATTTAAAGGACAAGGTGCAGGTACATTAAAAAAGATGGCTGCTGATTTAGCAAAAGCTAATTTCCATCTATAGTCCTTGACAAGTATAAAAACAAAACATAGACTTAACACAAAAACAATATCTAAATATACAAATCCAAAGTGCAGTCAGTTCAAATGTGTAAGTATCACCAATCTAAAGTACAATGATTACAATTAAAGTGCTTCTTTCTCAAATACATAAGTCAGGTAGTCTAGATGGACTAGTCAGGTAGTCAGGTGGGGTAGTCCAAATACTCATCTGGTATTATAATGAAAGCAAGACTGACTATCCAAAAGCCAGTTTTTAACGCCCTGATAGAAACTGTGAAAATCTGCCTTGTTTTTAGATTAGAAGGGAGCCCATTCTATTCCGCGATAGCTTTGAAGGAGAAGGCTGATTGGAAAAAAGCTGACATCCTTTTAGGTATATTGTAGATTGATCCTTATTCAGCTTTAAGGTGAATTACTTTACATCAGACTGTCAATAGAAAACATGTAAGCCCATTTAGACCGATTATTATTCAACTATTTAAAAATTTTGTCCACCGATGTTGGAAAGGGATAGATAAATATACAGATCGGATTAATAATAATAATAGTTTCTTTTGTTACATTTGCTTGAACTTGGCTCTGGAGGGACATGCTTTCTCCTCTAAGGCTAATAAAACCATTATTAAATCAAGAAAGAAAAAGAGGAGAGAAAATGAAGGGACAAAACAAAAGAATCAGATAAAAGAATAGAATAAATAAGATGAAATGTGGACATTTCCCTCAGGACTATATGTGACCAGTACAAAGCATGGTTCATCCAGTGTTAATGGAGATGAGCTTTTCAATCTCTGATTTCTCATTGCTGCACCCAAAATCTAGTCTTATCCACTTCATTCTCCTGTGGCCAAACATCTCATATGAAAGAGCTGGTGGACTCGCCCCAGCTTGATTTGCTTGTTGTGTTTTCCTCCCCATCAACCTGAGCCAGTTGCTCTCCCAATCTGCAGTGAGTCTCTCAATTCCAGCAGGATTTATGAAGTAATCAAAAGAAATATGTGCAACAGTGATCAATGCTAATCAGCTTAATATGACATTTCAGCCAAGCACTGCTATTTGTGACAGCATCCTGTTTAAACTTTGATAACTCGGAGGCTAAAAGATGCAAAAACATTCAGAACATGTTTCATTCAAATGACTGAAGTCCAATAGAAAAGGGAAACATGGGAATAATCTTTACGGATTAGTCACAAAAACAACTAAACAATCACGCATGTATAAACACATCAATAAGCTGGTAGCATAGCATCACAGTGAGTTTCAGCAGCATTAGAGACAAACTGCCAGGCTTCTCTGTCTGCAGTTTGTTTTTTTCTGGAACAGATAAAATGTTTGTCATTTACAGAATGTTTTTCTCCTTATCAGTGCGTTAGTGTCCAAAGCACATTATCAGCCTGGAAAGAGATCTTTAAATCTGCCTACTGACTGAAATGAGCTGCTTTGCAAAGTTTAGGTGTGCTAGTTATATGAGGTGGTCTTCACATAGAAGACCAGCTCATAGGCTGCATCTGTTGCACACATACAGACTTCAAAAGCACTCTTACATCATGTGTATTTGTTTTACTGATCATGAGATCAAATGCTGCAGCTCTGCATGACACACACTCTCTGTGGCCTACAAGAAAGTCTCTTATCCAAAGGATAACAGCACTGTCAACTCACAGACAGTATAAGCTGCAGTACGGAGTGTTGCATGGGGAATTCACAGGCTGAAGCCAAATTTTAAAGCAAAATCTTCAAAAATAAGTCACTGCTCTTCCATTGAAATCATAAAATTTTCTATTTCTTATACAAATGACAATGTTTCCAAAAGCACAGCACAGTGAAACTGTCCAGTGTTGGAGACAGTACACTCTTTTACTAACGGCAATATTTTAACAGTGTAACAGATAAAGATGTACAAACCGGATGGCATCAGTGCTTTTTTATTTGTGTGATAGAAATGTCTGAATGCAGATCAGCTCAATTTTATTCAAAATAGGTCCTGTTTGTCTCTCGAGGGAGAAATTGAAAGTTTTCAAAGCCAATGCTTAAAAATTCTATTATAAAAAAATGTTACAGGATCAGCAAAACAAACATTTAGAGGAATGTTCTTGCTTTTCATCTCTTTGGTTCAGACTCCATTAATGGAATTTACTCACCAAAAGGGCGGATAAAGCTCTCAGCATCCATCCAAACTTCTAAAATCTGCAATATCTAATATTCCTTTTGCATAAGACGATTATTTAAAATGACAAGGCAACATGTGTTTTTAGATTTTTACAGATCGGACCTATTTAAGCCATTTGGTGAAAGTGCATGCAGAATGGAGGTTTGGTTTTAAGGTGAAAATGGCCCATCAGAGATGATAATACTCACAGAGAAATACAGACATTTTTAAACAAATTCTGCACTTCCTACATTGTAATTGTGAGGTTTTTTATTTTTAATCTAAAGCATTCAAAGTACAGAACTCTGCAGGGCCATGGTGTCACTCACCGGCTTTTCAAACTTTTTTTTTTTCAATCGGTCTATGACGTTTTGAGTTATGTTGCCAACAGACAGACTAACAAATCAAAGAAAAGCATAACTTCTGTGGAAATGGGATTAATTGAAGTCATGTAAATGTTTCATTTATTACTAATCAAAAATGTGTTTGAAATGAGTATATTCACGAGGTCAGGGTTACTACACAAATTTTGAAATATGCACATATGTACATTTAAAACAACTTTTAGCTCTAAACAAGTTAAAAAAATATTCAATTTCCAGATACCAGTACTTTAATTAATTTAGTAAATTATGAGTTGTTAGCAGTAATATTAGTAAATAAGTTATCTAAGTTTAAATAGAGATATACCATATATTTTATGTGTTCATGTACTTTTCAGGAAATTTCCGGTTCATTTTCTAAAAAGGATTCATGACGTGTAATGAAAATATGGTTACTTGTATAATAAACAGAAAAAAATGTAATTTTGCTACGTAATATGGCCTGGTGAACTGACTAGAGTTTTAAACACCTGGATCATACAAAACATGCACACCTTTACTCAGAAACACACAAGCCTGATGGAGCAGAAATCACAAAAAAGAGGAAAGGCAGACTTTTCACAGAGGCTGCATTTTTATTTATCATTATTTCTGCAGTTCACACACATGGAAAAAACCATCCAGCTGCAATTAAAATAAATCTGTGCATATTGAGTTTAATTAAACCTGCAATTAATTCAAATTAACTTGAGTCCTGAAAATATTTTTAACACAGAAATGGACATGTTTAAGTATTCTTCTCGCATTATTAGAGGATCTTGCAGATGTATTTGTATTGTGGTAATTGCTTTATCACCCCTGAAGGATTATATATTCTGATTTTGGAGGCAGCTGTTGCCATTGGTTTTTCTAAGGTTTTTGTTTTGATTTGCGATTCCGATGCTGATTTTATTGCCTTGTGGTGTAAAGAGTGAAAACAATTATGTATTTATCCATTTATGGGAGATGAAGGTGGTTAAAATCATGATTGTGCAAAAAGTTTAATGATGATTAAGATTTATAGAACAATGTCACAGATACACACAGGCTTATAACCCTGGTAAAAGCTTTTATATATCCAGCCTATGATGTATTGCATTCTCTTTCAAAAGCGTGGATCACATTATCCATCAAATTCTACAGTTTGGTTGCAGGTGAAGCAGAACTAAAACACTAACAACCTGTTTTACCTCCTGTGTGCAGTTGCTTAATGTTGGGCGGTGCAGTATTTGAAACCCTGGCTTTGAAAAAACTGGCTCCATGATGCTGACTGTAATGTTCTGCCCTGATTCTGCAGACAGTTTAATAGATTGCAAACGCCTCCCATCGCCTCTGAGTAGGCATGATTCATCACATGATACTGTGTGCATGATTGAATGCTGAACAATATCATTAACCAAGTCTGACAAGATAAACATACTAACATCTTCATGTGTGAATAGTGCATGCAGTGAGTGTTTGGAACTGATATGATTTATTTCAGTCATAATGAACCTGAGTCACATACAGACCCTAAACAAAATGAGACAGCTGAGGTTTTATTCCTTATTAAATTCACAATGCTTCATTTAAGGGTTACGAGTAGGAAAGTTGTTCGCTATAACCCAACAGCTGATGGAAATATTGCGCTTGAAGCAATGTGTGACATACAAAAAGTAGAATTTTTGAAGCAAATAATGCATAATGTGATCATGATGAGACATTTTTCAGGAAGCCAGGGGTCATAGTCCATTTATTTATGGGATATTTCCCCAAATATTAGTGTGTCCAGGATGGGCCAGCGCCACCCTGACTGAAGCCTGAGGCATTCCCCTTTTTTTTCTTTATAAACTTAACCTGATGTTAAATATGGAACCAAAGTGTGGCTCAGTTTTCCAGTCTGACCCAGTAAAGAGATGCCCCTCCAGTGCCTGGTGGGTTTAACTGTAGTTATGGTTGTGTCTCTAGAATGTCATGTTGGACAACACATCCATTAAAAAAATAAAATAAAACACAGGCAGAGTAATCGATACTTGAAACATACTAATGTTGAGTCATTCCATAATGTGGAATTATGTGGAGAAAATATTAACTTACCGGCAGTTTAGTTGTTTCAAAATCACATTTTAACACAAAGTCCAATCTTCCAATTTCCTTGAATATTTTTCTTGACAGCAGAGGAACAGTATTACAGATTTGGTCTAAACCTCCGTTGCCTAGCAACCTCATGTCTTTTATTAATTAATGATACCAATATTTCACAAAATACACATACATACATACACAT
>JBAMHX010000022.1:3599093-3619083 GCA_037177515.1 Pseudomugil tenellus
TCTCTCTCTCTCTCTCTCTCTCTCTCTCTCTCTCTCTCTCTCTCTCTCTCTCTCTCTCTCTCTCTCTCTCTGTGTGTATACACACAGAAAATCGCCTCAGTACTTTAAATTGTATTTATTTCTTATTTACTTGTGTGTAAAAATGAACATCATGTAATACAATTCATTTGTGGTCATGGTACACAGTGCTGCTGCCGTTCCAGCTTTTCTGCTGGAACAAATATGTGCTTATATGCATAAAAGAACATCCTCTCCAGCACTCGACTGCTGCTATTTAGCGCGCAATGACTTCTGGGGGATTGGAGACAGCGCATACATAGCATGAACACATCATTTTAAGCTAATTCGGCCCCAAAGGAAATGTGCATTTGAAGCATGGGTCCTAAGTAAACTTCGATTCAGGACAGTACTGGCACTCGAGTATGACGTCAGCACAATTTGAATCTGCCATTTGAAGTGTGCGGTGCATGAATTGAGACACAGTCTGTCACAATGTTGCCAAGTCCATCTTATATTAAAACTGTCAATGTTAATGCATTAATGCAAAGAGATTATTTTGTGGAATCGACAAGTTTGTTTTGTTAATAAAATAATACGAACATTTAAAGTTTCAAGTATAATAACAATAATCTCAACTTGGCATCACTTCAGCCGGAGATGCTGATTGGGGCATGTAAGTGCCTATAGAACCAATTAAATCCACTAAAACTACTTTTCCCTCTTTTCTTGTTTTACTGACTAAAATGAAAAAAAAAAAAAAACCACTTGTCTTGTCCAGAGGCAGGCAGAGTGAGGATCATTCCGCTATATCATGCTGAGCAAATTTATTCTGTCAAGAGGAACTATATGTATACACTTATGTATAAATTTCCTCTTGACAATCTGTATTCTTTATTTATTTTATTTACATCTTAGTTCAACAGAGATTCCATGTATTGCTGGACACGACCGGAGGGGACAGAAAAAACGATAAGCAGACAAGGGAAAAGCAAAGAGAACAAGAACAGAACATAAAGTAGAGACAGAAACTGCAGGCTCTGTGCACACGCATGTGTGTGTTTATGAACTAACCATTACAAAATATAAAATAAAATCAGATCAAGACTTAGATATGAGATGGATTTGGAACATCTCTGGTTATTTCATGACATAGATTTTGGGGAAAGTTAATAATCCCTCAGAGTATTACTACCTATCTATCATTCTTTCTTTTATTTTCTAAACCTTAATCTAATTTAGGATCGCTGGAAAGCTGGAGTTTATCCCAGCAATTAGCAGGGTCAGGTACATCCCGGACAGGTCACCAGTTCATCACAGGGCTAACGCAACCATTCGCATCCATGCTCACTCCTGCTTTCTGCCATCTAGTTTTCTGAATACAGTGAATGATAGATAAATATTTGCACAGATTACAGTACATTTTGAGACATTCCCAAATTCAGTGAAATAACCCGCTAAAACTAATTGAACTCCCAGCTTCTGTCGAGCAGGGGTGGGGAACTCTGGTCCTCCAGGCCTGGAATCCTGCAGGTTTTCCATGTAATCCTGGTTCATTGGTCCTCCGCTCCTGCTTTAGTGATGCATTTATTATACAATAAGAAAAATATCAATGGTTTTTATTAAAAAAAATAAGTGAAAATCACTAACAAAACCAAAATCTTTTTAGGTCTTTCTCAAATTTGCTCAAGTCATTTTATTTGCTCCGTAGTGACACAAATCAATAATATTCACTTATATCCACAAGATGATTGTCCGGTGAAATTACAAATAAAGAAACACTATGGAAACAAGAAAAAAATGTAAAATGAAAGAAAAATGGAATAAATGCATCAACTGACCCTTAAACACTCAAAAGGAATAAAAACACAATTAAACAAAGATGAACTTATTGATCCCGCAGGGTGATTAAACTTAAAACCATCACAGATAGAAATGCTTTTGGAAAACGTAAAACATTATTATGGTCAACGTTTGTTTTCTTTAGGGATTTAGCTGCTTCTTTTCTAGTGGATTGAGATGATAGAATTCCAGTGGAGCTGCTTTGAGAGTGAGTCAGATGGTTGTTCAGTAACTTTAGTGTGAAAGGCCTCCAGTTAATTTCCCTACAACTGCAAACACGTTTTATTTTCCCAGATCTCCAATGCCCAGGACACAGCAGAGCATGTGGCCATCAGCTGGAGGATTCCCCAGAATTCACATGGAGTATAGTGTCAGCAGAAGACCCGAAGGACAAAGCCGAGAAAAGCGTGAAGAGAACAGGAAGTCCTCAGGGTTGGGAGGAAGGTAAGAATGAAGGTATCGAGTTTCCCCTGTTGCAGGGGAATTTCATTCTTCAACAAATGTTCTGTTTGTGCATTGTCAGATTCACTGCTATGGAACTTTGTTGATCAATGCAACGACAATATTGAAAGCTTTAATTATCTGCATCACATTTATAAAGCAACAAAAAATACATAAAAAAAATCATTTTAGTGTCACATCATTTAATACAGTGCAGTTCATTGCATGACCAAGTTACATTTGTTTGATTTAAGCTTAATGTTTTCATTTTTCATAGCAATGTGGGCAATTATCAGCACTCTTAATACATTATTGTACAGCCAATCAGTTTGCATTTCAGTCTTTGTTTGAATTTGCAAGTCGGTTACATATGTTTTAGCATCTTTTAAACGCAATTCTACTGGATTTGATGGAGCCGTGTGAGTATCCATCATCAGCACATCCATCATCTGACATGTTTGTTTTGTTGTTACTTGTGGGTGTAAATGCTGGTTTTAGAAAAGAAGGTGGCTCTGTGCTATAATGACGGAGATTCAAACTCAGTTTTTTTTTTTTTTTTTAGCTCATCAGTGATGCTTTAGTTGCAGAATGTGTGTACAGGTACTTTGGCACATTAGCGTGACGACTATGATCCCTTAAAAAGAAGCAGAGAACTGCTTGACTGAGAGGTGGGAAGGGCTTTAAAACAGACTTTTACAGCAACACTACAATAATTTATTGATAATGTAAATTAATCAGTCCTGTGATGGACTGGCGACCTGGCCTTGCCTGCTAGTTGCTGGGATAGGCTTCCTGAACTGGGTTAAGTGGTAAAGAAAATAAATAAATATAACTCCGTCCAATGACTGAAGGAGATTTTAAATATTTCATATCTGGATGCCTTATTTGACATTTCACATGGAAGCAAATTGTTTGATTAAATTAAACTCCATTATATGCTTTCAGAGCTGATCTGAGATCTGCTGATTGGACATGTCCGCTTTACCTTACTGTCAGGTCATTTAATTGCTTATATTTGGCACAGTGATCAACCACGCATTTCTCCATAATGGAACTAATAATCCTGATTAACTTAAGTTTTTTTTAAAAAAAATAAATAAAAAATACTGTTCCCTGTTCATATTGGTCCATCCTGATCTTGCATAATGTGAAAATCTCAATTCTGGGTCATGTTTGGTGTTATTGGGGTTTTCTTTACTAAAGGCTTTTATCAAGTGAAAGGGCATTCCTATTAGCCAGCATTGGAACATAGTGTACACCCTGACTTCACACCTTTTTTGTCCTCCAGCATCATTTATTTTCATACTGCACCTCAGAAGATGAGGAGTCTCCCTCATCTCATCTTCTGAACTGATTGTAAAATGGAGGGAGACAGAAGGGCCTATTTATTTCCTTAATATTTTTTTTCTGCCATGAGCTACAAGTCCTTAGACTCAATAGATGGAGCGTGGGCTGAAATTGGAAAAATGAAATATACTGACTGGTGAGCAGGAGGAGTTGGATGGAAATGAGTGATGCCTGCCCTGCATGCCTAGTTTTAGCTGTAAATGAAGTGTTGACTCAGCTCACCGTTTCACCCTCCAACAACAGAGATGAAGTGAAAGAAAAGCAAGAGTACAATTTCTTTTTGTGCAAAATTAAAGTTGCTCCATTGACAATATTCCATTCACTTTTCAAATTGTGTACAAAAGATTTACACTGTCTATTATATTCCATTCAATCCCGACGCAGAACACAGTAACAGGGCGGGAAATTGATCGCTCTGGGCAACCACCATTTATCTAATAAAGTTTGAATTCATAAGAGGCCAAGTTCTAGATTAATAATTCATTATTCTACCCATACTGAAGTGGATTAGACATACAATACCTTTAAAGCATTTTCTTCTAGTTTTTTGAAAAAGGAAAAAAAAAATGGAACCGTGGAGGAACGCTCAAAATCTGTTCAGGTACTTTACAAGTTATCTATAATGCTTTGATATAAAGGCTAAAACTTTAATTTTATCCAACTTGCTTCGCCTTTGTAAAACATCAGTAGCAGGCAAAAAGCCAACATACTAAAGAACTGTCAGCAAATATGTAACTGGGACTTTACTGCACTTAGCAGCAGCTAATAGCTCCTTGCTAACCCTGGTGCAATCATGCAACTGCATGCTGTCTGTGTCAAATACACAAAGTAAGGCAAAGCAATTAAAATAAGGTGGAAGAAAATTCCAGGGACGAGGAGGGACACATACACCTGTGGTTGTCATGTTTACAATCTTGCTAATCTTTTCAAAATGGTGGAATCACCCAAGCTGTGTGATACCTGCACGTGTTCTTGTTATAAACAGTGTGTGTTTTGTCTATTGTCAAAGTCTTTTCCTGCTTCATTAAAGCCAGCCAGTGACTTTGCTCTAAATATCACAGTGACTTACAAAACACAATGCCCCCCTTACGTAAAAGAAAGACTTGATTATTACATATAACAGTAGATTTAAATTCAGAAACAAAATTTGCAAATATCTTGAAGTTTTCTCAGAGTAAAAAAACACAAAGAATTTACTTTGCATATAAAATAACTGTTGAATTAGAATATCCATATGAAGCTGAAAATCTGGCACAGAATGGATAAAAAACAGTTTCTTTAAATCAGATAAGCCTGTTTGCATTCAATTTAATTGTAAACCTAAAGTTTACAAACACGACCTGGAGACATTCAGCAGTTTATCCTCTGCACTGAGTACAGGGACTGTGGAAAATATAGCGATGCCTCATAATAATTGAAGGGGATATCAGGTCTTTGCAGCCTCCCATTTGATTCTGTAGTATGTAGCTGAAACCCATGCCCCCATGTGTTGTTTGAAAGAGAAGAAGGGAAAAAAAGAAAGAAAAAAGAACAGGCAGAAAAAAAAGAGAGAAAACGGAGTCGATCATGATTGAAGGCAGGAAACACAGAGTACAAAGGAAATATATGTGCATAATCATACTCAAATCTTCTGTTAGCCACAATGCAGTTGGTGTGTTTTGAATAATTGAGCTGGGCAAGCTGCTGTCTCCACACATTTCTCTGGCACTTTTTAAAAGGAATGGAAATAAGGGATGAATACTTAATGGCTGTGATCTGTAGGAATTGCTGAAGCTTTTTTCAGCGGTACGTAACTCATCTGCCTTAAGATGTACAACTTTGAAAGTTGCAAATGGGTTGTTACTTTTATCCAAAAGTACTGGTAGTTAGCTTTAGATTGTGGAGATGCAAGGTGATAAATCACCAAGTTGACTTGGATCAAACACAAATTCAGCAACCAACAGGGGCTTTATCGCTACTTTATGCTGTTATGGCTGTGCAGACTGCAGTAATGCCCATGGATGAATAATTAATGCTGTTTACAGTGGAAAGAATAGAATATGACAATGCAAATGGTGGAACTTATTTTGACCAATGCTGACGGTAATATTCTGACCTTCCATGCGACTGCAACAGATCAACCTCCTCCCTGCTGGTCGCTGTAACAAGGAGGTTTTTAAGAATCTTTGTATTATTTTGTCAATATAATCAAACTAAAACAAAAAACTCACCATTTAGATACAAAAAAGGCATTTAGCAGCAACTGTGGAAGGAGGCAGAGCTCCTGGAATTTGCATCCACTCAGTCAAATCATGCAAAAATCTCTCTTTTGACATTAATTGATTGAAAATGACTTGCCACTGATTTGGAAATTTGTGCGCCGTGGAGTTGAAACATAAACAGAAAATATATGTGAATTTGTGCCCCAAATGTCTGCAGCTAAAGACTGTGTGAATATGATTACACGTTCAGTTTTTTCTCTACTACATGGAAAGAAGAAGAAGAGTCGGAGCTTGGGGCTGATTGGCGGGAGGAGATATGTAATAGGACTCTGTTTGCTGGAGCAGCTGATTCGTTTGTGTGAGTGGTCCCCGAGGCCGTTTGTCATCTGCCAACTCGGGGTGTCATCAGAATTTTCTTAGGTAGGCTGAACATCATAGGATTCACTATAACCAGAGCAGAACTTGGAAGGAACTTGGCTCTGGGTGCAGAATGTAAGGTTTTTATCCTGCGTCCTGATTCGGATGTTTAAAAATAAGTAAACATGAAAACAGGACTAATGTGAGACAGTTTGAGCTTATTTTCTATGCCATGCCATACAGGGCAGCACATAGACAAATCCTGGTTGGTTTTCTTTGTACATCATTTAAAACATGAAGGTTGTTCCTAAAATGTTCAGTGGTAGAATTATGAGTCCCCAATGAACGCATGATGCAGGGAGATGAACAGACTCCAGCTCGTTTCTGTTTGATTAACACTTACAGTAATTGCTTATATCGCACTGTAAACCAACAATACACACCAAAACATATATGTGGAAACATGTTTAAATAGAAATGACTGTGGATTCATAGCACAACTGTTACCAAACTGAAGAGGATTTTTAGAGTTTGGTTGTGGTATGAAGTCAGTCTGAATGAACTATAGGAGTGAAAACTGGTGAATTTAAATGGTTATGCTATAGTAACCTACCAAAAAATTTAATTAAAGTTTCTTACAATTTGATGGAAAATGAGCAAGAAAAAAGCTTGTTATTGTGCAGTTGCTTTCACCTCTGCAGGTAGATTGCATCGAGACAGATCAATGGTCCACTTGCCACACAGACAGAGAAGCCATCCAATGCCTTTTTACCTACTCCCAGAACTCCACTTATCTGAGCTAATAATTATGAACCATTAATTTGGATGAGAGGCAATTTGTTCTACTTTTCTGATTTGGAGCTGAAATGTAATAGGCCTGGCATTTGAAGCACGACTGTGCTTGGGTAGGCTTTGTCCTTCTGGCAGAAATGTGACCTGTAAAGCATGGCAAAAACCAGGACACAGGACAAAAGTATGTGTCCATGGTAACACACCTGGCCTGTCAGACGTGTGAGAGTGTGACTTAATAATGAGAAGCAAAGCACTAAAACGTACATGAGTTTTAGGAAAAATGAAGCTATGGGAAGAGAGTCCCGGCTCTTTGGAGTGTAGTTGCCTCTCAAGGCAGCAAGAAAAAAGTTCTTTGCTGTCTGATCTATTCATGCTCAACAAGAAGCTTCATCTGCAACTGGACAGGAATCACATAGGGTGGGATGTCTGTGTTTTTATGTGTAATGAACAATTAATCTGCTTATTGCATAATTAAGATGATTCATCCACGGCTGGGAGGGTTGTGCACGTAGCTGTGTCCGTTTTTTTTTTTAAATGCCACGTGTTGTAAACATTTTCAGACTTTCTCAGAACCTCATATTTAAAGTATCGGTTCAATTTTGCATCAGTAAAAATGTGTAAATGGCAACTGTCTGTTTCAGGCTCACATTAATCACTCATACATCAAATGTTCGACCAATCACACAATGCTTCTCGGAGCCTCAAAAATAAAGTTCTACCAGCCAGATGTGTGAAACTGTGTTCAGCCACATTTGCGAGAACAAAATGAGATTTTCTTCTTGGGGCCTCAAGAACAAGAAATGAGTTCCAGCTTCTTGTGTAGGAAAAGCGGGTGGAGCTTAATGAAGAAGGCACTAAAAAGAAACTGAGACAAGAAGAAGTCAAAGGTCTGATATCCGTGATATCAGTCTAATTAGCGAACATTTTCCTGAACTTTGGGGAGTGGTGGTAATAAAACCTATATTTCCCTCTACAAATAATTAGATTTATATACTTTACGACTGATGAAGCATTAGATGACTTTGTGCATATGTCATAAGCTATAAGTACACAACTGTCCTCGGACAGATAAACAGAAACATGGCAGCCAATCCAGAGCCAACATCAGCTGATCACAACATTCATTTGTAGTCATACACCAGTGATTCTGACACCAGAAGCAAGAAGAGTGAGATGTTTTGCCAAAAGACAAATGACTGTAGGATGTAGTAGAATTCACTTTGCAGTCATCTGATGACCTGCTCTACCACTTGAGTCACTGATGCCCCCCCCCCCCCCCCTCCCCAAAAAGAAAAAAGTTTAGGCTCTAAGAAGAGTTAGCTCTTTAATTTTAGCATCATCAGCTGATTTTCTATTAGTTTTTCACTATAAGAGATTTTTAAAAAAGTACAACGGCTATTTGAAGTTCTTTTGGAGGAATGTAAAAACATTTTAGCAGTTTTTAGGCAATATTCAAGTTTTGTGCAATTCATGGAGCCATAACATTTCATTTAGTCATGTTGCTTCATGTGGTATTTATAAACGATGATAAATCCATTATGATTGATCTATTACAAAAACCTTATTTGTCACGCTTTCATATTGACAAAAAATTTTATCCCTCCTAAAAATATGTCGTTCTACATTAAGCTCCTCTTGACAAAGCAAATTTGCTTAGCACGACACAGAACCAAGACCATCATTCTGCTTGCTTTTATGCCAGACTAGACAGTAATATGAATACATCCTTCAGGAGGAAACAGATTCATCCACCAGCAAATATGCCGGTGGATCGATTCCAGGCTTCCACTGACTACATGTTTAAATGTCCTTGGGCAAAGCACATATTGGGTACATATTCTGACAGTTAAGTTTGTCATGAAAAAAGTCTGTATGATGACTCTATTCAAAAGGATTTTTATTTTATACAATTTTTCACAAAAATAAATAAAATAAAATAAAGCAGATAAAAAGAAGCAGACTAAAAATAGCTAAAAGATTGTTTCCTTTTCAGAGGTTAATCAATCTGAATGCAGGGACATTTTCATAGCTAAATGCACCGCACACTGCATAATGTGCCTTTGACAAACTCTTTATACAAGTTTCTATATATCAACTCTCGCAGAGTGAAATACATGAAGGTGGTTTGTTTTCCTCAAGTACATTCTACGCTGAAAGGGATTAGAAGAGGATAATAGAACCAAACATGATTTACCAGCTTGATGTGAAATTGTTGTGAAAGAGATGTGATGATCTAATTAGCCAGGAAGCACAATTACTCAGCTAACACCACAGGTGAAGGTCCACATATTATTATAGGACAGTACTTTTAAAGGCGTACTACACTGTCAAGTAATATCACTGCTGTAGCAACGTTTTGTATGTTAGAATACTCGCATCATTTAATAGGACTTTTAAAATATGATGTCTATAGTAATATTACTTCTCAATATGGAGACAGCATGATTTTGTTCATGTAGCAATAAAGCTACTTGCTCTCTTACTTACACTCCTTCTTTATAAGCTTTCATGTCTGACTAGCATGTGCAGTTGAGCGACATATGAAAGATAAAATGTAAAATATGCTTTGCTTAAATACACCAAGAGAAAAGGTTAGAGTAAAAGTTGGACTCGTCTCGTCCTTCTCAGCGAGTATTTCTCACAAGCACCAGGCAACTTGGTAACTCGCTTCTAATGAGCAGCTAAAGATCAGTCAAGGTTGCTTTTCTCCTTTCATCAATGAGCGGACCTTGGGAGCTTGGACTAAGCCTAGAGGTTAGTACATCATTAAGACCCAAGAGGTGTTAAAAACGTTCATTGTAACTAGATGTTGTAACCTTGAGGGCCGGCCCCATTGAGTTTGTTTTATCCACTCTGTCTTGACTGTCAATTATGTCGTCAGACAACCAGACAATCGTTCCACTGTCAATAATCCAGCAAATGGTCCAACTTCGACCTTCCTCCTTTAATGATCTGTCCTGCTCTATAAAAGGAAGGTCACTGAAGTGTATCGGCACTAGGCTGAGCTCAAGACTTTTAACTTGTCCTGCTGTTTTAATAATATATTTACTAGCCTGCCCCACTTAATTACCTCAGCCCTCTTTAAGCAGTAGAGTTACCACATAGCCGCTTCATGGCTTTAACATACGTGTATGCCTTTATAAATGAATCGAAAGCTGCAAGTTCGACTCAAACAATACATTTTTTAAGTTATCATGTTTGCTATCATGAGCTTCTAGGATTCATCATGGCAGGAAAGCAAAAGAAGAAACGTGTAAGGAGACAATTACAAAGCTTGACTTACTTCTGAGAGAGCTATTTTAAAGCACCATGCTAAACATGGATAACATTCATCTCCAGTTTTTTTTTTTTTTTTTTGTCTGTAATCTTTAATTTGGTGGTTTTCGGGACCTTTACTGATCCCGACCCAAAAAGATCAGAGTAGTACCACTAGACCCCAGAGTGGGAGTGATGAGTACTGTAGCTAACTCTGCGAAAGGAATATAAGGAGCAATGTATTTAATGGCCTGACCGACCAGCGACCACCACCATTAAAAGCTCATTTATGTTTGATGCAGAATATGCAGACTGCACAACAATTTTGTGCATCTTCTGCTTTGGTTATATGCATAATTTCATTTGTTTTGAATGGGCTTAGCTATCTGTTGATGCAAAAAACTGAAGCAATACCACTGGAGCAGGAGCCGTGTTGAGTTGCTGACAGTCAGTCAGCGAAAGAAACAAACCAGAGAAGAAGAAAGCAATAGGAATAATCATTGCAGAAATGGCCAAAAAAATAAAAAAGCTGAAGTTTTATTTTACTACTTGTTCAGGTGGTTTCGGACAGTTATACATAACTTTATAACAGTGTTGCTATCAACCAGTGCCAAATCAGCACAGCCTCCTAGGTTAAGTTTCTTAGCAACCAACTATATAAAAAAGATGAATGGAAGTATAAGAGAGGAGGCAAATAACATTGTTTAAAATCAGTCCCCATTTACGTATATAAACGAGCATAGATGGACCTTAACTGCACTATGTTCTGTGTTTCCTTCTGAGAATGTATAATATTTTGACCTACTCCACTGTTGACACATTTGCTTTGGTGTAAAACTGACGTTGGAATTCTGAAGTGAACTCTGCCCTAACAGCAATGCCAGCTTAAGAGATGTGTAGAACTATGAGGGCAGTACCATTTTAATCCGAAATTCATATTTATGTAAGTAGGGGGAGAATAAAGTACTTAATTGATTGAAGGTCATTTACCTACAAAGTATATGGGAGGCTAAAGACCCAAATATTCAAGAGATACTCAGATCATTTCACCCCAGACCTGTACAAAGTTCTCTGACCTGCTGGTTACATGAGCATACATCGACTGGTCAAATTAGATGAATTTGGACACATGATTTAACCAAGTCTGGGTAGCTCCAGGTATAAGCAAGTCTGAGCCAGCACACTTCACCTTTACACACACACACACACACACCCTGATTTCCCTTCTGTTCAGGTCAGGATCAATGGGCTGACTGATTGATTAAAGACAGATATCTTGGCAGCAGGCAGGATATGAGTATGCCATTGAGTATAGAAGACATTGGCTCACAAGAAACCAATTGATCCAACTTTTAGGGATCGATGATCTAATAAAGACTAAGTGAGAAGCATCTGGCAGATAAATAAGTCCACTTAATATCAGAAAGAAAAAAATACTTCTGTGACGTAGTAGTGAGTGAATGCAGGGAAAGCGGGCTTAGCAGCGTTCTGTTTTTCTATTTTAAGATTTAAATGTTTTACAGTAGTTCTGTGATCTTTAGGAATTACAATAAGTCCCAAACTGACTTCTTCTACAATGGTGTCATGTTGAGAGATAGCCTATACTCATAATTCTTGACTCCTTATCCCTAACGGAATTTGTGAGAACAGGAACTGCAGGCAAACAATACAACCATGAATACAAATACAAGACAATAGATGTCATTGTGTCAACAATGTAGCACAAGAGCACTAATTGGATAGTCTGCAAACTGTATCCTAATTACATAAGAATGAGCTGTGAGATAATGAGATTTTGCCTCTGAAAGGTGTGCTGTATTTCTAATTGCTTCCCCGTTTTGATTGTCTTTAACTGTACTTCATTAAAAAGGAGGAGATGGATAGAATAGACAATGGCAACATCTCCATAGCTTAAACTAGTAATTATCCAAGGAGATCATTTGCTGGAGGAGCATCAGCCTGAGATAAATTGATGAGATTGATGGTAAAACAGGAGAGGATGGGTTAGGCGTATGGGTACCATTTATCATTGAGCTTATGTGCCTTAATCTTTGCTTTGAATGACTTGTAGGAGAAACTGGGGAAGGAAAATTAGAGGAAGCATGAGACCTGCAGACTAGACTGGCTCTGATGTTTGATGCATCGAAGACTGAATGTAAAGCAGTGGCTCGCTTCAAATAGTTACTGATAAATCCAAAATGTCAAGTTTAAAAAATAAAAAAATCCCTCAGCTTTTCTTATGCACTGTAAATATGATGCACTGCATGATTTAGAACATAGAACCTGACCTCTGGTACTTTGCTCAGATAAAAAACAGATTAGTTAAAATATATTACTGCAAATGATTTTTCTTATACATAGTTCGAAGATGAGTGTTCTATTATCATTTTGATGTCTCTGATTTTGCTTCTGATCTTTTCAGTACATGAAACACTAACATGAAAAGAAATTAAGCACGAGTGAATAGCAGGACAGCAGACATGATGCAAAAGTCCCATAAGCTCAGTTGCATGAGCTTATAGGACCAATTTAACAAAATGGAAAATAAATAACCTGTTGTGTAGATCATTATTTCCCCATGTTAAGGAAGAATGGTGGAAAACAACCAAAACATGGTTCAATAATTAAATGCTGCATAAACGTTTCGCTTCCTACATTCTAAGATTTAGAGGTTGAAGCCTGCGGTCCAGATCTGCAGCACCGTTTATACATTTATAAGCTCAGCAGTTTTCTGCTGGCATTTTGTAAGCAAGAAAATTAGTACGTTGTAATATTCTGACTATTTCCTTTGATTATAAAAGCATATTGCATTTCCAAGCATCAATTACTCACTATGTTTAAACATTTGCCAAGAAAGTGCAGGCATCTAAGAAGTATACAAGGGCCATAGCCTGACTAACAGCAGCTCTGGCAATCTTTGTGAGTAGGGTAGGGTTTAAATGCAATCACTTCACCTCATTCCAAGCCCAGAGCTTAAATATTCTCACTTGTGGGAAAAAAAATTGTAGACAGTAAATTATTTTCGCTATTTGTAAAAAAAAAAAAAAAAGAAAAAAAAGGTGTTGTTCACCTTTTAATCAGGAATAATGTAGCCCAACGAAGCTTTTTCATCACTCTGGGATTTGGTGTGTCTGTATAAAAAGATGGGATATATCATAGCATGAGTTGGAACATCACTTGGTGCGCCAGTATGATGTATGCGCACGTCAAATCTGCACATCGAAGTATGCAGACCCTGAATTGAGACACAGCCGATGTCAAGCCCTGCAAAAGTCTGTTAATTAATTCTGATTTGTGTTACCTGTGGTGTGACAGGGAAACCTCTAACACTTCCAGGATCTCTAGGACCAGAGTTGCCCACCCCTGAGATAGACCCAAGGGATTCCATCAGGGGTTACGTCTCATTTCAGGCCAGGGGATGCTTTGTGATCCCCAAGAGGAGCTGGAGAGCGGAATGCATCAGTTATATTCCTGAACCTGCAGCCACCAAGGCTATCTTTGGATAAGTGGAAAAAAATGGATGGAAGAAGCCAAAAAGTGCTTCTTTATTGTTTCTACCAGATGTGTAGGTGTAGGTTTGGCCATGAAGTCCACCATGGCAACTCTTGAAGGGGTCATTAAATAGGTGTGCTGGTAGATCAGGTTCGACCTACCACACTTCTTTTAGACTTTTCTTTTCTTGCTTTCATTCAAACTTTGTCTTTGAGCTCAACTACCACTCTCTTCCTTCAGAAATCTAACAGAGGGGTCTTTGGGAGTTAGTTGAAGGTAGCTCCACTATTGGGGGATTAAAATGAGCAAACACAAAAGAAAACAACTCTTAATGTAAAAAACACATTAAAACTGCAGCTCCCTACTTTGTTGAATTACGTCGTCACGGTTGAATGAAATTAAACTAAAGTTTGTGCGCTGCTGCCTTTGTGGATATACCAGGTCATAATTTATTTGTCATACTTGACTGATTTGTTGTTGTCATGAATGTGTCTGAAAAAGTTAAAACACTGTTTAGAGATGCTGCTTCTCCTTAATTCAACAAGAGAATGTTAGTTTGGCTTTTTAATCAGCAGAGAAAATTTCAGTGCAGTTTTTGCATTAAAGGTGGCATCTTCTGTTATCAGCAACAGCAGCCGATGTGGTATTTGTTCATCATGACAAAGTCTAGGTGATTACCACACTTATAAAGACAGATGTGGGAGTCACTGTGTGACAGATGTGCAAAATAAGCAAAACATCATAACAATGATTGAGCTTGTTAAAGAAAACATTGGGAATCAATCCTGCTGTCCAGTGTGAGTTTGTCAGCCGTGATAGAGATTAAACTAATTTACTTATTGATCCATTTGCACAATCAATAAGTCAAAGGTGCAATGTTTTAAGGCATACAGGGGTGTTTTATGGTTGAAGAAAATAGCTAAATGTGTCATTTTCAATTAAATACATTTCTTCGGAGACTTTATTAAGTGAAGTTCCCGGCATTAAAACTGCACTACTGAATTATATTGAAGACATGTAAACAATCAATATGTACATTCCAGCAGTTGGTGTTGCCCTGAAAAACTACACTTCAACTTCACTTTGGTATCACACGCAATTGGTATCAACACAATAAACATGGTTGATTCAGTTATAAAACACAAGCTGACAAACCGGAGAAAGAGACTTTGGAAGACACGGGACAGAAGTCAACCCTGGACTGACTCCTCCAGCTTGAAAGATTCAAAAGAAAACACGTTGTTGGTCGTCTGGGGGGCACCAATGTGTAAACACATGCCAAAGTCTGGTAATGTTGCTTTAAAGGGCTTTGTTTTGCTATTCCATCAGATAAGATGTTGGTCATGCAGTATATCCGGGTTTCCGGGTTGAACATATTACAGGTTTGGACAGTAGTTGCTATGTATGATGGTGCCATCATTTTTTTCTGCTTTTCTTCTTGTCTTGATGTACCCATAGCTCTGGAAGAAATAAATCTAAACACATGACCTTTTATCTCTCCTGAATTCAGTCTTTATGCTACACAGTAAATTAAAGCCTTTCTCCCCAGTTAGCTTCACTGTGTTCTTGCACAAGTGTTCAGTCCCAGGGGTGCAGCCCAGTGATCTGCTCCCCATTTTTCTTCAGCCTTGAAGACTATTACTCTCCAGAGCATCGATTCCTTATTAAGAGCAATGATTTCCTCCGACGGAGCCGGTTCGTGCCCAGAATACCAGACTGGGTACATCCTCCAGGGAGACCTACATGCCAAGTGCGAAGGCTGCCTCGGCCCCCACCACGCCGGGCTGGCTCTGACACCTCAAGCCACCTGCCCGTTCTGCGAGATGCTTCCCCGCCAGGACAAGCAGCGGCAAGTGGACTTCTTCACCCCCTGTGCCGAGGACGACTTCGCCACCGAACAGGTCTCGCTGTAGAGGGCTCTCGACCTTTTCGACGCTGGGCAGGAGTCGGATGACTCCTTCCCGCCAGAGTTTTCCCGGACGGGACACTCGGAGCTAGCGGACCCAGGGGACGCCACGGGAGCACACCTGGGCCCTCCTCCCCTTACCGTCTCTACGACCACGAACCTTCCCGCCATCGGCACCCTGGTTAAACTCCTGCCGGACATAATCAGGATGGCGACAGCCTTCAAAGGACTCAGCATCCCATCTGCGCTGCCACCAGACAATACGTCGGGTAGGTTCTCCGGGGAAGGCACCTGTCGCTGGGATCCTGTCTGGCCCCGCTTCCCGGGCATCTGGCTCTACCAGGAGGGTTCAAGCACCAAACCCGGAAAACTCAGGGTGACGGCCTCCACATATGCGCCCATAAACAAGGTGGAGTGTCTAACCAAGGACGGTTTCCCTCCTGTCCCTCCTCTGGAGCCCAGTCTGTGTGCTGTGTTTGGGGTGAAGGCAAGCCGGCACGCTGGATGGCGTCCCTGCCTGCCTTACCCCAAAGACCAGATAATGGCCCGTCTTTCGACGGCATCCACAGTGTGCCGCTCAGTCATCAGCAGCCGTGAATAACGTTGCAATGCTGGCTTTCGCGGTTTCCAAGATGGCGGAGAATCCCTCCACAGTGCCAGAGCGAGCTGAGGATGTAGCTAATGCAGCTAGCACCATCCCCAACCTCTGTGCTGCTTCAGCAGTCTCTGCAGCCTGCATCTATGCCTGGTCCTACACGACGCTCCGCAACCTCTGGCTCCATGTCTCCTCCTACCTGCCGCAGGAGATTAGACAGGATTTACTGGATGGTCCCATTAACCTGGATGGGCTGTTTGGGCGTCAGTACCAGACCCTCCTGGATTATTTCTAGAAGACCTCGAAGAAAGCAGAGCAGTTCAGATGCCACGTGGCTCGCCCAGCTGCTCCTAATCAGGCTCGCCACTGGAGGGACAGATGTGACCGGCCACAGCAGCGTCGTCCTGCGGCGCCTTCGGCAGCCCCGGTGCAGGCCCCTCAGCCGCCCCCAGCGGCTACACCCGTCACCGCCACACGTCCACTGTCACGGACAGCCCAGCGGGCTCTTCTGCCCAGGCCTCTGGTTTGCAATTGGGGCAACCTGCCTGACCATGTGGTGAAGAAATCCAAGGGGCAATGTCATTTTGCAGGGGATGCTTGTGTTAACCTGAGTTCTCTGAAATATGTTCATGGTGTTGTGTTTTCTTCGAATAAAATCAAACATTTTCCCCTTAAGAGCGGATTTCTCCACAACCAGGTTCAGATCCCGAGCAGCGCCACTGCTATGGCCACCGAGGCATGCCCCACACTGTCAGAATCAGCCACTGCTGATCCACAGCTCTCACACACAGACTGTCGCACACACTCCTCAGTCTTTGGCTCATTGGTCGCCGCCTCTCTCATGGATGCGGGCTTCACCGAGCAAGATGTCCTACCCCAAAGCAGGGTTCGGGCTGGTCGAGTAGAAAAGAAACGCTCCGCCTGAATCCAGCTGCCACCGCCTAAACGGTGAAGGCTGACTGACGTCGGGCTTTGTGCTCTTCCCCACCGGGAGGTCGCGGTGAAGTCGCTGTGCTCCGAGCTCTCCTCAGTACCAGTCAGCCTGCCCTTTCGAGGCAAGCCTTCCTTGGGTCGCACCGGTTGAGCATCCAGGACCAGCGACGGTGGCAGTGGCTATGTCTTGGCTCATGTCCATGGCCGTGACAACTCAACCGTCACCAGCGCTGCCACTGTCACTACGCTACCCGAACTGGCAGCGTCTGTGCAGCATGGGCAGGTGGATGAGTGGGATCATCAGGAGAGGCTACGCGCTTCAGCAGAGGCTGGCTCTCGTGACAGAGCTGCAGGAGCTCCTAAAGAAAGGAGCTATCTCCAAGGTCCCTCAGGGACAGGAAAACGCGGGGTTTTGTTCCCGCTATTTCTAAACTGGAGAAATGAAACCAATCCTTGATCTCTCTATGTTCAATCTGTGCATTGTGACCAGGACCTTTCACATGCTTATAGTCAAGCAGGTGTTGGAATGTATCCTCGGGAACGACTGGTTCACCTTAGTCGACCTGAAGGACGCCTAGATCCATATTCCAGTCATAAAGGAGCACAGGAAGTTTCTGCGCTTTTCCTTTATGGGAAGCCAGTATCAGTTTAACTGCCTGCCTTTTGGCTACTCTCTGGCCCCACGCACTTTTTCAAAATGCTTGGAGACGGCTCTGTCCCCACTGCGTTCAGCAGGAATGAGGGTCCTCTTCTATCTGACGACCTGCTCCTGCTGGCGCGCTCCAGAGAAGAGGCGGCGGTGGAAACCCGGAAACTGATAATGCACCTGGCGAAGCTAGGTGAAAAGCTCACTGATCCGCCTTGTCGTGCGTGACAGCTCTGACGGTCATGCGGCTGCTGGGTCTGATGTCAGCAGCCAACGTGGTAGTGCGGTTTGTGGTTCTCCCTGAGCAGCCAGGACGACCCACTGCTGGGGGTGGACGCGCTCACTCACCGCCCCTGGCCTCGGGCTCTCCTGCACGCTTTTCCCCCGTTCCTCTGATGCCTCTCCTATTGGAACAGATCTCAGAAGAACAGCTGACTGTGATCCTGGTCGCGCCAGAACGCTCGACGGCCATATGGTTCCCGCGCTTACAGTTGCTACTTTCAACCCACGGGTGCTCCGTTCGAGCCCCTGGACCAGATTCCACTTAGTGCTGTCTTAATAGACAGGAACCTGTTGCTGGCTCTGACATCAGCCAAGAGGGTTGGTGATTTATCTGCTCTGTGTGTGGCTCCTTCCTGCCTCAGAATACAGCCGGATGGCAGCTCAGCGACGCTGCGACCAAACTCAGCATACACCCCAAAGAGCATCACAAGCTCTTTCAGGTCCAGAGTCATTACGCTGGAGGGGTTTTCTGTCCCCCCTCATGGGTCTGATGAAGCGGCGCCTGTTCGTTCACAACAGAGAGGCCTCATTAGGTTCCCCTCTGTCCACACAGCGTCTTTCACACTGGCTGTGCGACGCAATTCAGCAGGCTTACATTTCTTCCGGATCTGATCCTCCGGAGCAGCTCAGAGCTCACTCTGTCAGAGGAGTCTCCTTCTCTGCAGCTTTGCTGGCAGGTGCGTCAGTGGATGACGTCTGTAGCGCGGCGTCATGGTCTTCACCATGCTCCTTCATCCGATTCTACCTGCGGGATGTAACGCACTTCTACCTCGGCCACTTGTATCTGAGGGCCGTGGCTGAATAAGACCCGCTCTCTGGGGCCCCTTTCTGCGGGCACACAGAGAACCCCTGCGATCATGGTGTAAGGTCATGCTTCCTTCACGGATATCGCAGCAAGAGAAAAACTTTATTAATGTGTCTATGCTTATGGTTCTGTACGGCTTATGGTCCAGCTTTGCCTTTAAACCCACTAGCAATAGCCTTAAAGGGTGAAGCCTATACGAAATAGAACGTTGGTTGCGTATTGTAACCCAAGATTCCACTGACTTTAACCATTTTATTTTAACTGGTGATTTTAACATTCATGTAGACAATTTAGCAAATGGTTTTGCCAAAGAATTTTCTTCTGTATTGGACATGTTTGGTTTATGTCAACATGTAAAAGATTCGACCCACGTTCAAGGTCACATTCTGGACCTGGTTATTTCTAAAGGTGTTGATATTTTCTGTGTTTCAGTCACTGACTTGGCCTTATCTGACCATTTCTGTATCTTGTTTGAGTTACGTATCACTCAATGTCACAACAACCTGCATCTCGGTGAGGAGGAGGTACATTAATGAGAGAACAAGCTCAGAGTTTATCAAGGCCATAGATGTTTTACAAAACACAATTGCAGACTCAGTTGATGGACTATTGGATAATTTTAATATGAACATCCTGAATGCAATGGATGCTGTTGCACCGATAACAATCAAGAGCACCATAAGTAAACAGAAGACACCATGGCGAAATACCAATATGGTTGCAAATCTAAAGAAGGGATCTAGAAAAGCTGAATATCAAAGGAGGAAAACAAAACTTAAAATTCATCATGGTTTGTACAAACAAAGCCAAACAAAAATCATAACAATGAGCTGTTCAAGGCCAGAGAGCGCTATCTATCTCACCTGATTAACAAGAATGTCAACAATGCTCGCTCTCTGTTTGCTATGATTGAAAGACTTAAAAATCCACCTAGTTCAGCCCAGAGCTTCTTTCCACTGAGAAATGTAATGAATTTGCCAACTTCTTTCATGAAACAAATCCAAACAATTAGACAAAATATAAATGCCACACAGCCAAACAAGAAAATTAGTCTAAGTCCAAAACCAAGAACTAACTCAGATGTTATGTCTCAATTTAA
>JBAMHX010000022.1:3631975-3654810 GCA_037177515.1 Pseudomugil tenellus
CTAGATATATATATATATATATATATATATGCATATGAAGGAAATACTATTTGCTATTTTCGACAATCACAATTTTATTTCTCTTATGTTTTAACATAAAGAAAAAACTTTTTCTAAAAGATGTGAATTTTTTATATGATAATAGTTTCATCTCTATCAACAAGAAAAAAAGTTCTTACTGTAATTATGTTGTCGAAATTAAATACAGTTAAACCACTGGGAAAAAAAACAAGAAAAAAAATCTCTTTTAGCTAATGTTATCAATGTCCATTATTACTAGATCATTTGGGTCCTTTCTGCCCTCCCATCTAACATCTTCTCTCTCCAGCCTTCTAGGATAAAAAGCAGCTCCATCTCCTGTCAGTCTCATTCTGATGTGTGACTGCGTGTCCACTGCCCGTATCCTGCATAACTTTAAGTTATGTTAGTTAGTTAAATCACTCATCAGATTGGATGGATAACACTAAAACCTAAGCTGAAGGAACTATGTTAATGAGACCTTTGTGAACAAAAGCTTTCTTTTCTGTCAAACTCAACTAAATACTGAGTTTTGCTAATGTCCATTTTTTCCTAAAACTAAACAATAAGTTCATCTATTGTTTTCACTTAATCGCAGCATTTTAATGATTTCCAACAGACTGATAGTCTTATTGACAGATTTTCCTCTTCATAAGTAGACAGGAGGAAGTGTGTTACTTTTCTGGAAGGATGCTTCATCACAGCATATGTGTGTAATGGCTAAAAAATTTTTTTATCACATTCACAAAGTTATTTAAAATTTTTGGTCCATCTTGCATTGACATTTGGGATTTCTCCTGCTCGTGTAGTTGTTTTTCTAAGTTCTGCAGGTGGTCCAAATGGAAATGAACCCATAGGGAGCCGGATTCAGGAATACAAATGTTCTTGCTGCTGCTTTTAACATGAACATCAGTCCCATGGATATTCCAGGGGTTTGCAAAGTGAAAATGATACGATTCAACCTTTCTGCTCCGGCATCGGTGTTGTGCTATTTGTCAGCTGCTGAAATTAGAAACCGCACTTTTTACAGTGTGTCTAGAATTCTGCAAAATGATGTTTTACATTCTCAATGCCAACCAGCAACACGTCACCTTATCTTCATTATTTAGAGGGAAGAGTTTGTTTTCGTCTTTTAAATGGGGCGGAAACTGGAAAGAATCCCTGAAGCTGTTCATGTTTTAACTTGTACAGCTGTAGTGTTGCCTCCGATGTCAGCCTTGAACGGGAAAATGCAGGACCCTTTGCCCTCAGCAAGCAGCAGCTCTTTCCCTTCTCTCTGCTAATGCGCTTTGGTTTAACAAGGTCACTTTGCCCCAGAATGACAGAAGTGGCCTGAGCACAGAGCTCAGTCCAAATGCCTGCTCTCCTCAGAACATGTTCCAGCGCCTGTCTGCTGTAATCAGTGCTCGAGGCAGGTCGTCCTTTAGTTGCTGGAACTTGTAGTGCTCTGTTTGACCCATTGGCATCACCAGCATGAATATACAAGTGTATTTGGCTCGACTCTTAATGGAGCATGTGGAACATCTGGCCTTCCGAAGCAAAGTTTGAGTCGTGTATGATAGGTCTCATAGGTTGACCCTGCCCATCATTAGACACACTATGAAGCTCTTTTCCTGTCCTTGGCTCCTTGCTGTCAAGCCCTCATATGGTGTAAACTCAGTAAGTCCACTAAGGGTGGTATGGTTTCCCTCACAGTGAACGCATCCTGCTGCTCCTGATGTGAACTGATGAGGCCTGTCAGGGCTTAGTGCACCATGCTAATCTCATCATACTGCTTGTGCATAAGAGCCTCAGCGTCTGCACTCGCTCAGCCGCTCGCCCCTGCCTAATTTTATGAACTCACATAGCTATGCATCTCACCTAATGGTATTAGTGTCAAACAGTTTGATAAGGACGGGTGGTCTCTTACATGATTAGCGCTTCCTGTTTTTCTTCTAAGACCCCCCACACACACACATACAGCCCACCTGCTAAGATTTAATGAATGTGATGATGCTCTCCTAAAAGAACAGGAAGAATAAAATGACCTGCTGCAGTAGATGAGGAGGATGCTACAAGAGGCAGCTGTAGTCAAATACCAGAGGAAAATGCCATGTTTTAGTACTTTGACCTTCATAGTTATTGGCTTTTGGAGCAGTAAAGTTCTCATTACTTTGCAGTAACCAGACTGTTACTGTTTGAATACTGTTGATATACAACACTGTAATTGTATTTTTCATTACTTCAGCAATCACACACACACTCCGTTGCTTCTTTTATTATCAATTTAAACATTTTACTAATTCAAATATACATAATGATTAGTCTCTAATAAAGTGACCATTTGTGCTGGAAGTGTCCAGATGCAGACTTAACAGGCGAAATGTCTCCGTTCCTACAGGGTTGGATATGAATACTCATCTTGTTTAAATCATTATGGTTTGCTGTAAACTCAAACTTCAAATCAATTCAAATTTTATTTGTATAGCGCCATTTCATGACAATGTCGTCTCAAGGTGCTTTACAGAGATCGGCCAATTCAAAAAATAGCCTTATATAGGGAACCAGCGAGATTGATTTTGATCAAGGTTTGATGCAATCTCCCATCCTGAGCAAGCATGGGGTGATAGTGGGAACGAAAACTCCGTCGTAACAGGGAGGCAAAACCTCCGGCAGAACCCGACTCCTCCCCACTCGCCGTGACTGGTACTTTCATTTCATCCATGAAAAATCATAATCATTGTTGAACAAACATGAGTTGGGAAATGAACTCATATTACTGCTTTACTGTATCACTGCAAAAGAAATTTCAAATGGGTAGAAGGTTATGTCTTATGGTCTTTGCTAGCAGATAAAAATACGGACATGTGGATAATATTGGAAATGGGGACTAATTTTAATACGGATATAATCCCACAATGCGTGTGGTGGTATATGCTACATATGGAGGGTTGTTTCTGTTCTACTCATTTTACAAAGACAACCTTGCCAGCTCTGAACAACAGGCAACAATACCTGCTGTAAAGAAGGCTGATGAAAGGTAAAGCTCTACAGCTGGACTTTATCGATCTTTATACCAAGATTCTTCCTGAAGCGAGTTTCAGGGTTTTTCTATCACATCTCTGGATGTGCAAGGACTCATTGAGAAACGCCTCTCTGAAGCCACTTCTTCATCCTTGGACTTTCTTCTGAGTGAGTTTGGCATCTTGGCTCTTTAATGTTCACAATATCATTTTTGGTCTTAACTTAAAATAAGTCGCTTTTTCTGTGATTACAGATTTTACAGCCAGTTCTTTGGAAAAGCGCTGTGCAGCTTGTGTATTTGCATCTCATGATTAAAATGTGTCCTTCCACAAACACCTATTTTATTCCTGATTTGATTTTTCTTTTGATTTACAAACATTATCATCATTCACTATCACTCCGCTTTCATATAATCTGTCAGATGTTTGCAGTTAGCTTTGCAGAAAAATCTCACAAACTAGTAGCAGTGATGTTTTTATCTTTTTTATTATTCTCTAAAACCATTTGTGCAGCATTTATTTGCACGAAAGTGCTATGACAAAACCTGACTGACAGTTTGATAGAAATCATTGTGGACCTTAGAGATGTGTAATAGCCTCACTCTTCTATTGTACGGTGCAGCTGTATTTTTGCTCTCCGCAAAGTCCACTTTACTGATGTGCAGCATTTTACTGTGTGTTCTTATAATGCCAAGGAGGAAAGACATCAGGACAGACCTTTTTATGCCCATCAATTTGGGAAAGTTTATAAGGTAATTTGCCAACAATAAAAGTAATGTTTCAGTAATTGTACTTAAATATACAATTATTAAACAATAAGATGGAACAGGTGTAGCTTACCAAGATTTTTTGCTTTTTTTTTTTTTTTTTTTTTTTTTTTTTTTTTGCAAAAAGCTTTTTCTCTCTGAAAAGAATACAAAGAGTTAAGTTCTCAAACCTGCATGTGAACAGACAACAAAACATCTGGGATAATGTCCTTTGGAAATACTAAGCCAAATTAGAGATGTTTAATCATGATGCACAGCAGCAAGTTTTATAAAAACGAATCACAGCATATCATCTCAAAACCTCTCTAACTGGAACCATTGTGTTGGAGGGTTGATGATTTGGGCTCCTTTTGCAGCCATGGGACCTGAACACCATGTAGTCAGGACTGGACCATGACCTCCTCTGTATACCAAAGTATCTGAGAGTGAAATATGAAGCCATTTTTCAGACATGCAAAGTTTCACTGAAACTGGCTCCTACAGCAGAACCAGGATCCAAAACACAGCAGTAAATCTATCTCAGAATACCCTAAGAAAAGATAAAAGATATAGCAATAGTCCAGTCAAACTCCCGACCTCAAACTCACTTACATTCTGTAACAGTTGTGCAGAAAGAGAAAAACTCAATGAAGTGAAACAACGTTGGATGGTTCAAAATGTCTCCCCAAACTAGTAAGAAACTCAAAACATAGCACAATTCAACACAGGGTGATTCAAAGTGCTTTACAGAGCATTAAAACAAAATAGCAAGAAAGAAATAAAAAAGATGATTATTAATAACATGATTAATTTAAGATTACAAAACATAAAAGCTTAAGGTAATTAAAAAAAACTATTGAAATGCAGCTGAGAACAGGAGGGTCTTTAACTTGACTTAACTTAACTTTTCAATGTGACTCCAACGTTTGTTGGGGTTTATGTTGACATGATCCAACTGATTGGGTGGGGGTGCAGCTTATTTCAGGCTCCAAAGGTCAGTTGTAAACAGTCACTGTCGCTGTCCAATAAAACTAAGACAGTAATTTTTTCATCATCTGTATGTAAACGTATGTCATTAATGACTTTGGCCAGAGCAGTCTCGGTGCTATGATGCTGTCTAAAACCTGACTGGAAGACATCATAGCTGTTGTTTTGTGCTAGAAAATCATTTATCTGATTATAAACAGCCTTTTCATTGATCTTACTCATAAATGGGAGATTTGAGATCAGCCTGTAGTTGTTCATTTGTGTCTTGTATAGATTGTCCCGTTTTACCAGAGGTTTGATAACGGCTGTTTTAAGCCTCTCTGGGAAGACACCTGAAATTAAACACAAGTTTACAAGTAGATCAGACTCCATGTTCTGGAGTGGGTAGGATGTCCAAACAGCAGGAGGATGAGTTCATCTTATGTAAAATATCCTCCAAATTTTTGCTATTAATGGTATAAAACTGTGTCATGGTGTTTAAACTGGTTTTCAAGGAACACAGTATGTTTACTAAACATGTTGAAGAACCAACTGCTTGTCTAATAGTCTGGACTTTGTCTGTGAACAATTTGGCAAATTCATTGCAGGTCTTGGTGGAATAAAGTTCAGGTGTTACAGACAAAGGAGGGTTTGTTAACCTGTCGACTGTAGCAAACAAGACCCGAGCATTATGACAGTTTATGCTAATGATATCAGAGAAATGAGACTTTCTTGCATTCCTCAGTTGTAAATTATAGGAGTCCAGTTTCTCTTTGTACATGTCATAATGAACTTGTAGATATGATAGTCTCCATCTCCTCTCGGCTTTCCGACACTCTCTTTTTTCATTTTTCACCAGTGTGGAATTTCTCCATAGAGACTTTTCCTTCCAGAGACAAACTTCTCCTTATTGGGAGCAAGAGCATCCATAATATCTGACACTTTAGCATTGAAACTAGTGACAAGCTCATTGACTGAACCCTCTGATAGGGTAGGTGTTAACAAGAAGGCCTGGGTAAATATCTTACTTGTGTTTTCAGTTATACATCGTTTTGTGATTATCTCAGTTGAAACGTGTGTATGAGCAGGAATCCTACTCTAGAAGAAAACACAGTAATGATCAGGCAGTCCCACATCGCATACAGAAACCTTGGAAATGTCCAATTCCTTTGAAATCAGCAGATCTAAAGTGTGTCCTTTAGTGTTTGTTGTCTCTGTTATATGCTGAGTCAGCCCAAAATTGTCTAGACAGTTACTCAAGTCTTTTGTTCCTTTTTCCTGAGGTTTGTCAACATGAATGTTAAAATCACCAGCAATAATTAAACAGTCAAAATCAACACAAACTGTAAACAGCATTTCAGTAAATTCATTACAAAATCTGCACAGTATCCAGGCGGCCTGTAAATGTTTAGAAACATGACTCTGTATGTGGCCTTGAGAAAAAATAACTGCTTACACTGAAATGATTCATTATATAAGACTGCAACCCCCCACCTCTTCTGTCTGCTCTGACCTCACTGATAAAACTGTAATTGTTGTATTTTGGTCTAACCAAGTTTCAGTTAAAAACATAAAATCAAGGCTGTGCTCAGTAATAAAATCATTAATTAAAAAAGCTTTACCTGCTAAAGATCTAATATTTAATAAACCCAAGCTGATGTGTTTAGGATGGTTTTCACTTTGTTTGTGGGAACGCTGTGGCTCATAAAGCAAGTTAACTTTTCTTAGAAACCTTTTAGAGGGCCTGTTACCTAAAAGTACAGGAATATTGCAAACTTCTAATAAAAAGAAACCTCTGTTGCTGAATTTATGGCCAGTGTGAGTCTGAAAATAATGATCCACTTTCTCCCAAAGAAAAAAAAAAAGAAGAAAAACTCACTCACGGAAAAGAAATTCTTCTTGGTAATCTCCATATTTTTTTTTTCAATGTGACTCCATCGTTTGTTGGGGTTTATGTTGACATGATCCAACTGATTGGGTGGGGGTGCAGCTTATTTCAGGCTCCAAAGCTCAGTTGTAAACAGTCACTGTCGCAAACCGAATCCCCTTTGGAAACGGGAAAGCTCAAACGGTACCTGACTCAACGACTGGACTTATTTAATCTGCTTTACTTTTTCATGTGTCAGCTCTTTCACTCTTGCATGGCATTAAATAAGATTTTACCTTATTACTTATGTGAACCATTAATATTTATGGTATTCATACATGGATATCCCCAGTCATTTACTGAAACGTTTGTGGCAGGTCACGTTTGGCAACTGAGTTAAGTCATTGTCAGCTCCAGAATAGTGAAACAAATAGATATAAACATAAGTTTGGACCACAAATTCAGGCACTCTTATGCTTGAAAACTGACAGATAAAAGTACAAACAATGTTGTCCATTTCTTGTGCTGTTTTTGTAGGAGCAGAAAACAGGAATACTACCAGAAATAGCAGAGAGCAGTGTTGAGTTGTACAGCTAATACATGAGAGAAGAGGACCAGGAAGAAGATGATTCAAACCAGTAAATTAAAAACAGCCATTGAAGAGCATGACGATGTTAAGAACAGCAAATAGCTCACATTCTTCTTGTTTTTTGGACCGTTGTGAACAACTAACTTAATAAATGTGACAATGTAAAACTTGCATGGTGATGTATCACAATGTTTGAAACCAACAGAGATGTTCACAAGTCCTTTTTTGCAAGTCCAAGTCAGATTTCAAGTCACTAAGTTGTTATTTCTGTAGATGTCTGCATTATTATATCCAAGGAATTTAAAATCCATACTCACCTTTTATCTCTACCAGCATTTTGGAACAGCTCTGGTCTCCCTGTCCTCCCTGGACAATTTTCTGCTATACTGAGTTCAGAAAACTTGTAGATCAACATGAAAATGTATTTAGTTTTGTAAATATGTTCTAAATATAACTTGGTTTCTCATTGGTTTCTTTAATGTACAGAAAAAAAATCTTGGTCCACAGAGAAATTTTGAAAACTGTGTTTATTGCATTGAAACCTGCATGTGGAGAGGAGCCAACATGCTAGATCTTAGTGCCAGATCACCTGCTATCCTGCAGGTTTTAGATGTTTCCCTGCTGCAACACACCTGATCCAAATAACAACTCGTTAAGTTCTACGAAGCCTATCAGTGACCCTTTAATATAATGTGTATTGCAGCAGGTAATCATGTACCTGCAGAACAGCAGGTAAGATTATTGATATTAAGATATTTTCCGTCATGTCTCTAAAGTAACCACAGTTACTACAGTAGAGTTTGTGAATGTGTGTATTTTTTTTTCTTTTTAGTATATGACTTACCTGATAAAATTCTGACCAACCTCCCTATGAAGGTCTAGCTCTTATATTGGTGCCACTCAGAAAAAAAAAAACTTTGCTTGTAAAAATTACTTTCCACACTGTTGCCCTACTTCTGTGGTTTCCATGGTTACACAATGAGCCATGGCACAGCCTTGACAAAGTTGACCCATCATGAACTATGATGGCAGATGTGATGTTTACACCAGGAAACAATGGAGGCGGTAGATACATGGGCTCTCTGTGGAAGCAGCCTAAATGCCAGTCATCTGCAGCTCATTGTCACACAGCTTGTACTGTTTTCCCAGTTATGTCCCAGTGTCATCTGCTTTTAATGCAGCAATACATCATCGGGTTTTAGCTCGGTGATCCATCAATACTCACATTAGTCTAATGTTTGGGTGAAAAAAATATATAATACTATAATATAACTTTACAAATCATGTAAACTATTTTTTTATTAATTTCTTCTGATCCTATAAACTGCAGCAGCATATGATTTCATTATTCACTCTGACTTTGCTGTTCTATAGTAATTCAGTGTTGAGTATTTATGTGATATTTAAGTTTTATTATGGTGCTGAAGCCACAGTTTTTCCACTTAATGTATATAAAAGTTCCAGATTCTGAATCCAAATGTGTCTCTGCAATGTTGCAGAATCATCCTAATTAGATATGTTGTGAACTACAGCAACACAGCTCATTCTTTACACATGTTACTTGTGTAACTTTTGCATAACTTTTACTTTATGAAATTCATAAAATCAATAAAGATATGTTGAGTTTCATATATTTATTTCATATATTTAGTCTCCATAATTAAACATCATGTTCAAGTTAGTTTACAAAAACAACTGCAATACAGGAGCTTGCTGATGGAGAGAAAGGTGGTGCAGATGGATTAAAGAATAAACACAAGCTGACTCATGCACAATTATGTTGTCTTTCTTTATAGTCAGCAAGCCAGTATTGACGGCAAACTCTGCACCTCTTCAGCAGCTAATAAGTTCATAATGATCTTTTCTCCCTGACATCCTGCAACAGAGGTTCAATAACGATGTGTAAATACATGCACCAGTCACTTTATTAGATCCCGCTTGCTCGTACTGGGTTGAATCCCTTATCGCCTTGAGAATTGCCTTAATTCATGGTGTCATAGATTCAGCAAAGAGATTTTACCTTATGTTGACAGGATAGCGTCACATTCTCAGCTCCACATCCACGATGAGAATCTCCCCACACGTCCCAAAGTTGCTCCGCAGAATTGAAATCTAGTGACTGTGGAGGCCGTTGGGTCCATGCTTTCATGTTGTTTGCACTTAATTTCGCCTACCAACGATATATAGAGCTGAACTAGAAAGGCAAAAATGGTTAGCACGTGTGAAATGTCTGCTGATCTTAGCAGACAGTGGCATCTGTTTGGAGTTTTTTATGCATAAAGGTATTCTGCACACCTTGGAGGTAACCAAGGTTATCTGAGTTACATTTTCATTCAGACAGCTGCTGCTCATTGCATATCTTTTTCTTTTTCAGACGTAGAGATGGTTCAGTGTAAAAATCCCATTAGATCAGCAGCTTCTAAAACACTCAGACCAGCAACCATGTCACGTTCAAGGTCACTTCCATCCCTTTTCATCCCTATTCTGATGCTTATTTAGAAGCAGGTCATCTTGTTGGCTGCATGATTTGCTGCTTATTTCAAACAAGATATAGAACAAATGCACATAATTAAGTGGCAAAAAGCTTTAGTTTTGGCCTATTTTGGGGTGTAATAATAAACCATTGTTCTGAATATAAGGACATTTTATTTAATCAAAAAATCTGCTTAGAAAAAAAATCAGGTCAGAAATCAGGAGCAGGAAATGCAAGGTGTGCCACATTTTTTTAAACTATTAACGTTTTAATAGAAAAAGCAGATGATTGACTCTGGGGAGCATTTTCAATAAATGGATCCAATTACCTGTAGAGCCAGACACACGTCCACTTAACATCCTGAAATAAACGATCGCATTTTACATTATTTTGCAATGCAAATGGAAAGTGCTTGATTGTCAAATTCTGCCACAAGTGTTTGTGTCCTCATCCTCCAACTTGTTGGGATGAAGTTATTCCTTTTTACAGTATGTTTTTACTGTGTGTGTCAGAAGCTTCTGATTGTCTCTAAAAAAAATATATAAAAAAAAAACACTCCACTAACCAGGTTTTAGTTCCAGACTTCCCAGGCTCGTGTTTTTATATAAAACTGCAATACAGTCTTATTAGTATTACGATAACATGTCAAGCAGTAGCTTTTATTTGTCTTCCGCAAAAAAATAAATAAATAGAAAAAAGCAAACGTCCTTGTTTCTCTTGTTTTCTCACAGATGGCGACAGGTATGTTTTTTGGTCATGTCCCTGCTTCACACTTATCCGTCTCTCTCAGTCATTCTCGCAGGGTCATCGACTTCCATTAGTTCCTCTTCAATAACCACCAGGCAGAGAGGAAATGCCTGTAGGGTTTTCTCTCTCTCTCTGAGGGTGCATTGTCTTTCTAAAACAAGTCAACTGTAAAGTTCAAGGATTGAAATGAACCTGCCATTTCGAAGAGCACTCGAGTAGCTGAGGGGATCTTTCAACATGTGTCCCCCATGCTTCTCTTTGCAGTCATTATCCCCACTACATCTGCAGACAGCACTTGAAACATGAATAGTGTTGATACCCCCGCCCCCCTCATCACACGGAAATTCAGAGTAAAAAGTGGTTGGTGTTGTGGTCAGGATCCATTTGACTAAGGAAACCTTTCAGAAATGCTTGTAGACAAAAATGATCTCAGGAGAATGACATTTTTCAGCAGAATTATAGGGTTTGCCATAATATTTGTCCTGAATCCTTGGTCTATGACTGTAAAAACATGTTGGATGTAATTATTAGATTTCTATGTAAATTGTTTCAGAGCAAATCCTGTCAAAGGAAACTATTGCAGGGATTTACCAAGAGGAGCAAAGGGGAATTTCATACCTGAGAGGCATGCTTCTAGGTATGCTGTAATGGATTTACTGGAGCTTTCTGTTGCAGATTTTGGGGAGGACAATAGGAGGGATGAAAAACACAGAGGTTGTTTACGTCTTTTCTGAATGGCTAAAAAGAATCTTTCTTTTGTTTTCAGCAGTGATACAGTAATTGCTGCAGGTTGTAGAGACAGATAGATAAAAATAGACAAAGTGTGTCTGCTTGTGTTCATTTGCTTGGAAAGTCAAAAAGTGCAATCAGAACTGGTTATCTCGAGTTACTGGAACAAAACCGCAATGGTCTGAGACCAAAACACTGGATTGGGATATAGTTAGTTTTGATAACTGCTTTTTTATTTAGCTAACTTTAACTACAGTATTAAAAATAAAACGGAGTTCCTGATTTTAAACTTTGTGAAGGCCCAGAGAGTCCTGTGACCATTTTGTTTTGGTTCACAATAACATGTCACATGCCAGCAACATTTTGAATCTGCACATCAGAAAATGACAAAGCAAAATATGATACATAAGTCAGCATCAGGCTAACTTTTACTGACTGGAAAGAGCTCAGAGAAGAGACAGGAAGCAAGATAGATGCTGAATTAGCATTTGTTAGGAGGCGCAAAAATCTGCTGAGAGTTTGTAGTGAAATGAAATAAAAGCATGATTTTGCAATGCAAACATAAGGAAAGGTAAGTCCGATTAAAGACAGGAGGGCAAGTTAACTCATAGGCTGCAACAGATGCCTTTAACATCTTTTGGAATCAGAACGTTCACTGCCAAAGATGTCAAAAGATGCCTTTTCTTGCAGTTTCTGCATCTGGATAGCTGATTTGCACCGCCCAAACCCGAAAACCGTGCTCCGAATGCACACCCACATCTTTGTGAACATGCTTTCAGTGTTCATGCGGCAGATGCTCAAACACACGCACCCGACTGAATGTACCTCCACATCTGTGATCCACTGTAGCCAGTCTGTTTCCACCTGTTCAGGCACGTGTTCACTGAGAGAGGCTTGCAGTAAACTTACACTGTACATGGTATTTTATTCGTTTTGTCATTCGTTTTTCTAGATTTCATCTTAAATAAATTTGAGATTTTATGTAAAAAGTGTCATAGAAATAAATGTTACTTCCTAAATGTCAAGTGGAAGTTTCTAGTTATTTAGTCAGGCTTGTTCATCCAGGATTTTACGCTATTAAGTGAAAAGGAGGGCTGAAGAATGTTGTTGTGACAATGACTAACTTCAAATATTCTGTTTGTTGTTTTGCCCCTTTCCTTTATTTACTTTTGATTGCTTCATTAGGCTTTCATAAATTTATTTCCTTCTCGTAAGCTGTCCATGATCCTGAATTACAAAGGTAAAAAGGAAACAGGAAACTTCAAAGTCATAATGCTGAAAACTGAAATATTATGATGCTATTGTGACATGATTTTGCCAGATAAATTGATTTGAGTTAACTCATCTGAATGACACCCAGGCTCACAGTCCGCCATCTACTTCATGCTTTTTTTCACATCTTTGGAGCTCGCCAGCACACAGGAACTATGCTATAGGGACAAAGATAACTGTCCCTCCCCCTATTCACACCCACCATCATACACCCAACAGGTGGAGCTGCTTTTCAAATGTCTTAGAAATTTTAAGTGGAATTGACACTTGCCTGTCCTCCAACTAACATCCTGACTGTGTAGAAAAAGGCCAGCAGCGCCTCCACCTGCTCAGGAAGCTTTCTGTGTTAGCAGGGATGTTTTAACTGTGGTGGCCAAATTACTCATCCAGTCCAAACTCTTCCTCACCATTTCTTCCTGTTTCTCCATCAAACCCCCCCAAAACACCCGAGTGAGTGAATATTGATGGATGTACCTATTGTAAAGGTTCATCCTATACTGATATTATAATCTAAATGAGGGGCATTTAAGTATAATTATTGAATGGCAATTCCATTGTTTAAGAAAATGTATTGAAAGAAAAATATGGGGAGAAAATCGACTCAATAGTATTATGTGTGTGTAATACATGATTTAGAAGCTGTGTAAAGTAATTTGTGTGTAACTTTAAGTACTTGTACATGTAGTTTTTAAACCAAATAAACAATTTTGTGTAAAACTTTGGGTGCTTACAAATGCATGTTGAATTAGTGCAAATAGTGTAATTAGTGCATGCATTTCAACATGTATTTGTAAGCACCCAAAGTTTTACACAAAATGGCTTATATGGTTTACAAACTATATGTTACATGTACAAGTTACACACAAATTAGTTCACACAGTTTGCAAATCATGTATTACACACACACACACACACAATACTATTGAGTCGATTTTCTCTTCATAGAAAAAACAACAGTGGTGGTTAAACCACGACATAAAAATGACAACATCAACAAACTTAACATATATTTGGTGTTATCTTGGCCTGATGATGACTAAATGTGAACAAGATGAGGAAGAACACTGTTAAAATACAAGCTATAATTCAGTCAGAGCGTTTAGTGGTCGATTCATGGTTTAGACTCTTCTGTTGTTTTTTTTGTGTGTTAATCACCTTGTTATATAAAAGCATGCTGTGCAATTAGTACTTCCACATTAAGCTGTTGTACACTTGCTTTCAGAACTTCAGAGAGTCAAATTAACTTCACCTGAGAAGATTATTGTCCACTATAGGTTCATTCTGACATTATTCGACAAGGCAAACATCCCAATCTTTTTCTGAATTTTGTAAAACAAGCTGGGTGTTGTTTACAAATGATCTGCGTGTAATTAAAAAAAGGTCAGTTCTTTGAAGACCTATGTCAGTTTCTGCTGTTCTTCATACATTACGTGGGTTGTTGGTGAAATTAAGTGGTTGCCTTTGTGGTGTTGGATCACCCACAGATCTGCCTCTCCCATTACAGTTTTTCTTTGAATGTGCAGCCTCTCTGTAATTAGCCCGGCTTTGTAAATCTGACCCGACCGGTCTGCACCACGAAGTCTATTTTTGGTGCAGATTTCAGCATTTCAACTCTGTCAACAGCAGGGGCCCTAGGTGTGGGTGTCTCCCCTTCAGTAGATGACTAACACCAAAACCTGTCCGTGTTACACCCTTGTGCAAAATAAATCAGAGAATCTGAACAGGCAGTGAGTTGAACAAACAAATGAATTCATCCCATTTCAGTGATTTGCTAGTTGACACTGCTGATGATTCCATCTACTGTACCAGTAATTACTTGTATTATAAAGCATCAAATATAACAATGAATGCTTTTAAAGTTCATGTAGAGTGCATGTCCTCCACTCACCAGCAGCTCTGCAAACCCAACTAATCTCTCGCAAAAGAAGGTAACCTGCCCCCCTCTGTACTTCAAAGATGCCTCTGCACTTCAAGCTTGTCTTTTATTTTCTTGCTTCGTTTTACTCCTCGCTGCGTTTTACACGCTTAATTGTGCCGAGAGCTTTGATGGTGGGTGGGAAGAGAGTGAGTCCCATGCTAAGGAGAAGAGAAATTGAGCATTGACACTAATTAGATGGAGAGCAAGTGGAAAATAACTCTGCTTCTCAGCACTGTAGGAAGTATTTTTCAAACCCAATTGTTGGGAATGAGGACAAAGATAAACCATCAAGTTCAAAACTGTTGGCTGTTTGATGAAAGCACCTCAGGTGCAGCACCTCAGGTGATGTGGGATGTTAAAAGGAAAGAGCAGACAGATGGTATGGAGGTCCTTGTCTTGTAACCCAGGGTGCAAGGAAGTTGATGAAATATGAGCAAATGTTCCCTGTCCTCAGGGTGCATGCCTGTAGGCAGCAAAGCATCATGTAGAATTTTCTAAAACTGATGCTTATCTGACATCGGAGGCAGTTCGATGGAAAACAAAGTAGTCCCTTTGAGGGAAAAAAATGCAAGCTAAATATTCAGCTGGAACTGAAGACTCTCTTTCTACCTGAACATGACTGGCTGTGATGCAAGACAAAACCTGAACAGCAGAGCAAACTGCTTTTAAGCTTGCATTTGAAAGTATTGTCAGCTGTGTAATGGGCAGTCATGCAGCGATGTCAAAGCATTTTTGTTTTCCCCTCTCACCGCACTGTCCGCATGTGTCAGACTTTCCTATTCTGGGTATGATTTTGTAGCCTCAGTCTTTTGAAATCATAGAAAGTGTCTCTAGTGTGTTGTGATGCTCTCAACAGAAGACAGAAGTGTCTTGAATACCAGTAAGGGTCTTTTATTTATTTTTTGCTCCTTTCAAAGGCTGAGAACCTCCAAAGGATGTCCACAGTGTGCTGGCTGGCTTAAAGAAAAGAGGAAAAAAAGAAAATGGAGGTGAGAAGGAGCGATCGAACAGACCGCCAGTGGTGGCAGAAACATAAGTTGTGTGGGACAGGGAGAGGAGACAGTGTGAGGAAAGCAAAGCTGGTAATGACGCAAAGAGAACGGACGCTAACAGAGGTCAGAGCCGCTGGGAGATGGAGCAAAACAGCACGCTTGAAACTGGGGGGAGGGAGAGACTAGTGAGACACAAGATGAGAAGAGAGAGTAAGAAATATTGTCACAGGCACTGATGGAGTAAAAAGAGATTAGAGGAAGAGAGATGAGTAGATAATATGTGACAGAGAGAAAGACGGATGCCAAAAATAAGAGGAATATAGAGCACAGAAGACAGTGATGGAGAGGGAAGACATCTTCGGCAGATAACATTCAGTGCCCTACTTACATCTGACATTTGAGAAAAATAGAAAGGCTGCAACAGCTAAGAATATAAAGAAAAGAAAATTAAAGTAAGAAAAAAGATGGATTCAATTGTCAAAGAATAAATATGAGAAGTGAAGCAGCTGTGATAGTCTGGGCTGTGTTGATCACACATTTCAGAGATGGGAATCAGTCATGTTTATTCCTGCTTCTACAAGAACAAGTCAAACTTTCTTTTACAAAAAAACCTTAAATTTTTCATTAAATGCAATGTTGAAGAATTAAAAAAAACAAAAAGATCAAAAGATCAGAAACATTTTCATTTAAAATGTAACTGAAAAAACCTCCCGATGATAAAAGTAGTTTTAAAAGATCCTAAAATGCACATTATTATCAACATTATTAAGCACAAAAGTTTCAGAACATTTTATTTGCTGTAAGAACTGAAAACAATTATTGGTTGAATTGCAGATTTAGGAGCTCATATTTATTGAAATTAATATCTATACCAGTCAAAAACATAACAGGTTACTTTCCACCATAAGGACCCTCATCTGACATCAGCTTCCCAGTTCTGTTTTGGTTGAACCTTTTGGAGACTTTCTGCCTGAGTTTCTTTGCAGGATGACAGAACATCCTCCCAGAGCTGCTGCTTGGATGTGAACTGCCTCCCACTCTCATAGCATGCTTCTACATTTTTGTAAATATTAATTAAACCGATTTTAACAACTCGCCGTGGTTTTAAGCTTCTTTCGCTGATCTTTCCTGCTCAATCACTGAGAGTCGGGAACACATTTTGGTGCTGTGTGTCCCTTACTGGCAGCTGTAGTTTTAGAACGTTAGTCGGTGATGGTGCTCCCCTACTGGTGTGGGTACCAGATCTGCTCGGTTTGTCCCTGACTTCTAAACTACCTTTAGAAGTGATATCAGCCACTGGTCAGTCCTTCTCTGCAGGTACTGTAGTTATGGAGTTTTTTAGGTTTTTTTGTAAAAGTTGTCTCTGATTCCTAAAAAAAAAAAACTACAATCCCATTTACTAAATAACTACTACTGTAATTTGTCCAGACCAACCCACAAACTGTATAAACAGACCTCAATCACTCATCCAGTGTCCAGCCAATCATATAGTGTGACATCATCAACAGACCCCAAGCAGATCTGGTATCTACATCAGCTTTTATGTACGAATAATCTAAAATTTCTGGTCTATAACAATGTGTCAGATTATTAGTGGTGTATATACTAATAATACAGAAACAGATACACTGTAAACAACAGATGTTGTTACAAACGTCCTACAGGTTTATACCTGGATAGTACCAGCCTGCAGTACCAAAGACCTCTGAGAGCGAGGTCCCTAGCAGCTCCTCTCCTCCTATATGGGTCACCTCATTATAACCTCTTACATTCTGTGCAATGACTTTTTCACGTAATGTTTAATCAGTTTTTTGTGTGGCTAGAATGCACTCTGTCTTTCCACACACATCACATGCCACATTATTATCGTTTCCTGAAGATGAAATGGCTGCACATGACTGTTTGCCTTCAGCCTCCATCGTAAACCTGTTCACCGGCAGTGAGTGAGCAGGACGGCACAGGGACACTTACTATGCTCAGTCATAAACCCTAAAGTACTGACACCAAAATACAAATATTTATGGCTGATAGACCTGTAGAAAAGTAGAAGTTGATTATTGAAAATATTCTGCAGGAGGGCTTTTGATCTGGAACCATTTGCATTGTACACCATCCCAGTTCTTCCACCATCTCCCTTGATGTAGATTTTACACAACATTATTATATCCGCAAACAAAGACTGTCGGGGATATTATGGTTTTGCCCCGACCTCTGCTGGATATCCTTCATGTGAGTGTGATAGCTAAAGCAATTGTTCAAAATTGGATTTTGATTCTTAGTATACCTGTTTAGGTCCCCAAGGAGATGACCTGTATCGAATTCCACAATTTTTGGATTTATGGTTTCCCCACCAGGTGGCTCTTTATGCACAAAAAATCTGATTTTTGCCTTTATCTCTGGAACCTTTCGTCTCATTGACCTCAAATCAAGTGCAAATGAAAGGTCATGATCTCAGGATGGATCCTGTCCCGACGCCACACCAGGCTGGTTTGAAGTTTCCACACCAGGTGTAGCTTTCTGACTGAATAGCTGTGACTTTATTATTGTATTGTGTCTATTCGAGGATTAGGGGCATTTGGGAAAATACCCCTAGCCAATGTTCACACATGATGTCAACATGTAGCTATGTTGGCATTAACATGTTGAAAAGTGGAACATTTTTGGACAAATTTAAAGTCTTAATTGAACTCCTATGTATGTTTTCTCAACATTGCACCACCTTCACCATGTTTGGTATCTTCTGTGGCGGAAAGGCAACACTTTCGTATGCTAATGTGGACGCTATCGATACGACTAGTACATGCATGTCAAGACAAAGGTGAGTTTGTTGTCATCAGTTCATGAAAATGACGTGTTGATTTCAAACTTAGAAACAAAACTAGTGTTTAAGGTTTGTTATTCTTGAGACCCGGTATAAAATAATAAAATTCTTGGCCTCTAAAAAGGCCAAGTTTATGTAAACCAATAACCCAAACAGTAAAAATCTGTAGCAGATGCCGTTACTCTTATCTTTTAAGTTTTAATGGCTTGTTATATTGATCATTTTTTAATTTAAATTAATTTATTTTAAACTTGAGCTAAAAAAAATTACTTCATTTACTTGTAACCATTGTTTCATATTATTCGATGATCATAAATCAAATAAAATTAAAATTTGATTTTAAATTAATTTGAGATATTGACAAATATTAATTTAAATCAATATATAGTATCGTAATCAAACAAGTTATTTACACACCTATGACTAATTAAAATAATTTAGTTTTATTTTATTTTTAATCAATTTATCAGAGAGAATGCAAAGGAACATCAAAGGACATATAGAGCTGCTTATGTTTTTGCAAACAAAGAATAAAGCAAAATAATTTGCAACTTCTATCTCTGGTTAGACTCCTTAGGTCAAATAAAAATTTAAGAAACGAAAGAAGAAAAAACATAAAAAACTACTTGTTACAGTTTGGTATGTTTTGTTTAAATAAAACCTTCAGCCATTTAACATACATTTGAAATCTTTACTTTCATTAAATTAATGTTCTGACAAATCGGCATCAATAATGAATGCATGTTGCATGTTACAACCCTGGCACCCATCAGCATACAAAGAGAGTATTCTTTGTCTTGTTTGGTGTCTACTAAACATGAATCACATTCAGGAGATTTTCCTTTTTTCAACTTTATTTGACAACCAGCCTTCATCGTTTGGCTGAATATTACACTGGAGGGACTTTTGGAGAATATTTAACCACATATTACATTCCAGCACAGCTGCAGTTTTCTCAGGCATTGCAAGATATGAAGCTTTGTAATATCATTGACAATCTGGAATAACATGTCATAACTGCTACTTTGCTGCAGGGAGAATAGAGAGCAGACACCAGATATGATGCGACGAGTCGTCCCACTCATGCTCAGAAATAACTGTCTAAGCTGCTTTTTAAAATCTAAAGATTTGGTTATGTCCCCTGGGAATGCTTTTGAGCACTTTAGCTTAATGACTTTGTTTACTAGCAACTCAAGTCAGACTGCTGCTCTGAATAAACCCAAACCCGCTGTAGCTATCACCACATCAGGGTTAAGATGCAGCTGTGCTGCATCTGCAGCTGTTTACATCTAGGTGAATATTCCTGTGTGATCAGGTTTTAACATGTCTGGGTCTTCCAGGTCCAGACCCCCCCTGTGATTCTCCAGGAAAGTGATAGCAATCCCAGCAGCAGCACATTTCACGGATCAAGTTCTCTTTTGCATTTTAAATGAGGCTAAAATTACAGCCATTTTGTAAAATGATGCATTTGACACCACGCGCTGGCAATGAAGATAATTTGAAGATGCTGCTATCACTAAACACTCTGCACATATCGCTCCACTCTGGCAGGGGGAAGTGAGGGTTTGTCAATTTTAAACTGCAGCCAGAAGCTCGTTCAAATCATCTTGGCGGTGAGGTGGGTGAAGGTTGGCCCTGGCAACATCAAAAGACACTCCAAAGGAGTTATTTAAAAAAAAAAAAAACAGAGAAGCTTTTATGAAGATAATTACATATTCAGGTGAAACTTGGTTGGTGAAGACCTTCATTTTCAGTGCCAGCAATCAAGATTGCAACCTTTTGGCAAGTCAATTTAGGCTTTTCTGCCAATGGATTTCTTGCAACACCTACCTTCCTGGCCCACGAAATGGAAACCGATCAGATATGTTCTTCTGTCATGAAAATTCAACACAATGCAGGGAATCTGCTAATGTGTCTGACAACCAAACGCTGCGAAGAAAAATAAGCTAACAATGGAATTTACTATTGTATTGCATTGATATGGTTATGAACAGCATAGACTCTAAAACCGCACCACTTTGTTTTTTATAACAAAACAAAAAAGACTTGACAAAACAAAAAGCTCTTTTACATAGATTCAATTGGTTAAATCTCCCAAAACGAGGAGAAAAGCCTCAGTGACACCATTAAAGTGATCCATGAAATAATGCATTTAGCTTACTAATTGTAAAAATGTGTTTTCCTCAACAGCAGCGATTGCTCGCTTTGTGTCTTTGAGCTGACTTTCTTTCCAAAATACATTTTATTTCTTATTTATTTATACTGCAAGGACACCAAGAGGACTTTAAAGTTGCTTATTATTTGATGTGATAACCTCATTTTAAATGTTGTTGGGGGAGAGACATTATAAGCAAAAACAGTATTCAGGATTGGGTTAATGGGGTAGCTGTTAACTTGTACGTAATGACACTGCCGCATATGTCTAAATCTGTGCTTTTCAACACTTGCTGTGCGCACAGCTCACCTACAGGGTTGTCGTACAACTTTTGTGCAAATGATTTTCAGTCAGACTCCACTAATGCCTTCAAACTGTAGAAAACTTCTGCAAAAGTGATGCCACATAACAATAATGAGCACCACTGCAACTGATGTTGTTTTAAGGAAACCAGTGACCACAACTGCACTTCTGGAGGTGGCAATGCAGCTTCAACTAAAAAATCTTCATGTGAAATAATGTAACTTGCTGCATCTAAGCCTGTATGTTGAAAATAACCATGGTGACCCATCAGTGTAGGGAAGCACTTATGTACGGTGCCTCTGAAGTGTCACAACAATACAAAAGCCATAACATGAATCCAAAAACCGTATTACTCCAGAATTGGCCACAATTTTGTGCAATTAACCTGACACAACACTCCAGTTAACCTCAATGTATATATGGAAGCCACAACACAATGCAAAATGTAAGGTACATATTCTTTTTTGCTTTGTTTTGTGTTTTTTTTCAATTTTTCAAAAAAAATTATTGTAGGGTGAGCACATACAAATCAACAAAAAATTAAGTAGGAGATGTGAGACATTTTATAATATATAGGACAGAGTAGGTTTAGTTAGACAGGAAGGAAGCCAGATACATAGTAGAGCAAAAGATATAAATACACATTAAATAAATGGTATACACATCTGCAGTCCTTATGAAAGCTAAAACAAAAAAAATACATGATAATATAGATGGGAAAAGGGAATTAAATATTAAAATTAAAAATGCAAAAAGTAGTATATCTTTACTAGCAACTCAAGTCAGACTGCTGCTCTGAATAAACCCAAACTCGCTGTGGCTTTAACATTCTGTTGAGGCATTTGCATTGCTGACACTGAAGAAAAACGTCGGTTTGATGCTATTTTTACTAAGCAAAAGTTCCTCTGTACCTCATTTTCCATCATTTTCTCAGAGCTTTCATCTAAAAATTCATGCCAGTCGATGCCTTCAGCCTTGTCTTATATTTACACTCTTTTAGCAATGAATCTCTGTCGCACGTGCAGCTTTGTACTGGAGCCAAGCAGTAGTGAATCAAAATTCTGTCTCTTTTTCCTGCTGGTTGGCAAATCGTCTGCACAGCTGACGGCACCTCATGGTGCCAGCAACGACTTACTGACAGGTGCTGTTTATACAAATACAGTTGCACAGTGAAACACTGATCACATGAGTTACTGGATTTCTTCCAGTCAGATTAGAAAATCATTCTGCCTCCCCAGTGCACCTGTTTTTTATATTTACTTCCACCAACGCAGAATGTGAGATGAACCTTTAGCACCTGGACTTTTGAAAAAGCTTTCAGCAGTGAGAGATGTTGCAGAACTCACCACATGCTGAGTCAAGTCACTTTGATGCTTTTGTGTTAATACACGTTTTCAAAAAAAAAAAAAAAAAGTCTGTTAGCAACAATAAGATAAATTAGTCATGAAGCATTTATTCCATTACTGCTGTCCAGTACACTGCTGGTACTGTAAAAAGTACTACCAATGCTCCTTTCCCAGCTCTGGTGGAGATGTGCTTTAGCTAACCAACTCAATTATACATGTGGGGGGATTAACTGGTATTGTGGTCTGTAAATGTTTAACCATAATTTGGAATTTTAATCAATACTTAAGATAATCTAAATAATTGTTAAATCTGAATCAGGTCACCACGTTCAGCAGAGGCTAATAGATTTCTAAATAAATCAATCTCAGAAATTATGCTAGAATATTAATAGTGAACTCACATTAATTATTAAATTGCTATCTGTTGCTGAAATTGCCCCATTAATAGTTAAGGTTAAAAGATTTAGCTGTTAATAGCAGAGGTTGGCAATATTCTGCTTTACACAACATCAAATAGGAATGCAAATAATTAAAAAAAAGATTAATGAGTAGAAGCACAATATTTCCAATAAGGTCAAACAGGAGTAACTTGTTTATTACTGTGTGATTGCATGTATGAAGGAAATTATCATTCATTATTTAAGATGTGAGAACTAGCAGATGTTATAGTCTGGATTTCCACATCATATGTCTACAATTGATTGACTTTAAACAGTAGTTTAAAAAGGTGCATCACATATTTTTGTTTGGCGATGACACTTAAAAAAAAAAAAAAAAAAAAAAAAAAAAAAAACCCTTCACAGGAACCTACTTCCGTCAAAAACCTTCCCCAAAACCAAAACTTCCAAACTCCTTCCCCCCCCCAAAACCCAGACGCCAACACTGAACAAC
>JBAMHX010000022.1:3661923-3704629 GCA_037177515.1 Pseudomugil tenellus
TGATTGGCTGATTGGAAATTAAGTGTTAATGAGCAGTTGGGCAGGTGTACCTAATAAAGTGGCCGGTGAGTGTATATGTAATTGGTTAATGAAATCCGTGGTGAGTCTTTCATCCTGCAAGCTGTTTGAGACTTTGCAGGGATGCAGGCAGGAGTAATTAAAAGAAGCAACTGTTTGACAGGACAGCTAAGTAATTTAACTTTTGCTGTGTGCATGACTAGATGCATGCATATCTTTGGGGATGCTTTGAGGGCCATGTACACCCAAAAGGCAGCCAAGCACTGAATAAAATCCATTTGTGCATTTGTTTTGTTGATTTTTTTTATTTATTTTTTAGTGTCTTTCATTGTAGTTTCATTGAAAGTAAAGTCTCTGACTCTACATAATCAATAATGTATTTTCAGACCGCTTCAATCCTTAAACAATCCAGTCACAGCATCCCTAGAAGATACAACAAGCAATCTATATGTGCAAACACAATGCATACAAGCATTTAGATGGCCTGCTGCTCTTTGAGGAGCTTTGTTGAAGACATGAGCAATGGAGGTATTTACTGTTTACTCCTCCAGGACATAGGAATGCATGCGTTTCACCAGACTGTAAGGGTTGGTCTGATTGCTCATGCATGCCACCAGCCCACATGCCTTCCTCAGCATGCCATCCTGTGTGTTTATATGTGGCAAAGACTTTGTCACCCATAGCGCAAAGTGATGCCTGTCATCAGATAATAAACACAGACTTGTTGAGCATGACTGAGTGCTCGAGCAGTTGATTTCATTCAGTGAAGACACACTAAATTGCCAAAGACTCCTCACTGTCTTTCTCGGCATCAGCAAGTGCCTGCAGGATGCCACACATTATCAAACGACTCTAATGGTGTTGGTGGCTTCACCACAAGCTGTGAGTTGTGTGTGTGTGTGTGTGTGTCTGTGTGTGTGTGTGTGTGTGTGAGAGAGAGAGAGAGAGAGAAAGAGAGAGAGAGAGAGAGAGAGAAGAAACTACAACTTCTACTTTAATGCCAGACTAATATCTACTGAGATTAAATGTTAAACTTGTATTTAATTTTTACATCTCACTAAAAATGAAGTGTCCACGCTCAGGTTTTTGGTGCAGTGCGGACAGTAGAAGTGGAGCTTGTAATAAAGAAATCTGAAAGTTTAAGCCTGAAAACAAACTCCCATCAATGAGGAAGTGTCATAGTTTGAATACTCGGGGAGTTAACAGATCTGCTAACCTACAAACACACTGCAGACACTAAAACTGTAAAAAGTCATCCAGTCAGGTTATGTTTTTCCAAAAGCTTTCTTGTGTTTCTTAGAGGGAAAAATTGCATTAATTTATCAGTTTTGTATGTTTAAGATGATGTTGAGTCAATTCCTGCACCTAATAGATCAACTGCAAATTTATAAGAAAGGAAAACCGGGAGAGTTTTCCATCCCAGGCAGCTGCTACTGGCTTACGCCACAGGACTGATCCAACTCCTGTTAAGCTTTTCAGTTTGTTTTTTATGTTGTTGAGGATGCGGATGTGTGTCCATTTAGTTTCACTGACTCACTGCAAAAGAATTGTGGTATCCGCATCATGTCCAAATAGGAATTGTTTCATTTGCTTGCTTCTTTTGGGTTGTTGAAAGAACTCTGTGAGCATTATTTGGCAATGTTTTCATGATGGATTTTAATGATGATTTTATTGTTCCTATATGAAATGTTTCTGATTATATCAGCTGTGTGCAGCAGAAAGAGTACAGCGTTGGCAGAAACCTTGTTTTGGATAAGGCTGCTGTGTAGAAATGTATGATTATGGTTTCATGGTGCTTGCAAGAAAATAAGGCTCCCCTTATCATATTTATGTGCAAAAAGTTTTGAGCCTTTGTGGAAATTTTAGTTTTTTTACTGCCAGCATTCTCTGTACACAATACGTATAAGTAACCATCAGTATGGAAGCATGCGAAGTGCATGCTGCATCTGCAACGTGGCTTGCTATTTCAGAGCAGGACTGCACTCATGTTGCTTAGGAGTGTTGGAGCGTGCAATGCCTTGAACTCAGGTGAAAATGTAGGCAGTAACTGTTACAGGTCTCACTTCATCAAGTTTACATTAAAGTTCTTTATTTACAAATATGATGCATTCAGTTCAGCAGTAACAGAAACATAAACGTATTCCATGCACAACACTGGCCTGCACACAATAACAGTTTGGCAAAGAACATGTTTGGAATTGGTTCTTCAAGCTTTATTACTAGAAATCTGCCGCCATGGGGACTCCAGTTGTCCCAGTTTCATTAGTTGCATCTGTGAAAAACAACAGAGCTACAATTCTTCAGTTTGAGAGGAAAGAGCTGAAGTCTGTGAAATGATATAAGAACTGGAGTGAAACGCAGTTAGCGGTCTGATGGAGTGATTTATTCTACCCAGAACCGAACCTTCCACACTGTGCAGGATTATTTTAAGATAACGGAACAAAAGACCATAAGGTGGAGAACTATTCTTGAAGACCACTTGAAAAAATTAAAAGAAAGTTATTCTAAAATGATTCAGGCCAAACATGGATTTGTATGCTGGTTAGAATTGCTCAAACGTTGCTTTAGTCTTTTATTTTAATCTGCCTGCATGTTTTTAGTGTTTTGTTTAATATTTTCTGGCTTTTACAGCAAATTTAAGGCAACAAGAGAAGTTTTAAGGTTTCTGTAGAGCACTATGCTGCAGTGTTACTAGTTAAAATACATGGACAGAACATGTGCTTCAGTGTAGGTGATATTTTATGAGCAGGGGTGCAAAACAACCTTTAGATTGAAGAAACTCCCATTTACTTCTTTATCATCTATATGTTGCACACTTGAATAATAAAGTGACTCCCAAGTGTGCATGAGCGTGAAACAGTTTTGCAGCTTTATTTCTGCAACACAAACACAAGCACATTGGCACATAGCTATACACTGCAAGCTACTGAAGTTTACCTCGGAATTCCGTGTTTTCAGCCCCAAGGACCCCTCAGCTGCCCAAAGTGCCTGTGTGTCTAGTCACTCTTTTCCTGACCTACCAGAACGTAAACTGCGAAATAAGCATAATGTAACAGAAGTGAATGAACAGATAAATTAAACACACTTTCATCAAAGGAGGAGGGAGGTTATATCCACGCCCCACACTGCACTGCACAGTTCTACGGTGGGCCCCCCCATAAAACTGTATTATTGTTTTGATTTTACAATCAAAATGATCAGAATATAACCTAAGGATGATACTGGATTTATTTTTGTTTGCTCCCACTCTACTGGCATCAATATTTCAGCATGAGGAGATAAAGCAGACACAGTTACATTACAAACTGTTAAACGGACATTTTTCACCTCTTTGCTGGCAAGAAGTAACATATCGTTTTATTTTTCACTCATTCTCTTTTGATTGTTTCTTTAATCTCCAGTTTACCTGGAAAAATAAATGTGTTTAAACTGTGAAATATAATGACATCACAGCCTTCAATGAATTGGTCACGACATTTACCCATTATTTATTACAAATGATGGCTAATGTGATTAACAACTGTACTTTCTGCGCTTTCAAATGTGTGCTTTCGTTTGACCCACTGCATCGTCACAAACTGTAAAATGTTTAAATTTCTAAGGGTGCAAAACCTTTAGTCATTTTTTATGTTAAAAAATATGAGCTTTGTGAAAACGCATTTCTAAAAATAAAATGTCTAAGTAGGGATGAATATTGATATAGTGGGATTGATACTGTGATAACAAATAAAACATTATTTGTTTTCATTTCTGAAAGTTTTAGCCAATACATTGCAGTGTATTCCTTCCGTGTCACATGATCATGGTAGCCTATCACATTATGTCCTGTTAGTGAGGAGGATGGTCAGTTTTTTATGGTTTTATATATGTTATCTTAAAATATTTTTTCATCATTTACATAAATGACATGAATAGATTGTGTTCAACTGTGAGTTTTCTTTCAGTGGCAAGAAGTAACCATATCAGTATTGAAATCGTACCATGAATGGTATTAAGTATTCATAAGATGCTGTTCCAACAAAACTTCATAAACTTTAAAGGTATAGAAAGTCTTTTTACTGTGATTCTTCATTTTGGATTTTTGGTTTGAATTCACTGCATTGGGCATCTCTTACAGGACACAGTGGGAGCCCAAACTACTTGACACACAGCAAAGAAAGCTCATAGATTCTTTGCCCACTTTGCCCTCTGTGTGGTTATTGGCTGCATCCCTGCTTGATGCTTCAAGGCCTCATGTTGAGAGCAGCTTTGGGATTTCTCCCAGCAAGCCGGGCAGGAGGTGTTGGCAAGGGAAGGAAGTGTTGACTTCCCCCTGTGGATTCTATTCCATCAACTGTCTTTACCTAGCTGAGAGGTTGCTCGTTGGCTGACCCTCAGTCTGTAGCCGCTCCCTCATCAACCTTCCTACTCAGTCATAAACCAACATGTGGGAATGCAACTGCCCTCAGGTGGAAACGTGGTGGAGTCATGCAAATGCTAACACAAACATATCTGTGCTAATCTGGGTAAATTCATTAACCATGCACACAAAATGCAGACGCCATGTGTTTTTTCTTCTTCACATAAGCACATGCATGCACATTCGATACACTTTTTTCTGTCTTCACATGTTTGATCTGGAAATGTAGAAAATGATGAGAAAAACAAGAGCAAAAGGAGATTCTCTAATAGAGTTCTTATAATTATCATTTTCGAATGTTTGGTAATCAGATAAGATCTTTGCCAAAAGTGTAAATTACATCTGGAGATTCTATCGGCGTTCTTTTTATCACCAAACTATCTTATCTACCTTCCCACAGACTGTTGCCGAGAGGGTTTTTTTTTCTTAATGAACACTCGGGTGCTTTTTCCGCTCAGAGGATCTACTAATTTATGTATTCATTCTTTTTTGTCTCAACTACAAAGGCAGAACGTGTCCCAGTTCTTCATGTATTTCCCTCTGCTGCTGGATCTTGAGTCTAGTTGCCAAGCAAGACATAGCAACGTGCATAAACCTGCTCACATTTTGAACAAGCCTCTGATGTTTTTGCTTTTTTCCTTTTCTTTCTACATATATATTTCTGTGTGTCCAGTCGGTATGTGAGCCTTGCATTCCTTTTAATGAGTCACTTAAAGACACACACTCCGACTTCCTCATTTCTGAGCAACTGAGAGGTTGTTCTCGCACTTTGATGAACTTCTGGCTGAAATGATATGTTTACTGTTTGATTTCTTTGAATAGGAACACTGAGTACTCATGTACCACAATGCTGTCAAAGTATTCAGTGAATTTCCTTTGATACAGTCAAAAGAACACCCCAAATAAAACAATACTCTCTGGACTACTAGTATAATAAAAATAAAATATCAGCTTAACAACACCACAGAGGACATTTAAAGCAGCATGATGTTCCCATAATTATTATTAGTGGAGGGCACTTAGTGTGGATTTGCTTTCCAAACTTGTGGTGTGAATATTTATTAATCTGGAGTTCATCATGCATCCATTAATTAGGGCTAGTCAAGCACTTTAGAATTACTACTGTTCTCCAGTTTGTAAATCCAGCCAATAATCTGCAATTGAATTGATTGCGAAGCCAAAAAAGTGAGAAAGTTCTTGGGTTTGTTCTTTTGAGACTTTACCTCAGAGCTGTAGGAAAGTTCAGATAATTCATTGGATGAACCATCTGTCTGTTATCTAGTCTGCCTACAGAGGGAAATGCGTTCCGGCTCTCATAAAACTGACATTATAAATGGTTGCCCCACCTAAAATTTGCCTGCAGCTGGCAGTGTGAGGTATCTATTGCTCTGGAACAGCTCGGAGCATAAATCAGACAGACTTGAGTCCCTCTGTAATTAGAATTTTGCAGACTTACCAAGAGTCAGGCTGCATTTTAGGTCAACTTTCATGCAGGAAAGTACATTTAATGTGTGAGCAATTTCTGTATCCATAATACGTTCCATGTCACTGCAGGACGATGTGATCAACTTGTTGCAAAATATAGCATAATTACCAACTATATATGAAACACTTTTAGCCATCGGTCTGCTGCTGAGGTCGGGTTCCTGGGGCAGCAGTTTCGTCAGAGAAGTCCGGACTTCCTCCAGTTTATCCCAACTGAGCATGTACACAAGCCCAGTAAATATGAACCACTAAATCTTTCTATGGAAGTTATCATTTAGAAAGGAGGGAAGATTTTCTGTCTTGAAAGCTGAAATGTAGCAAAGTCAACACACTAACAGATCTAAACATCTGGTGTGGGTAATGATGAGAATGTGATGGAAATTGTGGACTGTTCCTGCATAATTGTTTAAAAAAGTAAAAAAATAAAAAATACCTCATGAAATAACCTGCACTAATAATCAGAGTACTTACAAGGATCTTTGTGTTGCACTGCTACCGGTGGAAGCAGATGTCTCATCAGCTGCATCATGGTATCTAGTTAGCCTTCGCCTCTAATTTGCTGGTGATCGTTCGTAGCTCAGATATAATTCTGGTTCTGGATACAGCTCTGTCAGTTTATGATCAATGAAATAATTAGAGCAGACATAGATCCTCTTGGATGGGTGTTTTAACTTCAGCGCAGCAAGCCATTGTTGTGACATCTATCTACAACATCTTGTGAGTGACTTTATCAAGAATCAAGAATCTTTATTGTCATTGAGCAAAGCACAACGAAATTTTGTTTCAGGAGTTCTCGGCTTAAAAACACACTGTAACACACAAGATAAAAAGTATGAAAGGGCAAAATATAGATAAATATAAGTATAAATAGAAAGGAGTAAAAATGAATAAAATCGACTAACAGTGCAAATCGGCAAGTATTAAAGTGACTAGTGACAGAGTGATCCACATATTGCAGCATCTTGTCCCAGAGTGCAGTCTGATTGTGTCTGTCTGTCTGCAGGTGTTTAGTGTTTAGTCCGTGGGTGGGGTGATGGATTTCACAGCTCTGGGAAAGAAGCTGTGTTTCAGTCTGTTGGTGTGGGCTTTGATGCGTCTATATCTCCTCCCAGAAGGAAGCGATACAAACAGTTCGTGTCCAGGGTGGGTGGGGTCTGCAGCTATACGACTGGCCCTTCTCTTATGGCCGTAACATGCTCCATTCATAAAATCTTTAAGTCTCCACGAGTTGTGTATGTATCCAACAACCGCACATGTTGTCCCCGAAGATATTTGCGTGAATATATCAAATCAAATTGCACTTCTAAAGTAGACTGTTGTGCATGTTAGTGAAGACCGTAAGAGACCAACCAAGTTTTGGTGTCATAATAGGAAAGTGATTTATTTAACATTTACGTGTACTCAGTAGTGGGAATGAAGCAGAAAAGTACTGGTATGATGACTGTCAGACAGATGTTGCTGGTCATGTCATACTTTAAGCTCTGAGGTTTAAAACTATTTTATAATACTTATTTATTCACATCAGGAGTAGAAACACTTATATTCCATCATTTAAAGTAATTGGATCACTTCTCTGATATCCATTAATCTTGCATGGAATCTTGTTAGCTTGCGTTCAGTTGGACAACACAGCCATCCATGTAAACATAGGTAATAGTGGCCAATTTGTCCAGTGGAGATTGATTCAGAGTTCATGCATTTATTAAACAAATGGGTCAGTGATGCTTTCACTGATGTGTAGTAAACCTGGTGCATGATGGACCCATGCAGTGTCCTACTTGGTCAACTATCTGTTGACTTCCTCTTCCACAGATAGGCAATGGTCCCTGTCATTGGCTTTATCAGAAGGAGAATCAGACACCTACTTCCTGGGCGTAGCTTTCCATTTAGCACAGCCAGTCGCCCAAATCCAGACTGCTTGCTTGTGTTTGTTCATGAGAAATCAGTGAAAACTTATTTTAAATGTGACATACACACCAGCTGTCGAGTTTTGCAACTATTTTTTCTGTAAAGACGAACACATGATGTGCTTTCTGCAGTCTGAGAGAAGCATGTGCGAAAGACATTTATATAAACCTAGAAAAGTGTCCAATGGCAGTATTTGCTGCTTTTAGGGCAAGAGCTGTTACTACAGTGTAACTCAATTCTCATTGTTTGTTGCTTTTCTTTTGAAAGTCGCACAAGGCAACTGATACAATCTCTTTCTTTTCACATAATTCATGTGGTGGCCCATGTGAACCAAATCGATACGTCGGAGACTGGTCACCTGCAAGACTTAAAGCCTCTCATCCGCTGCTAACACACCATCAGACTTATTTGTTCCATAAATTTAATAACTTACAAAAATCTCATTTCGGCACAGAGAAATCATGTTATTTATTACCAGGGAAAATATGAATGTTTATTAACAGTGAGTATGGCTTTACAGATCCATCTGTTTTTTCCGCTGAAAGGAGCTGAGCTCTGCAGCTCTCTGCTCCCAAAAGGTTTTCAAAGATATACTCATTCAGAACAATAAATACTCTTTATTCTTTTATATGGATAAAAGCATCTGCTATATAAATAACATAATAAACACACAGATAAAATTTGTCTCATTTGTGTTTTCAGATAAAGGACAAACCCAAAGTTGACTCTTCAGACCAAATCATTTCTCATCTTTTAAACAAAAAGTTGCTTTTCTTTTTGTCTTACATGTAACATTAGGGAAGCTCAGCCAATAAAACATCAAAGTTGTGGTTTCCTGACTTTTAGATGAACGTTAACGATCCCAGAGAAGGAAATTCTGCAATGCTTCCATGCAATCACTGTCTTCCTGCCAAACCAACAACAACAAAAAGGGAATTATTACTTTATTACCATTACCATTTAGCAGAATCATAACGTTTAATATCCTCTGTGACTCTGTTATTAGGTCTAAATATGTATTCTGGACATCTCTGGCACAAAAAAGGCTGATCATTTCACTTTTTTCGTCCTACGTTTAGGTTTATCATTAATTAGGCCATTTCTTTTGACTGCTTCTGTCAGGCATTGTACAGTAGATTTCAGCCGGATCTTTCTTGAGCTAGGTCTGGAAGCTGAACTTAAAAAAGAAGCTCAGTAAGAGGCTTGAAAGGACTGATACAAAAAAGAAAATTTTACATTGAATTTTAGAATGAATAAAATCACAAGGATAATTTTCCCAGAACTAAAAGGAATTGCTATTTCTTCATGTTACTAAAGGGATGCCCAAAACATTTTTTTTAGGTACAAAGAAGCTCAAAGTTGATCTACTTTAGTCAGTTTTTCCATTTTCGATCTTATGAATGATATGAGTCTATTAATGAAATCAAGAAATTCCTTAATCCTTTAAGCTTAAAAAGAATATCCGCAGTCTGTGCTGTAAAAAAGCACATCTGAGCATAAAGTTCTGCTTCTACTGGATCAATCGGGTAGCTGAATATTCTGAAATATGTACTGCAGCTCTGAAAATTAACAAAGAGTGTGCGGCTCTTGCAGCAATAATTGTAGGTTCAAACACAGTGTAAGAAATAAAAGGTTTGGATTGGCCAACCAATTGCCGTGCTCAGTGTGCAACTGCATAAATGACTTTGTGGGAGCTGTAGTGGCATCCCTGTTTGTATTTTTCACAGCCACTGCTTGGTGGTCTTTAAGGAACACGCATGGTGTAACCGACAGCTTCTTTGCAGCATTAGCAATAACACATGTGAATAAATGGGTTCTTTTGAAGACCCAAATAAGTTTTCTGACTTTTGTGTAGGTGTTTTGTTTAGAATTCCTTCCTATTTTGGATCACAAACATTGTAATATTACTTAAATGTTTTAATGGTGATAAGGTGAGTTATTTCTTTCATAAAAGTTCAACTTGATACATAGACATAAATGCAAAAAAGAAAAAAAAGAAAAAGAAAACATCTTTTAGTCATCAAAGAATTTATAGTAATTTCCATATTATGTAAAATTTAATTTAGTTTGGTGTTATGTTCTGTTAGTTAACGACAGTTATACTTTCATACAAAGACAAAAAGCCAGATGTTCAAAAAATAGCGTGAAATAGCGATTGTCAATTTTGTTGAGAATAAAATTTAAAAAAAAAAAAATTACTTTAGAATCTTGAATCGAATCGTAACTTGAGTACATCGTTAGATCCCCAGAGCAGACAAATAAAAATGCTGCTCATTGTATCCATGCTGCGTAGCGCCAGGTCTGGAAGAGTTGCACTTTGAGGAGCATGCAGCGGTGATAAATCCAGCTTTACAATCTCTCCGGTCTGCATCACATGAACAGTAACACTGGCAGCAATCCACTGAGTCCAATATGAAGGTAGCTGACATTATAAATTACTAAAAAAATGTTCTACATAAAATCTCATGCACTTCAGTTTTCTTACCCTTCATTGTGAAAGCAGGGATGATGCTTTTAAACCGTAATGGTTCAGAGTTAAAAAATGTAACATTTCAGTTATTTGAAGCTTGTATGTGTTTAAAATCAATATTACGGCTTTTTGAGAACACAGCTCTGCTTTTTCATTGTTTTGTTGAACCTTTCACAGCAGCAGAAGGTTTTAAAGATTCAGGTGTTCAGATGGATGAATAATGAAGACAAAGAAGGTTTTCTTTACAATGAGAACAAGTTTTCCTTTTTGTATTCATAGAAAATCGTGAAATTTGAAAAGAAAATGTGTTTTCATTCTCTGTAATTTTAACTTTCATATCAAATCCAGGTGAAATATGATAATATATTTTTCAAAACAGCAGCAACTCAATTTTACAGCACATTAAAATCAGTATATGTTTTTCAATCCTGTAAAGATGAGTTATAACATGTGAGATTAGAGGAAACATGTTAGGTGGGTAAGAAAAGGTTCTTATAATAACTTTGGAAGCCATATTTCACACATAAGGAACACAATGTGAACATGGATAACCTTTAGACAGAATAAAACCACAATGTTACATTTAAAAAAAATGCTCATTCAAGAAAATACACATAATCACTACCATGCAACTTTCATATCAGAGTGTCCAGTTAGGAAGTAATACTGATTGTGAATCAATTTAATCTGCTTTTGCACAACAGACAATGGACGGAAATTAGAGGCAATTAGCAAGACAACCCCTGTAATAGAATATTCCTGCAGGTGCTGGACATGAATCATCTCCACGTCTTTATCCTTTCTTGCTGATGTCTGTTCATGTTGGCATTTTGCCAGAACTCTCACCACGAGAGATAACATGAGGCAATGTCTGCAACCTGCAGAGGTTGTTCGGGTAGTGCAGCTCGTCCATGATGGCACATCAATGCATGCTGTCGCAGAAAGGTTTGCTGTGTCTCCCAAAACGATGTTGAGATCAAAGTCAGTATACCAGGAGAAATGAAGGAAGAAGACAATACCCTAACAGCAGGAGCCGCTATCTGCTTCTTTGTGCAAGGCCCGACCGATAGTAGGAGGACGTCACAACATCAGGGTCAGAATTTAATGTAAACTAGATGAAAGCATTGTCTGCAGTGCAGGCATCTGGCAGGGGTGTAAATGTCTGTCATTTCTTTTTGGCACATTTTGGGCTCCATAGTGCCAACATGATGGAACCACCACAGCTTAGGTGCATATGACTGTGTATTGTTGCTGACCATGTCCATACCTTCATGAAACAGTGCAGCATCTCCTTCCAGTGGAATAACGCACCATGTCACAAAGTTCTCACCATCTCTAACTGCCTTTATGAACATGGGAGTCACCAGATCTCAATCAAACAGAGCAGCGTTGTGAAACAGGAGATTCTCATCATGGATGTGCAACAACTGTGTGATGCTTCATGCCAATATGGAGCTATATCTGTAGAATGTTTCCCACCTATCAAGACATAAAGCAGTTCTGGAAGAAAACGAAGGTCCAAACCAGTACAGTGGTCAGTTAGTGCAAATTTCCAGGATTTTGATGGTTTTGGTACTAAATTGGGGAGGCTGCATAAAATTCACAATTTAGTTTGTTGATGAGCACATTGTATACAGCTCTGTGTTGAAACCACATAAAGGAAAAACATTTAGTCACTGGGAGTGACTTTTAAACCATTATGTGAGTGAAAAGGGTGACTGTTCACACCATTTTCCTCCACTTTGCTCTGAAGATAACTATCATTTATAAAAAGCATAACAAAACCCTGCTCCAAGATTTCTTTTGATCTGTTGTTTTGTTTGTCATAGATTTCAGGGGAAGTAATTAATAAATGGCACTTTGGCTGCTTGAAAGCTGCTCGAAGCATCAACAACAAAAGAGTCAATGTGACTGCTGAGAGTCAAAACTTGCCAAGTGTTGGAGGGTGGAAATGGTTGTCTGTTGAAGGAGACTTCAACTGTCATGGATATAAGTATTTGTTGTGAAAGTTAAATTTCTTTTTTCACTTAAATCGCAGAAACATGACTTTTGGTTTACTAACAGAAAGTTTAGATGATTTTATGGATGGTTTCAATGTTTATCACTCAGTCAAACATGTCCAGAGATCAATGCACTAAAACACATTAGAAGAAGCAAACTGTCTCTTACTTCTTTGGCTGTGATTGGCTAAATAATCAGGTTGTCCTGGGAACTATCAAATTCTTCTTTTGTTGATGATATTTGTACTGTACACTCAAAGCTACTGAGCTACACAAAATGTACTTGACAGACTGCTTGACCAGTACAAAATGGTAAGTGGCAATTACCTCCAGCAAACCTGACACAACATTAACTAGAGTCATTGCACCTGACAATAACGTCTTTATTTTACAAATGCAGTGGCATATGAGCTCATATGTCCAGGTGAGCTTCAGGACCTTCAGTGTCTTTTAAAACATCACTCCAGACAGCTTGTTAAAATTTGTTTCACTCTGCTGAAAGGTACTGAAATATAACTGGTGATAGTGAGTCATGTTTTCTGCTTGCTTTGATACAGGGACAGCTATTTTTAATTGTCTAAGTAAATCTAAGAGGACGCGTAAGGATTTCCTAAATTTCTATCCTGCACATGAAGACAAAAGAATCCAGTATTGAATAGTTTTGATCATATCAATTGGGGGTGGTGCAATCTGATAATCACAGCACCGCACACGCAAACCGATTCTGTCCCACATTTTGTCCTCCAAACCAGAAATCTTGTGTGATCAAACATTGACAAGAAGAAACATAGCAACAACTGGATGGCACATCACCGAGCATGAAAAAGGCCACATGAAACAATAAATAATGGATCTGGAACCATTAACACAAAAATCTAAAAAAAAAATAAGAAAAAAAAGCCAAGAGAAAGTATCTGTTTCCATTACAGCTTTTTGCAAAATAAGAACAATATTTGTAAAATTTTGACAATTATTTTGAAATGCAGGTGTTTCTAGTGAACAGTTTTTATTGCAAACGCTGCACAAGATTCTAAGAGAATTGTGGCTCACACAAGGTAACCACGTAGCGTTATTTTAGGATTTTCTATTTGCTACCGAAGTGATAGAAGCCATTCTCCTTCGTTTCCCATTGTAATTCATTGTACATGTCTTTGTTTCCTGGTTTGTTAACTTTATACCACACTATCTTAGCCGGTCACGTGACTTAATACACATAAATAACGTCCAGGGATGCATTAATGCGGAAATAATTTTCCATCAAACATTTGCAATAAACTTTTAAACGTCTGAAAAACTACCTCATGAGAATGTATAAACTTTAAACTATAATTGAGGTGGCAATCATTTTTAAATGTAGGTGTTTCCATTACTGGATTTCTATTGCGATTTATAGGTTTTTGCACAGTTCTAGGTGTAAAGAAAACAGTGTTAACAGAGACTTTTTATTTGTTTCTCTCACCCGGGTAGACATGAATTAGTTCCTGTGTCCTTGTTCCCACGGCAGCTTGCTTTCTTAATCACAGTCCAACAGTTGTAATGAGAGTCAACAACTTTTTCCACATGCAGCTTTTTGGTCCTAGCTATAACAACTATAATAACAACTATAATATATGCAGTTATCTACCATGACCCATTTCAGAGCCGATTGAGAGAACAAATTAACTCTTAGCACACCTCAAACCATAGGATAATCCATCCGTTCATCCATCCATTTTCTACTGCTTATTCCTGAACCGGGCCACGGGGGCCGAAGCCAATCCCAGCTGACACGGGGCGAGAGGCAGGGTACACCCTGGACAGGTCGCCAGTCTATCACAGGGCCACACACAGACACGAACAACCACGCACACACACACACTCCTAAGGGAAATTTAGAGCCCCTAATCAGCCTATCCCCAAGGTGCATGTCTTTGGACTATGGGAGGAAGCCGGAGAACCCGGAGAGAACCCAAGCTAACACAGATAGGCCACCGTCCGAGCCGGGGATCAAACCGGCAACCTGCTTGCTGTGAGGCTAAGCATAGCTTATTTCATGTACAAGATGTACAATTCAACGTGCTTTACGTGAAACATTAAATGCATCACAGTGAGCTACAGCAAGCATTAAAATTGTGAAAATTGTGAAAAAATAAGACATTAAATATAAAGAAAAAAATATAAAATAAAAATTATAGAGTGCAAAATGAAGTTATTGTGATACAAGGCAGCAAATAAAGTTTTAACCTTAATTTAAAGCAGCTAAGAGTTTCATCAGACTTGCAGGTTTCTGTGAGTTTGCTCCACATGGGAGGAGCATAAAAACTAAACGCTGCAGATTAGGTCTGGATGAACTGGATCTGGTTGGTTAATAACAAACCAAAAGTTTTTGAATATATCTTGGTCCTAAACTATTCAGTACTTTATAAACCAACAGCAGCATTTCAAGTCAATTCTCTGGCGACAGGAAGTGTAAATATCTCTGGACTGGAGTTTGATCCACTTTATTGGTCTGAGTGAGGACCTGAGCAGCATTGTTTTAGACCAGCGGTGGGCAATTCTGGTCCTCGCATGCCACCAACCTGCAGGTGATGTGAGTTTGCATCACACCTGACTCAAACCACTTGACATAAGTCGTGTTTGATATAAAGCTCTGCACAAGTCTCACAATTAAGGCTGATGTGAGTCGGGTGTGATGCAGCAGGGAAACAAGACTTGTGGTACTCGAGGACCAGAGCTGCCTGTCCCTGTTCTACACTAACTGCCTCGTGAACTTTTTTAAGACACCTTTAACATGTAAGGACAGGGTAACAATAATCTGGTCGTCATAGTAAAAAAAAAAGGCTTGAGCATCATTGCTGTTTTTAGCAACAATGCCAGAAAAGTAAGTTTGTCTTGGCATTGCTCTGCTGCAGATTATTCTCTTTATACATCTCATAGTGAATCTGCAATTTTCTTTTTCGCCACCTGCATTCACCTTTTTCACCTTCTCATTTTTCAGCTCTTACCAGTGTGCTGTTTTTTCATCAGACTCTCTTTTTAGCAGTAATCACTTTCACTTTGATGGAAGCAATTAAATCAATAATGCTTGTAATTTTACCACTGAAATGATTCAGAAGCTCATCGACAAAAGGCCCAAGGGAGGAGAGAAAACTTGTATAAACATTAAAGTGTTTTTTCCACCAATTTACCATATCGATAATTACTGCACTGTTAAAAAAACACACAGGGATCAAACAGAACAACATCCATCACTACAAAATGGGATAATTCAGACCTTTAGAAATGGCTAGATCTGGACAGTGTCCTCTGTGTCTTCTCTCGCAGGCTGAATTAGATCAAAGTTATGAAGTTCTTGGTTTTGCCTGTCCTGGTGGTTATCAGCATGGATGTTAAAATCCCCAATAATAACTACACAGTCAACAGATCATTGAGTCAAAACAGCAGCACAGTATTTAGGGGGGGCTGTATATGTTGAAGAACAACACACAAGAGGGGGAGGTCATCTGATCTTCACATGAAGCAAAGTTTTTATAAGACACCTGTTTGCTTGCAAAACAAAAGCCAGTCCTATGTCTTTACTGGAGCTGAAGGTGGAAGGGGTTTGCTTCAAATGGAAAAAATAAATTATTTTCTCTGTTTATCCAGGTTTCTGTTAAAAACACAATATAAAAATGAATGCGTTTTAATTAAATTATTTAAAGGCCCCATATTATGCAAAAAAAAGGTTTTAACCTTCTATTAGTTTTAAATTGTCCCTTAAAGTGATCCCGGAGGTAGTTTTATTTTTCATCCATGCATTTTTGTAGTTTTATCGCTTTAAAAAGACGAGTGCAGCTTAAGCAGACAAACGGCTGACACCACCGTGGTGACGCAACATCGTGGAGACTTCCCCACCCCTACCTGAAAACTTCAGTGTGCCTCCTGCTCCACAAAGTGTGCATGTGGCTGACACACCTGCAACTGCATGTTGACTACACACAGGACCTTTCTGGCTGCTCTGTGCAGGCGGGGCAGAGACATGGAGCAAGCAGAGCAGAAATGCAGACCCAGGCTTTCACAGTTCCGGCTAGAAATCTCTCAGCAACAAATGAATGGTATGGCAAAACTATAGTTTGATACATGTTGCAAAATTCATAATTATTATCATAATTATTATCATATCATAGATGTGCATAAGATAGAATGTGAGATGGCAAATACAGCATAATATGGAAACTTTAATGTTTTCAAGCCAAATAATCTGCCAAGGTTCAATGTGCTAAAAGCATTATTCATTGAGTTGAGGACGAATGAACACAATATTTAATAGGTTTATAGAGTGTTTTGGTCTGGCCCTGAACTGGCATAGTTGTAAACCTGCTCATATCAATAAGATGCACAGTTTCTATCAGGTTGTTGTGGGAGAGGGGTCAATGCTGGGACTTTGATGGCTGTGTCAGAGATTGGCAGAGGAAGTCAGATTGAACTGGGCTATGGGGTCAATTTGGTTGGAATGGTGACCAGATCTGTCATCTGCGTGTGAAGTACAGGAGGGGTAGGGAGGATAGGGAGAGGGAGGATGACCTTGATGGACAATGATAAGATTACTGGCTGGGTTCTCACTGGTATCTTGGAGTTTCCTGCATCTCCTGGTCTTCATGATGAGGTGGTTTTATCTCAATGCTTGGTTCTGACTTATTGTGTAGTTTTGATGTCTCTTGTCTGTTTTTCTTGTCCGAGGGAACAAAATGGTTATTCAGAAACTAAAACAGGTTTGAGGTGAACAGCCTTTCTCCTGATCTGTTCAAGTAGAAACCATCTGCCTTAAAGATGTGTCTGTAGTCGCTGAAGCTGTCTCTGAAAATGCCTGAATGTGTTGAACAAGCAGCTGACAGCCACAAGTTCAGGCAAAACACTACTGAATCCCTCCACTTCTCTGATCAGAGGGAATAGGCCACTGATGAATATCCGGACACCCAGACAGCTGATCCTGTCCAGCAGTTCAGAAAATCCTGTTTCAGCACCTCAGACTGTTGTCTCACATCATTCAACCCGACATGCAGTATGAGTTTCTCCACAGTCCAGTGCACAACCACAGTTTGTGCAATTTTGTCTCTTTGTGGAAAGCACAAAACTTTTGTAAGTTTGCCACAAACGTTTTCACATCTTTCACACCACAGTCACCAACAATCAGTCTGAGGCCTGGCTTTTTACTTTGCTTGTTGCCTTTTACTCTCTGAGTTGTTCTCTGGTTTAAGCTTTTGTGTGACGAGATTTCATCAGATGGAGACCCAGAATCCTGCTGCAGAGGAGCAAACATGTTCCTTAGTTCCATGTCTGGTTGTTTAAAGGCTTTTTGATTTACTTTCTGACAGCTGGCCATGACTTGCTAAGGTGAGGGGTTGAGAAGTGACTGGGCCTGGATGTAAGTGCAAGCCAGTAGGTCACATCGCTAGTTTCACCAAATTATGCTCTGCCTGTTGGTCGTCCTCCCTTTTCCCTGTGAGACAATTTACTCTTGTCTTGCTCCAAGAGCAAACCAAGGAGAATTATCATTAAAAGAATTATTGCTTTGTTCGTTGTCCTCCTGTTTCTTCCCAGTCATGTTTGTGGTAATTAGCAGTGTGTTAGCAAGATCCTTGTGGGGGCTAATCATATGCAGAGTTGTGTTGTTCCCACATAATCCATTCACTTCTACATTCACCTCCAGCTTCAAATCTTTGTTTCCAACATGGTGATCTTCTGAAGAAGCTTAGTTATCCTCTTAAGCAGTGGTCAACAACTCCAGTCCTACGGAGCAACAACCCTGCAAGTGTTGGGAGTTTCCCTGCCACACATCAGAATTAATTAGCAGGCTTAACTTCTGCACCTCAAAGTATGCAGACCCTGAATTGAGACACAGACGATTTTAAGCTCTGCGCAAGTCTGCTAATTAATTCTGTTGTGTGTCACCTGTACTGTGGCCAGGAAACTCGCAACACTTGCAGACTGCGGCTCCGTAGGACCGGAGTTGCCGACCCCTGCTCTGAAGGGAAGGCATTGTGCAGCTAGCTTTAGCTCCAGAGTAGCTGAAGTCTATGTTGACATGGCATGGACAGCATATATAGTCCTACAATTTGGTAGTAATAAACTAAGTCTATCACAAAATGCAGTTCGAGTAACTAGTAAGTCTCCGGGAGCCTCTGTCTATTATTTTTTTGAAGAGCAAGATAAGAATAGTAGCAGAAAATCCAAGCAAAGCGGCAAGCGTCTGCAAGGGATAGAACCAGGATCAAGCCCTGTTGTGTACCCAGTTTAGGAAAGAAAACCCTCTGTTGGTGATCAACAGGGGCATATGCCTCTCTATTTTGACAGTATGCCACTGTCCCCAAAACCACTGCAAAAAAATGTGTTTAAATATTGAAAAACCACCCATAGCAGTGAAGGGAAAGTTGGATTTATATCATTTAATCTCATTTAATCTTAGCACCCTTGAGTAAAGGCCCAGCAGCAAACACGCATCTGTCTGGCTGCTCGTTGTGGTTTACCTACATGTAAGAGAAGGTTTGTCTGCCACCCATCAACAGCCCAAGTTTCTCCACTTTTTCTAGGTTGTTTCACCACAAAGTTAAAACCAAATTTAATAAATTAGAAATGAAAAGTTTCCTGAAGATGACGGCGGGTCACGGTTGAATACGTGCATTAATCACTTCCCAATAGTCACTTACTCGTGTGTGATTTGTTACACACTATGTCCCGAGTTATTTAGATTAGAGAAACACAAGGAGAGTTATGTAACTTGAATCATTTCTGCTTTTCTATCATTATAGATTTCTTCTGACTCTGGGTAATGATTTTCAGAACATGATGATTGCATTTTGCATGAATCAGTGAAAAGAAAATTATAAAGTGGATTCAACTCTGCTGATTGGGGGCAAAATATGAGGAATGGGGGAGAAAATGGGAAGAGGGAGAAAGGAGAGAGAGATCAGGAGGGTCAGAGTTAAAGAAGGCCACAGGTCAAATGTAAGTGACGGATTGAGAAACGGAATACAAAATCAAAGATTTGAACATATTTGTGAGATGTTTTGCTTCACAGCACAGTAACTTAATTACTACCAGTAGAGATGGTTGCTATCTGCCCCAATTTCATTTCTGTATTTATTTATATTTTTTATGAGACACTTTTATCTTGTATTTGAACATTTAAATATTTTTTCATGTCATAAATGAGCACAAACTTTTTTTTTTTTAGCTAAGTTTAATTTCTTCATTCATTTTCTTTGTGGTCTAATCCAGTTCAGTGGTGGGTTGCTGAAGGCTATCCCAGCAATTAGCAGGCAAGAAGCAGGTACATGCTGGACAGGTCACCAGTTCATCACAGGGCCAACACAGATAAACAAAGAACCACTCATGCTTACATTCAGTACTAGGGAAAATTTGGAGTGATCAATTTATCTAACATACATGTGTTTGGACGGGGGGAAACCGGTTGCTACCTGATGAGAACCCACTCATACACCGGGACAGCGTGCAAACACACAGAAAGGCCAGAGGTCTGACCTTGCTGCAAGGCCACCATGCAGCCAAAATCTTACTTAATTCAGTTTAATTTAATAATATGAATTTACTTTTTTTTAAACAAACAGGTTTTTAAGTCATTTTTCAAAGAAACTAAAAGAGAAAAAAACTCACACTGTCCTTACCCAATTTCCATTTATTTTCTCAGTAAAGACCTTGCTGAACTTGTGTCTTTTTTCATTCAGTTCTACGAAGCTTTGTTGCTGTCATCTGCAGCATTCAGCTTGTCAACATAAGCATACATTTTCTCTATTGAAATGGGAGAAAGAATAAAGCAAAGCAATCAAACCGGTGAAGTAACAGTGTTTTTGTCTAAAAGAGAATGATTTCTGATTGAAAGAGTTCTCAGCTCTGAGAAAACCGTATTAAAGACAATTCCGACTCCTTTCATGCAGTACGATAATAGCACTAGTTTTACTCCTCCAGATAAACAAAAGATCAATGGAAAAAAGAAGCAGCAGCTCCTTGAAACTTTTCCACATCTTGCAGTTTCCATGGCCAACACGAATTAATTTTGTAACATGGGAGTGACAAAGGAGTTCTTGTGGTGGATGGGTTGTGCTATTTAGTGTCCTATGTCCACACTTTTATCTTTATCTAGCTTTTATCTTCTATATTTACGATACAGAACTAAGTGTGCGACGGGGAAATTGTCATATACTGCTTTGCAATACTCTGGTGAATTGTCCAGGGTGTCCCTTGCATGTCGCCCAATGACTGCTGGAATGGGCTTCAACAACCCACGACCCTGAATTAGATGAAGGAGTTAAGAAACTGGATGGATGGATGTTTAGCAAGCATGCAGAAAATGTACAATTGTATTTAGTTATTTTATTTTATTGTCTCAGGCTTTTGTGCCTCGTTGTCTTTTTAAGGATGTCCAGCATTTTATTGGCCCTGATGCCCTCATGTTGTAAACAGCAATCTCTCCTCTAGTGTCAGTCTTTGAGCTTTGTCTAATGTGAAACCAATATATCCACGCATCCATTTTAGAGGGAATTTAGAGGGGAAATTTTAAATGGAAAAGATTGCCCAACTGCATAATTTCAGTCTGGTTTCAGTTCTGTTTTATTTCTACAGCGCTACAACACAACAAAACCATCTTACATCTTACAGACACATAACTTCAAGCCAATACATGATAAATAGTCTAATTAAGGAAAACTAACGTATTGGAGTCAAGTCAAGATTAAATGTGATCTCCTATCCTGAGCTGCATGAGGTGACAATGGGAAGGAAAACTCCCTTTTAACAGGAAGTCAAAACCTCCGGCAGAACCCGGGAACCCATCTGCCTTGACTGGGTGGGGGTGCAGTGGATAGAAAAGACAGATCAACGGTTCTAGAAACTTGTTTTAAATGCATTCGAAGGACAAATCCTGGTCAAGAATAACTCCAAGGTTCACTGTAGTACTGGAAGCCAAATTAATGCCATCCAGATTGATCACAAAGGTAGACAAATTTGTCCTAAGTGTTTGACACCCAAAGACAAAGACCTCAGTCTGTCTGAGTTCATTTACAATAAACAGTAATTTACAGCTTGTGTCGGCTCCATGTTGTAATATTGTCATATCATCATATAAAAGAAAGAAACGTTGCAGCGTTTACTCCTACACAGGGTGCTTAGTGTGCTTTTTAAACAACCGACAGTTGAATCAATAATGGGCAAAATGCTTTTTGAGTTTGTTATTCGGCTTTTCTATATTGTTATTTTTCTTCTTCACATTATTTATATTTATTCATAATTTACCCGTGTGTCTTGCAGGGGCCTTTTGTTCATACCATTACTATCCAAAGCAGCTTCGTTACACCAGGGGTTTATCATGTGTTCACACAGTGTCGGACATCCACCCTCGTTTAAGTTTTTTTTTTTTTCATTTAGGGAGCCGGGAAGGCTCCGCTCATGCATTGTGAAATCTTCTTATCTGTCTTTTTTGTGTGAATGCCCTTGCTTCACCTGGAAAGCAGCATTGTTGGCTTTTGAGTCAGAATGTGATATAAAACTAAAACCTTTTCTGAGAATGGTAATCTGTACGCAACCCTTTCTAAGACACTGATACCTGAATGGTTTAACGTGTTGCTCCACAAAAGTGAAGAGATCTAATTTTTCTTAATCAAACTCCTTTAATTCGATCTTTTTCCTGCCAAGTCTGTAAAAGCAGTAATTATGAATAGGGCTGATTACATATAAGAATATTTTATTTAGTTTTCTTTATTGTATCTGAAGTTATCTTTCAGCCACTTTCAACTTTATAATCTCTCCTCTGAGACTCAACTATGATTAAAAATAATTATCGTTCATATTTCTGTACGGTTTGAATCTTCTGGCAAAGCCAACATTCCCAGATTGTCTATGAAAACTCATCTGCATACGCTGTTGACAAACTGCATAGAATTTCAACCATCTGTCGTGGCAACTTGTCAACCCGGAACCCTGTTTAAGAACCTGGTGTGCATCTGCTCCCCTGCACAGGCCGACCAGTTGAATTATTTTCGAATGAACAAGCTCACATCTTGGCTCTTGTTGCTTGCAGCACTTAAGTTATTTTGGCTGAAGAGCGACAATGGAGCACAACACTTTAAAACATACTGGAACAATAACTCACTGTGAACTATGTGTGCTTCTTGTTGATTAAAGGACAGGTAACTGCAGTCCAGCTCCATAAATACACTTAACCTTTGAGAGGATTTTCAGTTTTTACGGCAGCGGTGTTGTGTGAAGTGGTTTGGAGCAGTTGGCCTCTTAAATGCAAAGTAAACAGTATGAGTCCTTCAAGTTTGGACAAGCAAGCCAAAGCAAATGTGAAGAGGTTCAACTGAGAGCGATTCAGAGTCCCGCTTCTGTAAAGGCATTTAAAAATGGAAAAGGTTATATTGAAACAAGAAGGTACTTAAAGTCCTTTCATTAAATCAGTTAGATGTAGTGTAAAGAAAAGTGGTATAGTCTCATTTAAACAAGCTGAGAGTTGATGCAGACCTGCATATGAAGCCTGAACTCTGAAAGACTGCTTAGACTCAGGTCGCTCTTACCTTGTAAAATAAGACCTCATTGATTTTACTGAAGTTCTAGAAAATGTTACATACATGTCATTTGTCATGCAACACAATTATTTTGTCAAAAACTGTCGCCACAAAAATTCCTTGATGGAAATTCTGTTGCCTCGTTCTGAGCAGCTGTTGTGCAAGTAAAGCACTAAATATTTCACAAATCTACACATAGCAAAAACTATATATTTCCTCTAGAGATGCACAATAGATTTGTTTGAATACTTTTTTCAGCAGATGTTAATAGTTTTTACAACATCTGTATTGGGCTTATAAATAAAACTAGGTCGATATTAACACCCAAGACCAATTGTGTGTGTGTTTTAGGAGGCGGAGGGGTGTTACAGTACTTATTAAGGCATCTAAAATATCAGTAAAGCAGCACAGCATTGTGGGGCTTTTAACTTGCCAAAAAAAAAAAAAAGGTCAGGGAGGTGGACCTCAAAGGGGGGGCTGTGAGGTGGATGATTGACACCTAGGAAATTCCTAGCTGCCCGTGGCCAAGAGCTAACCAAGCTAATTTGTCTCTAACAGGAGCTAACCGACTAGCGGAGGGAGGTGGGTGAAGTGGCTAATAACCACAGTTGTGCTACCCTCTGCCTTCTTTCCATCATAGATTGGATGTCTGTCAAGAGGACACACTTATGCTAAATTTTAAGATTAAAAAACATCTGAATGGAAAATAAAAACATCAAACCCCCTCCCAGTTGTCATGAAGGTAAATTCGGCCTAAAATATTTTGTGTCTGACTGTAAACATGTTTATTTCTGTGGTAAAGTTGGTCTTTTTAACAATGGGACTCTATGAAGATGAGGGGGACTGCAGATTAACGAGCCCCTAGTGGATTGGGGGGGGGGGGGGGGGGTGCTTCAGATTCTGAAACCCCTAGTGGATGAGGGGGAAAACTTCAGGTTAAGTGGAAGTTAATTCAATCACACTTCCAGAGTTTCTTTACTTTGCTTTAAAACCACAACGATGCAGTTATTTCTTTTGAAAATAAAGACAGTTACTGAGACCAATTTGAATATGTCAACAATACACCCTCAAAAGGCAGCTTTTCCTCTCCCAGCAGAATGCAGGCTCTCTGTTGGAAGCCAACTCACTGCATTGAGAGAATAAATGGGTTGTAAATTAAGATGTGTGGCAGTAAAGTACTTCAACCCCCCAAAACAGGCCTGTGTTGGCCCAGAGTTAATGCATTTTACTATAAGAGGATTTGGCAGAAAATACAATTTGAATGGTTTGTTTTCTTCCTCCTCTCAAGCATTCAGTTGCAATTTTATTATCTAAGGGACTTCTGTCCAACAGTTGGGCTGATTTGGTATGCCGTGTTGACAAGAGCCACAATTGATTGAATCTGTAACCGCACAAAGAGTAAGAAAAGTGGGTCCCATCTTGATTTGATGATGCAGAGTACAACTATCACTTTGGATTGAAAATGTCTCTACCTCTGCTTTTAGTGGACCGGTCTTCTTCCTCTTAGGTGCAGCAGTCAAGTGACATTTTCTAAAAAATCTGTTGTGGCTCAGACAGACCTGGAAATTTATTGAAGAGAACATTTGATCTTGGAAAGTCAAATAAACAGATGTGAAAATGCTGGTGTGTGATTGAAGAAAAGGTTACGTAAGGTTTCCTCCAGCAAAAATCCTTTGTAATTGTTTCTGTGAAAATGTCAAAATTGCTGAGCGTTTAAAATCCTTGTTTGGAAGTGTAGAACTTGGACTCTTCCAGCATTTCACTGCAAAAGTTAATCTTTCGTTTTAATGTATTCACTAAGTCACCTTTTTATACTGCTTAATCTCCTGTAAGATGATGATGTTATTCTATATAAATTGTGGCAGACAATGGGTTGACGCAGGCCTCATCAAGCAGTAAAAGAGGGCATCAATCTCTGCTCGGTACCAGTATTCAAGCTGAGGTAAAAATCTTTTAATGAAATCACAATCTTCATAATCACAATTTTCTCCGCAGTTGGCTTTTATAACTCCTCACCCCCCACCCCCTCCAGTAATTGCTCTCAACCAGGTATTTCTTAATAGGCCTTTGCCAATGAGCCTGAAGTCCCATGCTAAGCCCTGAAATCGTTATGTCTAGTTGTAACTAGAAGTGTAAAAAATGCATTCCGTCCACTCTGCCTGCAGAATCTTCTAAGCATTTGGACATCCCTCACCAAATTGGCTGTCTGTGCAAGTAGCATGCAAATGTGGAAGGAAGAGCAAATGGGGCTTAACGGGAGCCATCCAATTTAAAGGCTTTCAAATTCCTGTTTTTTTGGAACCTCAGAGGATAAAGAAACACACGGTAATCAGAAGATGAAAAAAGAAAGCGGTTTATGTTTGGAAAATTTGACAGCGTAGGCCCTATTGGCTTCTAATCTCTTTGTGGTTTCTGTTTTCAGATCCTTGACTCAAATTTGATTTTTAAAAAAAAAAAAAAAAAAAAAAAAAAAAAACTTTTGTATATAAGATTAATAAACATTCCCAGAGGTCCATTTGTCTTAATTCTCATTGAAAATATCTGTTATTTTAGTTAAGTCTATGACAACTTAAGGTTTTAAATGGAAAGAAAGGCAGACTTTTAGGGTTCCAGGTTTGCTGCACACATTTTTCATGCAACGTAAACTTTACACCTGATTTGAGGTCAATGAAAGAAATGGTTCCTCAGTTATAGCCAAGAATTTGATTTTTCATGTATAAAGTGCCACCTGGTGGGGAAAGCATAACTCCAATAATCTTAAAATTCGATACGGTTCGTCCTCTTAGGCAACTAAACATGTATATAGAGTATCAAAATCCTTTTGTAAATACACTGCTCCCAAAAATTAAAGGAGCACTTTAAAGAAACACATTAGATACATCAGATCTCAATTTGAAGTTGGATGTCTGTACAAATAACGACAGGGCAATGTTGTAGGAACAAAAGGAAGCCAAGTATTTTAATGGAAATAAAAGTTTTCAGCCTACAGAGGGCTCAATGGTGTAGACACCCTAAAATCTGAGTAAAATGAAGATGTGGCAGGCTAGTCCATTTTTTCAAAAACTTAATTTTTGAAACTCAAAATGCTTTTCAGTATTTTGTGTGTCCCCCACAAGCTTGTATGCATGCTCGACAATGTCACGGTATACTCCTAATGAGAAGACGGATGATGTCTTGTGGCATTTCTTCCCAGATCTGTGTGAGGTAATCCCTGAGCTGTTGTACAGTCTGAGGAGCAACTTGGCGGCGCCTAATGGACCGAAACATAATATTCCACACATGATCTATTTGGGTATAAGTCAGGGGATCGTGAAGGCCATTCAATTGTTTCAATTCCTTCATCCTCCAGGTACTGCCTACATACTCTTGCCACATGAGGCCGGGCACTCTCGTGCATTAGGAGGAAACCAGGACCTACTGCACCATCGTAGGGTCTGACAATGAGTTGAAGGATTTAATCTCAATACCTTATGGCAGTCAGAAAACCATTTCCTAAGCAGTAGAGGTCTGTGCATCCCTCCATGGATATGCCTCCCCAGACTATGACTGACCCACCACCAAACTTGTCATGTTGAACGATGTTGCAGGCAGCATAATGTTCTCCTTGTCTTTTCCAGACTCTTGCACGTATATCACAGGTGCTCAGGGTGAACCTGCTATCGTCTGTGAAAAGTACAGGGTGCCAGTGGCACACTTGCCAATTCTGGTGTTTTTCAGCAAATGCCAGTCGAGCTCCACGGTGCACATGGCCCACTACAGGACGTCGGGCCTTCAAGTCACCTTCATGAAGTCTGTTCCTGATTGTTTGGGTAGAGACATTCACACCAGTGGCCCTCTGGAGGTCATTATGTAGGGCACGAGCAGCGCTCAGCCTGTTCCGCCTTGCACAAAGGAGCAGGTATCGTCTTGCTGATGGTTTGAGGACCTTCTATGACCCTGTCCAGCTCTCCGAGAATAACCACCAGTCTCCTGAAATCTCCTTTATTTTCTGGAGATTGGGCTGGGAGACACATTACACATTCTTCCTGCAGCATGTGTGGATATGCCATCCTGGAGAAGTTGGACAACCTGTGCAACTTCTGTAGGGTTAAGGAATCGCCTTATACTGCCAGTAAAGATAATTACTCAAGCACGAGTGAAAAATCAGCCAAAAAAGATCAAGAGGGAGAAATTTGAAATGACCTTCACATGTAAAACCAGTTCTGTTTTGAGGGTTTTCTAATTGTTGCCACTGTGGTGCACCTGTGTTAATTCCATGAACACCAATACAGCTGAAAGTGATTAACGATGCCCTCAGCTGCTTATCCAACCAGAAAATTATCAGGCAGGTTTAACTGATTTCATGCCACGCCCAATAAATAAGTGTCCATTTAATTTTTGTGAGCAGTATAGTTCTAGAGATGTAAGCAAAAATTGGATTTTTTTGGGGCATAAAGCGTCACCTATTGAGAAACCATTAATCCCAAAATGCTGAAATTTGAGCCAGGTGGTCCGCTTGATGACCTAAACAGGTACACAGAGTATCAAAATCCGATTGTGAAACTTGTCAGAGTTATCGCGCTCACACGAAAGATATCCTGTGGCGGTGGTCGTGATGAAACCATTATATCCCCGACACTCCACGCTTTTGGGGATATAATAATCCATATTTAAATCACTCATGAGATGTGATGTGAACCTGTAACTATATTTGTATTACAATTAAAATCATGGTTTTTTGCATGCCTTACCTCAGGGATCACTTCTTCCAGGCCTTTTGGACCAGCATCCTGCATGTTTTATGTGTTTCCCTACTGCAACTCACCTGATTCAAAAGCTTTTTTAACATATTGTTCGCAAGTCCTGCAAAATTCACTTCATCACCCATTAGTTTGGGTCAGGTGTGTGTTGAGACATCTAAAACCTGCAGGACACTGCCAAGTCCAGCGTTGTCTAACTAACCTCTGTTTACTGTGTCCTGTATCCATATGGAGCATCTAATGTTTGTGCAGTATTACAGTTCTGAGAATGTGAAAGGCAACATTCATTCATTTGCATACCTACAGTGATTAGTCCGCATCTTGCCCAGCGATAAATACAGTAGCATTTTCTTTAAACATGTGGTCTAACTCTTGTCTTGCACTACTGTTGAGAAGGACTTGAACTGAGGCTGGTGAATGAGGCCAAACACATTTGAGCTCTGACAAACACAACGGAGCAAGCGATGCTGACTGACATGCACTTTCCTCCAGTCACACAACCTCCAACTTACTGAACAATTATGCAGACAGTTGCAGGCTTTAAAAGCAAAACATTCCTGAAATGACAAGGTCCCTAAGATTGTTAAATCATGCTTGTATAACATGAGTGTGTGCCAGCTGGAGTGCATGCTGTTATTAAAGCAAAAGTGGGGCAGAACTAATGAGATGTTCTGAAATTTATGGATATCGTTAAGAGATTCATCTTTTCACTAAAATCCAGTCATCTAAAGTGGTATCTTCACTTGTATTCATACTTTTGGACCCAATTGCAAATACATAGATATGATAGAGTAGAGGCTGTATGCAGTAAATGCATAGGCACTGCCTTTATTCTGGACTTGATAAGCTAAATCCAAAGATAATTCAGTTTTGCCAGACATCAGGAGCTATTGCAGCTTACTTCCCATTCCCTTAAGTGTCTTGTATGTACTAACACACAAACGGGCATGCAACTAATGGCAAAAGTCTGTTTTACTGCATTGAAACACAAGTGTCACAGTTTTTTATACTTTAATTGAATCTGACCCACTGGAAGCTGGTATTTCCATTATCCAGAGGCAACAGTGCCGCCGTGCAGCCTGGAAAATGGAAACAATATTACAGCAGAAAGGGAAGAAATAGATCAAGTCTCTGTTAAAGAGGGAAAAAATAGCCTATCTGCTGCTGTGAAAGCAGCTCATGACCCCCCCACCCTTATGCCATTTATATTAACAATATGAACTGCAACATCACAGTAAGTTTGACTTAAATGGCTTTTTGGAAAGATTTTAGTTTTGTATTAAAAAAGAATATAACAAAGAATATAAATTGTTTTCCTTTTAAATTCTGCATGCACAACTTTGTGCTTTGGATCAGCTGCTTGGATGACCACTGTAGGTCAGAATATTAAACTGGACTTTGTTACAAAGCTGAATAATATTTGCTTTGATTTTTTTCCACTAGCTCCTGTTTTTCCTGAGCTCAGGGTGCCATCGACTGCTCGCTATCAAAGCTGCTTTAGTTCATGTATTTTCATCAACCAGAGCTTTAAAACCATCTAATAATATTCTGCATCTCCATTGTCTACACATCAGTTTTGCAAATTCACAACTTTAAACATTTTCAACATTTTTTTCTAGTAATTTTTGTTCTCTTTCTTATAAGTGGAGTTTTTATTATTTTATTTCTACAATATTTCCTTTTCTTTCTTGCAGGTCAGTTCCTATGGGTGAACACTTCGGCCTTTGGAGGGCCCTGGGTGCTGAGTCCTTGGCTATGGGGGGGTCGAGGTACCTGTAGTCTGGATATGGCTGTTTTTCTCCACCCAAAGCAAAGTGGGCAGTACACCATCTGGCTCATAGAGCGAGACAAGCCACCACTTGTCCTCTTCTCCACCGACACGCTGCCTCTCATCACAGGGTAAGCTTGCTTCCTGCATGTGATGACGACTGTAGACGTGTTGGGCTGATGGAGTTTTGTGAGACACTGTTGCTAATTTACATATCTTATTTTGTAACATAACAAACTGAATATAGGTTAAAAAGTTTTGTTTTGCACAACAATGCAACTTCATTGGAAGTGGGGTTGTATGAATGAAGAGTGAATAATGGATCCACTGCCTGCACTTTAGGTGCAGTAAATAGGAAAGCACAGGATGAATTTAATCCATTGTTATGACAATAATTCATAACAGTGATGATTATAATTATCAGAAAATTGTGATAATCTTCTGTCTGACACAGCAGTCCTATTTGTAACTTTGCAAAAACAGGATATAAAATTTAATTATAAATGTGTGCAGTCAGAGGTTGTATTAAAACCTTTTCAATGGGAATTTGATCTTTAATTAAGCTGCATAATTATTTGTAGGACACATAGATGCACAAGTGAGTGCCTCCATGTTGACAGTAACAGTTTGTATTTGCTTTTCAGAACATGTTGGGGATTAAAGTATAATGTTGCTCGCCAGCTTGTTTGGCTGTTGGCTTTATATATTTATTAGGGTTTGTGTATTATAGAATAAATAGTTTGGACCATTCAGAAGGCAGCCGCTAGTCATTGATTACTGCATTCCTATTGCCTTTGGCTCCTTTTCACTCTGGCTTGTCCTTAATAACTGCAAATACTTAGTATGTGGTCATATCCATGTGTGGGTGAACCTTTATTGGCATAAATGCGTTTTGTTTTTAGTGTGTAGAGTGAATCTCAGAATGCTGTTGCAGATCAGTTTCATGCATCTACTGTGTGTAATCCTACAGTACCAAAATCTTATGAATGTGACGCTTCATGTCTCCTTTTCTCTGTTTGTGGTGGTTTGTGGGAGAGATTTTAGCATTTGAGTGTTTTTTTTTAATGCAAAGGTTGATGCTGCTGTATGTTTCTAAGTGTGTGTGGCTGGAGACATGCTCATTGCGTGTGTGACAAATTAGACTGAATTGTGTGTGCTCTCATTTGTAGTCGTAGGGTGCCATCCACCCACACACACACACACACACACACACACACACACCATCTCAGCTTGCTGGAGACTCACTGAGCCACACTCACAAACATTTCTGCTCCGATGGGGAAGGCACTTGCATGATAAAAAGGAAGGCAAACGAGACAAAAGCAAGGAGAGCCAGCAGTCACTAAAAGCAGTCTGTCAGGATACTAATTAAAATACTGATTTGCAACACATCCCAGCCAGGCTCTATTTATACATTAGTAATAAAAAAAAAAACAAGGTCAGTTCAACTAGAGAGCGGATAGTCAATAATTCAATTCATTTTGCATGTTTTGTTCTATTAGCTTTAACTTACACTGATTCTGGTGTACAACAAAAAACTGTGCGCTTCCAACCTGAACACTATTTTACTGTTTTTCCCATCTTAAATTAGGGTTGTCCAATAATGAGTTCAGTAAATGTGAAAATGATTCAGAGGACATTAAAGGTCCAGCACGTAACAAAATTATACATATGAGAAAAAAACAAATTGCATAATTAAATACGGTTTCTGTGTGTATCTAAGCATTTTATTGAAATAAGTCTTACGCTTTTATTATCGCAGAACGAGCTGTTTATATTTACTTGATGTGCGTCCACACACGTGGTAGCTGGCATGTTATACCACCCTTTGTACTATGGTGCAAACGACTCTGTCCGTCCCTATTTTGTACTGCAATGTGTTTTGTGTTATCCTAAACTCAAATTATTATATTTCTGGTTTAATGTTCTTTATCAGCTCTGAACGAGCTGTGAAAATGTTCCAATCATGTAAACATCCCTGAAGGACAACACAAACACATGAACACATTAAGCTATTTGAAAAATATTTGGTTGCTTAGAAATCCTGCTTAAATTGATCATTTAGTCAGTGAACCTTCAGACCATTGTCGCTGAATCTCTGAAGATGCTGGTATGACAGAAAAATTAAAGTAAAAACACCTGGAACGCCACTAATTTCACTGGGAATGTGGAACTGTTTACTAAGGCTAGCTAGCCAAACAAAACGCCTGTGTAGACCAGAATAAGTGGCATTTTTAGACCAAAATTCAGCTTCAAAACGATTATTTGCTTTGCTTCTACAAAAGCTGAAGAGTTGCAACTATGTTTATCTTTTTATAAACAGGATGTCACATGCATACTACTTCTGATCATTACTCCTGAACCTTATAACATATAGTAAAAATTCAAAAACCACCAGAAAGTGGAGAAATGGGCCCCTTTGTCTATACAGTAGTCATCAAGGTAGACCTCCGGACCCCTGCACTCAGTCAGAGATGAGATTCAGAAGTGCGTCACACATTTGTCCGGTACCGTAGTAAGAGTAAACACTCATTCTCACCTCACACGGGGTACGTTTTGTTTGGAACGAACTGCCAAAAGACATTGGGCCTCATTTATAAAGCTTGCTTATGCAAAAAAAAGGGCCTGAAATATGCGTAAGAATAAACTTGATGCATGAGAGTGCGTCCTGCTGCGTCAACTTTGGACCTGGCGTAGTAACATTTTGGAGGGAAAACGGGCTGCACAGCTGATAAGATGATACATTTAAGCTACATTAAACACATTTGCTATCATTCACATTAAACTTTGTAACCTAATTATCATATATATGTACCAAAAATGTATTCCATAATTAATATTTAAACTTCTGAGCACAGTACGCTCATACTAAAAACATTGTTGCCCTTATTGCTAAATTTATTGTGAGGGTGTCCAGCCGAGTAATATTACTGAGTAGGAATACAAATATCATGAGGACACACGAGCGTAATGTCACGCGATCATAATGTGTCACAATGGTTGTGCTTGCACTTCTTAAAGAATCATTAGGACTTCCTGGCCAATGATGATGACTGATAAGCCGATTTGTTCTTACAGTTACGTAGGAAGTTGGTCCAGTGTCAAAGCGCCGGACTCGCCGGACACCAGCTGTTTTGGGTGGTATCATTAAAATGATAAATTGGTATGTGAAGTTTCGAGACACTGTGGGAGAACAGAACAACATCAAGACAATTTGCAGCAATGTCCGGCTTCCAAAACGTTATCGGTGTGAATGACTGCAATCATGTTGCTATAAGGGCTTCATGTGAGAACGAGGTTGCCTTTGTGAACCGTTCATTCCATTAATGTACGAGTTATTTGTCATGCAGACATGATCATGATAAACCCGGTAGCGCGGCGACTTTCCTCTTGTTTCTTACGCCGCGACTATTACTCCAAAACAAGATTGCCTTCCATGTCTCCACCTCACTAACGAGCACCTCGATTTTAGTCTCTGAAAAGTTAATTTACATGCCTCTCAGTTGCCACGATTCACTGTACAATGCCACTGACACTTGTTGATTCATAGATTGACATATTTATGAGCTGCTTTGCATTGAACGTGTATGGTAGAAAGTGGGTGTGTAGGGTGGGGGAAGTGAACCGAAATTACCTGAGCAACCTTTTCTGCAAGGTTGTGATTTATAAAAGGAAATTGCGTGAAACTGAGCAATATAAAATACTTTTACTTTGACATGCAAACTAGTTTGTTTTATTTATTTAAGTACAATTCTTTGTGAATATTCTATGCAAAGTTTTATAAATGAGGGCTTCATGTCCTGCATTGGATGCTTTAAAGAAAATGTGGAATGATTTGGGAACAGTAACATCTGTTTGATGTTCTGCTTGTTTTGGGGGTTTTAAGTAGTTTTTTTTATTATTATTTGTTTTATATGTGGGATAAAATGTCCGTATGGCACAAGGATATGAAGGGAAGATTCTCCCGTCTGTTCGCCCCAGTTAACAAGCAAGCAGCAGCATTCTGGACATGCTGCAGGCGTGAAGAGGAAGCCTGACTAACCCCAGTCCAGCATGAATTATTCGTATAAAACCCCTCCACGCCAGAAAGAGCTTCTTTGTAAAAACTGAAAGGTTAAAGCAGCAGAATCTATGTAATGTTTTTCTCCACACAGCCAGTGCTGCAACTTTTGACATAATTAAGTAAAGAACCCTGATGCACATTGTGAATGTGCAGGTTCTATACTGGGACAATGATGATACTCCAGTTGAATGATCAGGCCACACTCAAAGCGTAAGAGTGGCTTTATTCAGACTGAAGTTGTTTTTCTAGCAGACAACTTGTGGCTTAGTGAATGCATGTGTGTCCTCAGGTTAGATGGCTTTGTCCTTATACCATCAGCAAACTTCTTTCTTTTCAGTGTGCTGGTGGTAGTTTAAAAAAATTGCCAATAAACCTCAAAGAGAGGCGTGTTTGTCCAATTACATTTCAAGTTTCACTCTCTGGGTTCACCTTTTCTTCCAAATGTGGTAAATAAAAGACTAGACTGTTTGTCAAAACAATGTTTAGAACGTGTTTGTACACTTACTCACATGAGCTTCACCAGTTTTGGCATCCAGTCGATGTGTAATCCCTAAATACAATCAGTGAAAGCCTAATGCGACATGGTTTCTTGTATAGAGAGGTATTACCTGTTTGCATCTTTGCATAAGCCTTCCTCCACCATGCATGCTGTATATGCCTGTACATAGAATACCAGTTATTGTGGTATTTTCATCTTTATTTATCTGAGAATGGTTCTTAGTTTAACTTGGATCTATTTACATTTTGGGAATAGTGTAATTACTGTAAGGGAGCAAGCTGGGGAAGGAGGAACAAAGGTGGCTTCCAAAAGTAATAGGTTTTATAAGCTATAAAACAACGGGAAAAAAAGAAAGGTCTTTAAAAGAGGTCAACTAAATCTAATCAATAAGTTTAACTGAATAGATAAGAAAGCCAGCCTAACAAACCCAGACTGACCTAACAAACATGGAACAAAGGACACTTAAATACTGGCCAATCAGACCACTAACAAACAAAGAGGGTAACGCATATTAACAAATAAACTAAACTATAAACTAAACTAAACTAAAACCTAACAGTGCATTTAATTATTTAAACCAAGCTTAACGAGAAAAGAAAAATATAAAGTAAACTCTCTAAAGTAAAATGCTTTCTACCCTTGAGGGCTTCCTCTTCTAAAGGCCCTTGGCACTTCCTGTCCACAGGCTTCCCTCTTGCTCCCTCCTGCCCTCCAGTGTTCCACACCCCCTCCAGCACAGACAAAAAAAAGAACACAAAGTTAAACGGTTGAAAAAAAAATAGATCCCTAAAGTGTGGGCAAATATAAAGGAACTAAAGTATTACAACTAAATGTAAATAATGAAAAGAAAACTAAACATGTTGGTTTGTGGTGTTTTACTGCCTTAGCTGTGTGGCTACAGACATAGCCATCACAATCACCATGAAAGATAAATCTGAATCCTGGCAAAATTCTGGATGCAATGATCCAGAAGAGGATTAAATATGAGATCACTGGGAATTTTCATCACTGGAAAAGAGTAGATAAAATATAAACATGCAACAAACTCCACAATATCTGCACATCATGAGTGGAAATGAGAGGCTTAGCTGAGATCTGCGCCCACCAAGTGTCTCTGTTTCCATTTTGTGTCCTTTTCTTCAGTTTTTTTCCATGTTTCTTTTTGTATTTGGAGATCAGAAATGCTTCAAGATGTCAGAAAATTGTGCTTCTACATTGTAGGATTACAAAACATGTTTTTCTTAATATAATGAGATACGCATACACATGTACACCCACCATTGTGTATAATGTGCCCTATTTGGACTGCAGCAGCCTCACACAAGTTGCAGTGATCATCTGAACAATGAGTGTGTACGGTCTATAATAGAAAACGCTGGACATGCAGGGCCCATGCTGCTTTGAACTGTGCTGAACTATACTTCCGAATGTGAAAAATACCATAAAGACTCCTTTGTTAGGGTCAGTGTTGATGTAACTGGGAAGCAATATGCTGTGGTTCACTTTAAAGAACATAAGACCAAAAAACAAAGAAAATGAGGCAGCATTGAAAAAAATGGTTTCATTGTTTGCAAGATCTTCTTACTTTACATCTCAGCAGGAGGAATTCAAGAATTACTTTTTGTTGCACTTTCTCTGTCACATGGTTTATAGACATGATCAGCTCTTAGGTAGCAGACTGGAGAAAACCAGCATCCCATCTGTTTCAGTAGGACAAGTGATGCTGCAGGATGTGTACGTCTTTAGCTAAATTTATACATGGCTACATGTCCTTGTGTGTGAGTGCATCTCTAACGTCTTGTGCTAAGTACAGCCTGCACTCAAGCATGTACGCGATGGGTCACTCTGTGAACTTTTGCCATGTCTGACAGCGGTGAATTATCAGTGCAGAAACTTGCGTTCACACGGTCGCGGAGTGATGTACAACACGACCTCTACATTCCAACACAGAAAAAATGTCTCTGCCTGCTTCATTTACTACACTGCTACCTCTCACGCTGTCCACCACTATATATGCACATGAACATGCAGAATAATGAAGAGTACAGTTATTGTGCACTTGCTCCATCGTTTATTTTACATTAGAACTTTATACATCAAACGGCCTGAGTTTCAGGGTTCATTAATGTGATGCTTAATAAAATGAGTTTAGGTATCAAGACCCTGAATGCACTCATGCGTTGGAGGGGAAAGTGGCTGATATCATTTAAAGCACGGCAGTAAAGCAGCATCATCTTAAAACTGATCGATTACTTGTGTAATGCGGGGGAAGGAGGCTTCAAAGGAGGTAAATGTTAATGCTAAACTTTAAAGTACAGCAGGAACATTATAGAAAGTAATAAATGGTGCAATATTCCCTCCTACACACACATTAAAGAAAACACAGCCCTCAGTGTACACAGCTGACTCCCATTTCACTTATTCTATATCCGAACCAATGCAACGTAAACCGGGCTCATCTCGCTTCTCTTCCTGCGCCCCGTATTGCAGGACATCATGTTTGGACCTCATGGTGTTAGTTTATGATGGTGTTACCCAGATCTGGTCCTCGAGAATCTATCTTCCTGTAATTTTTAGATGCAACCCTTCCCCAATACTGAATGAAATGTCAGAATTCTGTCTTCTGCATGTCATTCAGCACTGCAGAGGCCTTGTGGCTATCCCTTTATTTGACTCCGCTGTGCTAAACCGGAGTTGCAGGACGGTAGATCCCGAGGATCGAACTTAGACACAGCTGGTTTATGAGCTCTGAGAGGTGATGACTAATGTAGATCGATGAGAAAAAGTCCAAACTGAATCCAGTTTTAAGATCCTTTTAAAACCTAACATTTTGAAAACATCCCGTATGAGCTGCATGTGAATGATTAAGAGATTTTATGTTTTACAATAGAAGCAGCAGCTAGGAAACAAAAGCATAGCTGCATTTTCATTTAAAATTAAAGCAACTGTAATCCCCATAAGCAAAGGGGATTATGCCTGCCACCAACTTAATTATTCAATTTACAGTACAATTCAATTCAACACTGACATTGTGTCTTTGTAGATAGGCTACAGGTGGAAACACTGCTGGTTGTTGCTTCTGTGTTAAACTTTGCACTGAGAGGTGGCATGTCCCACACCCGTTTAAAATGCTGTGCACATTGATTTTGACCATTTAGCAGCCTAAACATCAGATAAACGCTGGGTGAATGTTTTGCCACAGCATGTGCCATGATTTAAGCAGGTCTGATCAAAGCTTGTACAAAATGAGGAGTCATGTTGTTCTTTCAACTGTACAGACTCGGTGTTGTTTTGTTTGGGGGCGCATTGGTCATCCATCTATGTTGCTGCTAATTTATTTAAAATTATAAGCTAAATTATTGAACTACTAATCAGTGAAGCTAAGAATCAGTATTGCAATAGTCAAATGGCATCCTAGTATCTCTGTGGATTCAAAGTATGACTGCAGCTTATACAGGATCATACATAAAGAACATCTGCACTGTACTTTGTGCAACAGTGGTTCTTTCTTTAGGGTATGTGTTGGCTTAATATTCCATCAGCATACATATTAATCTCGAAAAATATTTGTATTTAAACAGCTCAAAGATGATTTACTTATGCTCAACGTTAGATACACATATGTATGGACAGTATTCTGTCCATTCTCGGTCGGTTCTGTACATGTTTCAGTCCATTTTCTGAGAGCTACCAGATGTATCCTCAGATGTAGCAAAGGGAGCAGTGCCACTAGAAACCATGGAGGCAGTGTTGAGCAGCTTCCTGTAACCATGACAAACCATGCCATAGAAGAAGAAAACATTTACATTTAGTGGCCACAAAGACTACCTCCATATAATGAGCTACCTCTCGCCTTGTCTCTTTCACCGTCACCGTTGGACCTTTTCCATTACTACCTACTCCGCTCTTCTCGACTCAATCACCTCAACTGTACTCGACTACTGGTTTTTCATTATAATTCGGGACCCTCCGATGTGGGAGAGGTTCCGAATGTGCTGCCTTGATCATGATATTATGAAACTGTCACCATGATCTGCAAAGAGTACTGGTATCAGTTACGACATGATCGTTGATATTATGAAGCTGCCAACAATCAGAGATACAGAAAGTACATCTGTGGTGGTTCTGAAGCTGCCGGCCGGATCGCCAGTAATACCAAAGCTACAGGCTGATCACTAATCCAGCTTGTAGCCATAATTTGAGCCCGGCTCTCCACGCTTGGAACCTCAAGCAAGCAGTTATCTCAAAAGTATCTACTCAGTACTATAGTGGAAATACACTGAAATCTGGTAGAGCCGTGCAGAATCGGGGAGAGTAGGTACTAATGGAAAAGGCCTACATGTTTGCTTCTCTCTGAAACTGGGAAGTTGATAGTACTCGCTACTTCCCTCCAGTTAATGTATCACATTAAAACATGGCAAAGTAAAAGATACATGGGAGAATGTGGACATTAAAAATTGACAATGTTTGGCAAGGATGACGGAAATACTTAAACAGCAGGCTAATACATTTGCTTTATCTTTATTACTATAACCAACCACTGCTGCAACCAAGCAGTTGAACTTTTTGTTCATTTTGCATGGAGTGCTTGGTACTATACACCTTTTGTTTGCTGTGAAGGGCAATATTTTATGTATGTTTTACTTTCTTTTCATATCTCATTTCTTTTCCTGGTTCACACCTTTGGAACAATATGTAATGTTTTAGTGTGGCTGTGTATTGTGTGCAAATGACAATGACACTGTTCATATGTTTTTAAGGCAGTAAAAGTGCTGCATAATTGAAATGCAAATATTTTTTCAAAAGTAGAGATTCAACCTCCTCCAGGCTATGAAGCATAGGAGGCTCTAAGATATTACCGGCTCTCGGTGGCCCAATCAACATAACTGCTGCTATTCTAACATTTGGATGTTTGTTTTTGAAATCCAATATTGTATTGTTTGTGTCGGGGAACAGACTCTTTGCAATTTTAGCTGGCTGTTTAAATAAGAGTTTAGATGTCAATAAAAAGTAAAGAGCTTTGGAGAAGATTTAAATGCTTATTTGAAGCAGTTGGAACTTGTTTTTAAGCTACAGGGTTTCATCTGAGCCCACGTATATCCAGAAGCTTCAAAACAAAGAAAAGAAGCACAGAGAAGTAATGAGGCACCATGAACTCTCACTATAGCTACACACTTCTTTAGTTTATATGCTGCTACCCACGCCCCACATAATCATCTACTGTAATATCCTATTTTTATACAATCATCAGCATTTTCAGTGCCTCTGTTTCATCTGATAGCACACAGTCAGTTTCCTCCATGACATGTGAGTCTCTTCCAGCCCTGTGTTTTTTTGTGGGTCCTTCAGAGAGTAAAGCTAAATAAGAGTGAGAGAGATGGGTGACCTCGGGGGCTTCTCGCTGGCACATCACTGCATTCATCCCTTCCAGGGATATCCTTCTCTCCCCTACTTAGTGCTCTACAGAGCTGACCTCAACCTTTTGGACCGTGGTCGCTGCAGGCCCACAGCTGATGGGAACCTCATGGCTCTAAATCTGGGAACGCTGCCAGTAAGAGGGGCTGCTATTGTGAGAGATCATTAGGAGAAGAGGAGAGGGCAGCTTAGAACTATGATTTCTATGATTTTCTGCTTTTTTGGCCAACAATGGTGCACATGGAAGGACTCATAATGCACCTTATGGTTTGTGATATAACTGAGGATGTTAGAACAAACTCAAGACTTTTTCTCCTGTCTAGTAAACCATTGGCTTTAGCACAACCTGAAGACAGTCATTAAATAGATTAGATCTAACAGACACTCACGAATTAGCTTCGAACATCTAGACTTTGCAGCTCAGAGAAAGATTTTCTTAGACCTGAGAAATTTAAAAGCAGCTTCTTTTTGTTATTCTCAAAAGCTTTCGTACATTATTAGCTTTTATTAGAGCTAACTTGGCCATTTTTGATGGAAAAGACATTTAAAATAGTCTTTATTTATGTATTAATTTATATTTTTGGCATTTTTTGATTGCTTGAATAATTCAGGGTGGGTCCTTTTGATTCCCAGACATCCAATGTATGCCAGAAAGAAGGCAAATGGTAGCACTACCACTGCTTAAAGCGTGCTTTAGCCCAACTAACTTTTAGCCTGTTAGCTCCTGTTAAATTTGAGTTAGCACGGTTAGCTTTTAGCTAAGGGCAGCTTAGAGTTTGATAGATGCTAATCATCCAACCAATACTCACAGCTCCCCTAACAGCTTCACCTCTTTGTCCATTTTTGTATTTTCCATGTGACGCTGCCAAACCTTTGATAATAGAAGTAGCCAAATGTAGCTTTTCAGAAAATGTGAATCTAACCTCAGATTCAACATATTTTATTTTAGCTTACAGACATCAGTTGTACATCCCTCCTATGAAGCTGGTTGCATGATACATAAATTAGATTCTAAATGCTCTTGCACACTAAGGCTGATACAAAGAACACAAAATTGCAAATAATTTGTAGGTCAAATATCTGTTTTTGTCAATGCATATCAATGCCATGCAAAATTGTGAATAAAGTATGAAAATCCCAATTCTGCATCAAGCGAAGATGAATGTTGATGCTGGCAATGAAAAGTGCCCTAGATTCATTCTATTCTATAATAAAGAGGGGAACTTGGGGAGATTAACTGTTTATGCCAGAAACTAAAGCTTTCTATCCCATGGCCGCTTCCTGATGTACTTTAGAACAATTTGAGGATGTGCCTCAGGAGCTAGCTGCGAGCTTGAAGACATGGAGAAACATAAAGTAAAAGTCTCAATGAAACAGCAGTAAAAAAGTGGCATTGCATAGCTCACAACTGGTTCTAGTGTCAACATGCCTTCTCTGATGGGTCAACTCTGTATCTGTCTGATGTCAATACTGAGAAAAATCAATCTAAATTTCATTTTTATAAAGATTTTTTTAATGTAAAATTGGCTGGATGAAGTTTTGTCACTGACTTAAATGTTCCCATTAACTTGACATTGATTTGATAAATATTGACATACCAATTATTCCGAGGGAATATGCAGAGTAGGTGTACAAAGGCTTGACGAATGCGAAAGTTTGGGATAAAATTGACCAAAGTTTAAATTTTCTGAATATCTCTGGTAAAATGAGGGTTACTCACTGGGTTCATGTTTTCTGAATACATGCTGCGTGTATGATCACTTTTATTTTACATGCATCTCATACGGTAAAAGTGACATTATCAAAAAACAGAATCCCAATTTCAGCTTTACTCTTATGTATTTGCTCCAGTTTTTTGTTCATGAGAATAACCTGAATTTTAGGACGTTAAAGCGGCGCTACTGAGCTTTGGTAGAGTTTTACACTTTGTTAGCCTCGTAATGAAGGCTGATCCTGCAACTGTCTTGCATCCTGTCTCTTCTCTATATTTTTTTCACCCAGTAACAGTCAGTCAGATGTTGACTTTTATCTCATTATTCATGATACTCCAGACAGGATCAAAACATTATAAAGCATAGCTTTGTAGCCTCCAGGCTGCAGGGCAATGATGGCTCCAGGATGTGTGTAATGAGAATCGGAGCAGGAAGCACAGAGTTTACACTCTGAAATTTGTGTAAAGTTGCTTTAAAACACAACTTCCTTTATGAGATTTATTTTTGCCTCAAATCGCAGAATTATCAGAAAAGCAATCATGTTTATCTCAAAGTTTTGAAACTTTATACAGTGAAGCCCAAAAACTTACAGAATTTTTTTAAAAGGTGAAGTGTTGCATTGTGGGTAAGTGCTCAGTCATAGGCTCCGAGGGGGAGTTGAAGGCAACACAGGATTTTCTTCCCTGTCTTTGCCTCCTTAGTAGCATGCTTTGCCGTTTCCCTGTTTCAAATGTAAATGAGACTTGTCAAAGAAATGGCTACACACTGTTCTTTGGTGGTTTTTTACCAGTTGCCAGGGAGAGGAAAGGAGACAGTGGCATTATCCTCCCTAAAACATTCTGCCTTGCCACATCTGAAGTGGAAATGTACTTTTAGGGGAAATTGACAAAAGGAAGGAAATGAAAGAAAGACAATTCAACAGGTCACTTCTTACCTTTTCTTATCACGACTGAACTTTTTATTCACTTTGAATTACTGAAAGAAAGATGCTAAAGTTCTGCATTCAGTCACAGTAAAACAAGAATACAACAGAAAATAAGTTGCATTATGATAATTTAACAATCATCATTTGTACGTTACATGCAATTAGTATTATTCTGTTGATCTTGTGCAGCTTCTTGCACACAGTTTTCTTCATTTCAGATAAGTCATTACAATCTCTCTGCAGCATTTCGGTGGCAGTTCGCAACAGGACGCCATCTAATGCTGCAGAAATGAAACATTTCAGCTTCATATAGACACTTGTGAAAGAAAAAAAGAGCAGTCTATCCACAGATGAGTTTTACCTTGTCATCTTCAGCCAGCATATTCTACCATCCTCTTCCTCACGCACATTCTCTTCATCTTTCCCCCTTTTCCTCCACAGACAGGTTACATAAGGTATTATAGTTTTTATTCCCAACCTTCCCACTGCTCTCACACATCTTCCCTCTCATCTATGGGTCTCTAATCATATTCTTCCAGAGTTGTCTTGCACATTCCTGACAGATAAAGTTTTGCAAAAGAGTGGGGAAGGGTGATTTTTTTTTTTTATTTTGTAAGAAGCAATGGCCTAGTTTTTTTTTTTTTTTTTTTTTTTTTTTTTTTTTTCCCCCCCCCCCAATTTCCCCCCTTCCCCCCGAAAAACCAAAAAAAAAGCCCCCAACCACCCACCTCAAAACCCACCCCCCAAAAACGGAAAAAACCCCCCCC
>JBAMHX010000022.1:3713141-3724576 GCA_037177515.1 Pseudomugil tenellus
TTTCACTATTTAATTATTTCATGATTCTTTGTTGGAGTGCATCATGAATTTATTTTATCTGTCAACGTGACCAATAAAACTCGGTGGTGGGAGTCCCTCTCTGATTGCTTTCAGGTCAAAGCGGAGCCTGTGAAAACATTTCTACACTATAGGTCGTGCTATTGGCTTATACCTTTGCTTTGGTAGCTACTTAAAGAAAGCCATAGAACGATCAAATTTGCCAAAAATCAGGCAGCATGGAGGTCGAGAAAATATCTAAAACCTTGCCAGAGCTGCTCCGAGAAGCAGCAAATTTGATCGCCAAAGGCTACGGTCCCTGTGTGTGTTGGGCCTGCTGCGCCCTGGCACCAGAGAAGTGGAGGAGTACCTGCTCTAAGTTTGCAGTTGATTGATGTCATATGTGGAGAGTGTTGAGAAAAGTGTCATGAAGTGTCCGTCGTTTCACACTGCACACTTAAATATAGTTCACAAAGTATTTTCAGTGCTCTGTTTGAGACGGCCACAAAACATCCTCCATTGTTTCTCCATAAGGTCTCTACTGCAGACCAAAGCAATAGATCAGGTTAGACTGGCCTTAGTCCAGCCCACTGGGTTTGATGGGTCAGGGTGACAGATAAAATAAATTCATGATGCACTCCAACACAGGATCATGAAATAATTAATTAATTTTATATTCATTTACATACAATGAGATGTATTTAAGTGAATTAGTGTTACATTTAATAATATATTACTGCTTCAATATTTAATTAATTAATGACACCTTTAAGTAAGTATTTAATGATTCATTTAATTCCTATTTTAATCAATAACTGAAACATTCTACTTTGAACGTATTAATGACACATTTAATAAATTATTTAATTTATAGTTATTGATTTAATAAATTAATGACACATTTATTTAATGAATAAATTATGTATGTAATAATACATTATGGCACTTTTACTCCTCCATAATATGAATCCTAACTAATTATTTAATAACTTTATTAACAGACATTTATGTAGTTGGTGAAAGAAAAGCTGCAATGGGTTCTGATAAGTGAACCATTCTGCTTTTAAAAGCTTTCTGAGCCACAAGTAAACCTGCAGTGCTGTGTTGGGTAAATATGGAAAAATATTTGCTATTTCTTGCCTTTTACTATCTTTAATGCTTTCTTTGGACCATCTGTAGTGTTTTTAATGTTTTATGTAAAGCACTTTGGACTGTCTTGTACATGAAACGTCCTATACAAACAAACTTACTTTGCCTATAAGTAAAGTTTATTTATTTATACATCCCAATTTAGGACATCGACCACAGTGTTTCACAGATTTTGAAAGTTAAAACAGCTAAATAAACACTTGAATATCCCTATTATTCTAAATTTACTTTCTAAAGTTTTTCAATCAGTCATGTGTCCCCATAGCCTGCTGAAGCCCAAAACTAAGAAAATCCTGTCACATCTCTGTTGTTCGCCCAACTTTTTAGCAACTCTGTGCTCAAACGGTTGCATCTGAGATCTTTCCATTTATTACCTCACAAAGGGAAATAACTTCCTCCAGAATAGTGGGTTCTGCCAGTAACCTGCGCCCACTTTGCTCAAACTTCCCAGTAAGAACCTGTTCTTCTCCTTATGTCTGTTTCAGCTGAAAACTGCTGCCTGGAGGACAGGTGACAGAAAAAAAACTTTCCATAGTATGCTGAGACCATCATCAATAACTGTTGAATTTGAGGGCTCCAACTGATTTGGCATATTCTAGCAGCACAGTACAGGCTTTCAGTAAGTTTTTGAGCTCAATTAGGAAAATGCGCCATCTACAGGTAAGGTGCTGTTACCCTGCTACTGGGGGGGTTCACAGCAGGGGGGCTTCTTCGGCAGGACATGTCTTCTGGGCAGCAGTTTTCCCCCGAGGCAGAAATGACAACAAGAGCAGGTTGGAAAGTCTGAGCAACGGGAGGGCAGAGAAACTACATCAACACGTATATTTGTTTTTTGTTTTGTTTTTTTTTTTCATTTTAAGTCTTAATTTTATACAATAATATAAAAAGATCGGCTGATTTCAGTTATTGACGTAAGTGGATAGAAACTCTGACAACAGAACACTTCCATTGAGTTTCCTTCTTGCAGGTGATTGTGCACATTTCCACCGTAGCAAAGCCTTAAAAACTATCCGGACTTGGACATGAAGCCAACGCAGACATGCCAGAATTAATGTGTTCAAGCTTTTTCACAAAGTTTTAAATTAACCACTATATTCAGAGGAGCTTTATCATGATTAAGCTGGTTTGCGATGAGAATGAAGTGACCAGTTGCAGTTTCTCATGGTCCACCAGTTGTCTTCAGCATCTTCCATCTGATCTCTTAGATGCCAAATCATTTGATGCAGTCTAGAAAAACTTTCCACACTGAGCACAAATACTTTGTCTTTATATTCTAAGGAAGTCTAGACCTGTTTGTTTTGGTTCTTCTGTATCTGTGCTTCCCAACTATCAACTACTGAGGCAATTAGCCATCACTTCAGGCACATTCAGCTAAGTCGGGTCTCATTGTTCAGTCTGCCTGCCTTCAGTCTGGATCTCAGCAAGCAGCTCAATCAGTTTGACATCAGATGACCGACTTGCCCAGCTAACAAGCACCACCGTGTTTGACAGATGAGGTCTGCTTTGGGTCATGAATGCTTTTTCTTCGTTGCATTCTTCTCTTCCATTTGATATGGGTTAATGTTTGTTTTGTCAGTCCATCAAACTGAAATGAGGCTCACCAGGTGTTTGCTCCATGTGCTGAATTCTCACAGATCCTGTACACAGAGTCTTGACAGTTGACGAGACTAACAAGTATTCTTGGTTCATTTCATAGTCATAAGGGGATTTTCCTTCCCTCAGTGGAGGAAAATGACATGGCATAGTCTGCAAAGCTTTTCTTTTCAGTTTTCCCATGTTTTTTCCTTTCTTTTTATTTATTTCTTTTTTGTTTTTATGTATAAACTAGACTTTCAGTGTGTACTTATACTTCATCTCATTGATTTGTCAAACAACTCCCCATCAAGCAGGCTGACTTACACGCGAGTTCTTTTCTGAAACAAAATGCAGCTTCCCAGATAGCAGGCGCTGCGCATCTCGACTGAGAACATGAGAATAAAAATAAATAAATGACAGTAAAATAAAATTTATTTGTCAGCCCATGCCAGATATAAGATCATCTCCACTTAGACCATTTTCCAGTAGAAAAGCACGTAAGACACCCCGCCCTTCCTCAAGCCCCCACCATGCTGATGAGCCGCATTAACACAGCAGAACAGGAATCAACAGAGAGAAAGAGCTCCTCCATGAAGCAGAAGTGCAGAAATGAATCCAAATAAAGCAGGTGATAAACGCTTGTTTTGAATTTGTGCAAAATTTTTTATGTTTTGCTCATTTTGCAAAGTTCTCTAACAAACTGCAGCTCTTTTTAGTTTGCTGCATCATTTCTTCCAACATCTGTTTTCAGTTTGGCTCCAGCTCTGATCAATGTGGAGAAAGACAACATCCCGGTACTATCTTGACTCTGTGCTCTTTTCACAGCTACATCTCACTTTTCTTTATATGAAAAACCACGTCTGCAATAATTTGTCTTATGGAGGCTGTAAAACTGACAGCAGCAACTTGAGGAAAAAGTCATTTGATTGATTATAGCTGTTGGAAAGACAGCTGGCAGCTCCACCTCAGTCTCTCTGGAAGAGCTGATGTTCTGCAGGCCTGTCAAAAAGAAGAAACAAAAATAGTATTTACGAAAAGCTGTGGTCTGCAGTCTCTGGTCCGCCACAGCTTCTCCCCCCCGGACGGCTGTGGTACTTACTGGATATAACTGTTCTATGTTCAGCATTGAGGGGAAAACTGGTTTCTACTTGTGGGTGGAATGGTGGCTTTGTTTGGTAGGTTCACCTAGTTGAAAAGAAAAGAAAGAAAAACACTTGTTTAAACACTTTTGGGGTAAAATGGGATAAAACTTGAAAAGTTTAAAGCACACTCTTCCATGACCAAACTTAATGCACAGCTGTTGCTGCTCCTCTATCGAGGTGTTTGTATTGATATTATCACACCAGCTCATATTTAGAAGGGAAAATTGATGGCTGCTGTGGCCCCATCTTCCTGAGGGTTAACCCCCCCAGACACACACACACAAGTATCTGTTGCTTGTGCTGCATTGACGCATATCTTAATTATCCCCAAGCACTCAACATCTCCTCCACCATGTGGGGCATCTGGAATTAGAGAAGTTTTCTCATTAATAGCAGCTGCAGAAGCCCATAAGCATGAAGTGATTGACTCTGCCTTTTAAAAATACAGAGATGAATAAAAAAGTGTACATAATGGAGCCAAATTAATAGCTGCCATTTCTGCATCGTGCCGGTGTATGCATGAGGCAGCGGCTCTGTGGAGAACATGCATAGGGCTGAAATGGAGGTGGTCAGTAAAAGAGTCATTAGATGAGTAAAAGATGCTGCAAAAAATCCAAAAAACAAAGAAAATCTGAACATAAAAACAAGTTACAAAAAAATGTAGATAAGAAGAAACCACAAAACGTCTGGAAAAGGATGAAAACCGCAAGAAAAAGGTCAGGAATCAGCAGGAATGAAGAGAAACAAAAGGCAACAACACAGCAATTTGCAGCAGCTCTTCATCGTCTTCAGCTGTGACACAAGATAATTCTAAGGGCTCCCCTGACAATATATATGGTCTATATTTATTAAATAAATGTAGGGGTTCTCCTGTTTTCCAGACATGTGATCATGTTGTTCTGAACCTGAATGAAACATCCCTCTGTCTGTTTACACGAGGTTATTTCTGCCGTCGTCTCTGGTCATTTATTTGGTATGAATGCAGTATCATTAATGCTGGAAATTTGTTTGTCTTTATCTATTTCATCTGACGTGCAGCAAAACAAATTTCTGGCATCATTCATCATCTTGTCTGATCTGCTTTGGTGATTCATCATTAAAAACCACTTTCATCCATAAATCAGCTGCCCGTGACTGCTTCTGTTTATCCCACTGTATGCATTTTTCTGCTTTAGCTGCTAGCAATGGGTGACTTTTGTTATCTTTGCGGATGCAAATATCATTTCTTCCAACCGCTCACTTCAAATCCCACGCACTTGCACACCTGTTTTTACTTTTTCATTCACTTTATTTTAAGCTTGGATCTGTCTAACAACCTATATATAACACCAATATATGAAATCCTTTCCTGTTTAAGGTGACAGCTCTTATACTATTATATTATATCGATATTTAGTCTTTTTATTTCCTCATCATTGAGAATTATTTTATCTTTTGTTCAATCATAAAAAAAAACATTGTGATTATTACTTGTACTGTTTTTTGCCAGTAATTGTCAAAGGGTGCATGTACCACTTTGAAAGTAAACAAATATTAATAAAGATATTATCCATGCTCAATTTCAGGAATCATATAAAAACAATAATTTTATCTGTTTAAAATAAAACATGTATATTCATTCACTTTCACACAAAATTCTTCACACATTCAGTCTCATCATTTATCGCAGCAAAAGCTTCATTGTTTCAAATGTATGGTGGCCCAGGAGGGTTGTTAAGCAACACAGCATTTTCATAAGAAGTTATACATTTTCAAAATGTAAAATAAAATATAATTGTAAATCAAAACATAGATTGCAAAATAAAATGATCACATTCAACAATTAATACAATGAAAAATAAATTTGCTAAATATTTTTTATTTGTACATATAAGACATATTTTAAAAAACTGCTATTTTAAATTGATATTAAATATTATAATTTGTGAATCTAATCTGAAATGCTATTTCTAACAAACAGAACAACAAAATAAAAAAAAACTTTCACATTTAGTTAAAAATACTTTGTCATTTCTTGAAATTTCCCAACATTTTAAAATCTTTCGGATTTCAAAGTCTCAAATCACTGAAAGTTAATGAGAAATTCACACCTGCTTATTATTCTTTTTCTTTTTTCATTGTGTTTTGTTTTTCTGTAGGCTTTCAGCCTCTAACAAACTAACGCTATACATGGGCAAATCTGCACCCGCTTGCTCAGCTTGCCGCCAACTGACTTGGAACAAAGTACAGGGATCAAAGGGAGATTTCATCTTATATCCCAGCATCTGAAGTTACTGCTGTAGATGCAAGTCAGACGCCAAGTTCCCCTTGTTTGAGGACGCTCATCATTTCTGTGCCAGATTAGATCTGTGAAAATGGATCAAAGTGATGAGTGTCAACTCATTATTCTTTGAGCGTCGAGAGTTGTTCAGCGTGATGATCAGATCTCCCTGTTAGCATGTGGATGGAAAGACCCAAATTACAGCATCTACTGAAACATGTGGGGTGATGCAGTTCATAGAAAACCTTTTTCATTCAGTTTTATTTGTAGCTTTGGAAACTTATTTTCAAAATATTACTTCAGATAATCAATTAATCATATCTTATATTAAAACGATGAAAGTCTGTGGTTAAGAATATGAAAATGAACCGCAAGACACTCATTCCATCCGAATGTTTTCTCCATGCAGGGATAAGATGCATGTGTTAGCATGCAGATTGAACATTAGCATGCTAACACACATTTCAGCATTAGATTGGAAGCATTGTTTAGGTTTTTGTGTGAATGTGAGACACCTTGTTAAGCACATTGAGAAGCATTAACACCATAAATATGTGTTTTATGGTTACAAAAATATAATTATGCGCATAAATGAGTTGCAGTGACACAAACCGATCCATGTAATGTTCTGGGAAATCAGGATACAGCAGCAACATGTTCAGTGAGACTGACCTCGATGTAATGCACATGCTCTACAGTTCCCAACATAAAAGGTAGAATAGGAGCTGGGAACGGGCTTCATCTTACTATCATAATAACACATTATGAGTGTAAGTGCAATAAAAACCTGCAGATTAAAAACTATTGAAGATCTTTGCAACAGAATATTTCAAATATTTTAAAATGATTATTTTTAAATCAAATTACATCAACTGCACTAAATTTACTCAAACTTTACACTTGCATCATGATGATATGTAAGACAGTTTTTTAATTTGCCAGATTTACATACCTGTCAGGGGGCAAAAGCTTCCATTATGTGCAGATTTTACCCTTTATTTATTCTTTTTTTTTTTTTTGTTTGTTTGATGCGCTTCCATTTTCAGTTGCGTTTGATTTAAATATTAAATTACATTTTCCAATGAGAAAAATGCACAGAAATAAGGCTCTTATGTTTGAAAAAAATCTGCCATATCACTAAAAAAACCACACCTACAGTAACTTAATGAGACTTATATAAAAGTTTTCAGTGCATAAAATAAAAAAAAATGCATTTGTTAGCTGAAAGACTCCTTGAAAAGAGCCGAACTTTGCATCACTGGTTGATTTGCCTGACTAAGGTCGGAAAATCTGTCTGAAAAGAACTGATGATGTTTGAATGCACGTCTGTTTTTTGTCAGTAAAATTGCGCAAAGTATGCCTTTTGGATGTGAGGAGCTGGGGTGACAAAAGCTTTGCAACTGAAAATGTCCCTTCGGCTTCTTGAATGGCAAAACTCTCAAAGTCCAATTCAGATGATATATTTACCTTAATCGCTTTGACACTTGTGCTTCTGGATGAAGAGATGCAGTTACAACAGAGACCTTTCCTTTTATGTACAAGGTTTGTCTTTTAATGATGAAGTGATTTTCTCCGGAGGGTCACGCACGGCCTCTCAGGCCATGTAGACACTTTGTACATGCAGAGGAGAGAAGTAGAGCGGAGACAGAGGAGTGCATCCTCTTTAAATATTTCACCAGCAAAAAATCTGAAAAGGGACTCATGATTATGAAACACGCTTTCAGACCTTCTCATGTTCACAAAATCAAAGCAAAGTTTTGACAACTCTTCTTTACAGACTCAGTCAGTATAATGAGCTTTTCCAGAAGCCCAAATAAAAACATCACATTTGCCCTTATTGTTCCCAAAACTCAGTCTAGTCACTTTTCTGATGATTGATTGGCTCTCAATCTTAAATAAACTTAAAAACATAATGCGTCATGTTTATTTGATCTATTAATATTTCTGGAATACAGATTTTAGATACAGATCAGGGATAAGAGTATGGCAGCGCACATTTAACATGCAATAGAAAAATGTTCTTCACAGGATTTAATGATTCTGAATTACTTGCATGTAATGCTTTCAAATGACCAATGCATTTGAACGCCTCATCCTTTTAAACACCTGTTGCAACAACGGTAGCATATAAAAAAATATAAAAGAGGAGACCATGTCATCTGATATCTCATGAAGGTGAAAAGGTCTGATTCCATAAACAATGCAAACTGCATCATATTAGGGGGGTTACATCCGGTTGCACTTCTCTGATGAAAACTATGTGTACGTCATTTCAAAAGCTGCTATTTAGCGAGACTTTAAAAGCTACTGAAACCACGTAAACACACATATGCTGTTATTGTTTTTTGGGAAATTCACAGATATTTGTTACTTGTTGGAGTAATAAGCCTTTTTTGTTGATCTTCTCATGCAGCATCTCCATCTCAGTGCGCTGGCTTGAGGGAAACTCCTTCTTATTCCGCATTTTTGTCCCTTACAGGGGGCAGTAGTGTGAAGATGGCAGACTGTCATGGCGCTTCTCTACCAACTTAGCAGTCGTATGTATTATCAAATCTAAACAATAGAAAATGTTACTAAATGTTCCTTTACAAAAGATACTGCACATAAAAACCATCCTGAGCTTAACTCAGGCAGCAATCTCTAGCTTCCGAGTTTGAGGTCAATCAGGAAGTGACAAAAGTTGGAGTTCACCCCCCACCGCTAAAACACTGGCTGCAAGAGACAGCAATCCCCATAGATGTTAAAAAGTCTGATTTCACAGCTGAAATAAACATGTTTACAGAGTGGCTCCAAAATCTTCTTTTGGTTTAATAGGTCAAATTTACCATCATAACTCTGGAGGGAGGAATTTTTTTTCAATGTTATTTTAATCTTAACCTCAGAGGCGTTTCTTTTTTACTGCGGGTTAGGGGTTAGGGTTAGCTGCGTGCTTCCTGTTGGCCCCACCATGACGGCGCCCTCGACGAAGGACCCACCTATGGGCTTCAAATAATCCGCTCTTCAGAAACCTTTGGGTAACTTGACGTATGCGCTGTCCAGTAATTATATACAGTCTGTGGGTTAACTGCGTTTAAAAATGCTACATATTTTCTTTGCTGTCACCAAAAAGTTGAGTGTTTGGTTCTATTCAGCTTGACTTCAGCTTCATGAAAGTATTGATTATGCATCATTCTTCACAGCTTTGACAAAAGGAATTAAGCTGGATAGTCATGATGTTTCTGGCTTTGTGCTTTAAAAGCTGGAACTCTCTTGGTTTACAATAAAATACTTGCTTGTTCATCTTTTTTCTTAAAAAATGTCATTTAATATAAAATGCACAGTTGTGTTAAAAACTGCAAGATGCCAATTAGCCATTATGCTTGGAGCCTCTGACCACACATTACTAAATGATGGACATCCCCCTGAAAAGAAAAAACATGTATACATCCAGAGTACATCCAGGTATTTTTCTCCAAAGTAGATGATTTTCTTCTTTTTAAATGGCTTCTATTTCAGTAACTACTTAAATCTGCAATTTGAGATGAGACGCAGAAACATAATAGCCCTTCAGTGATTATTAGACCGAAAAATATCAAGCTGCTAATCAGTGCTTGTCTGTAACAACTGGCCTCAATCAGCACTCAGAACCTCCCCTTTGACATAAAAGACTTGGGCATAAAGTGACAACAATAACGGAGCTGTTGTGTAATTATGGACTTCATGAGGCATTTTTAGACACAATAACGGATCACAGCCAAGGAAAAAAAATACATTTACTTTCCAAGAAAAGTCATAAGTAAGCCGAGAATGAAATGATGGGATTGAGTGACATTCTGAAGAAAGATAATGGACACGCATCCGTTATATTGTTCTTGCTTTAGTTTCTCTTTTTAAATTCATTTTTTTTCTTTTTAAAGTTTATTCATACAGCACATTTCATGTAAGTGCTTTACATACAAACAATGAAAGCATTACAGCTGCTGAAAAGACAAGACAGCAATAACAAAAATCACAAAATGACAAATTCAAATAATTTAAAACAATGTCAGTACAAAGTTATTGTGCAGATTTCAAGTTTTATCTCTACTGGCAGTTTGTTCCACTTGTTTGTAGCATAACAGCTAAATGCTGCTTCTCCATGTTTAGTCTGCACTCTGGTCTGGACTAGTTGACCTGAGTCTTTGGATCTTTGGTTTATATTCTCTGAACATATCACAGATGTATTCTGGTCCTAAACCGTTCTGGGATTTATAAACAGTCAGCAGGGTTTTAAAATCTATCCTGTAACTGACTGGAAGCAAGTGTAAAGATTTTAAAACTGGTGTGATGTGTTTAGATCTTTTAGTCCTAGTTAAAGCTCTCGCAACAACATCTGGATGAGCTGCAGATGTTTTATGCTCTTTTTGAGTAGTCCTGTTACAAGACCATTACTGTAAACCAGTCTACTGGAGATGAAAGTATGGATGAGTTCTTTCTTTATTCCTTCATTTGAGCAGTCATATGTTATACTGTCAATAGGTAATTTTATGTTTTTTTTCCCAACCGCTGCTGCAAGATCTGCAGATCCTTTGTGTTAACGCGATAAATTGAACAATTTTCATTATTTAGTTTTCATGTTTTGCATATGCATAGAAATCATCGAGAGGACGAACTTATTAGATTTTGAGCTATTTATCATTTTCAGGTTGGCCACCAGGGGGCGCTCAAAACTGAAAACTTTTTTGGCTATATCTCTGAAACTATTCAGAGATATAGAAACTAGCAGGCTAGTTGCAAGTCTGAAGCTAATGCAGAGTAGTGTTTTGGCTGGAGTAGCCCTCAGTCCTTGTTCATTATGAATTCATTCATTGACACCTGCCTCACCAGAAATGGGATGAAATCAACTTAAACAGTCCGGGTCCACCATTCAGCACATTTCAGGTTTTTCTATGTAGTACATGATTTATTCATAAGCAATCTAAGTTTGCATTGATGATTTCAGTGTCGTGATGGTTTGTTGTCATAAATATATTGGATTTCTTTTCAGAGTTTCACATTTTGCTGTTTTGCAGCACCTGGGGAGATGCAATGACCGATGGGGTTATCTTACAAGATAAAGTACTGTTAGTCCAGTTCTTCTGGACATGGGTCATAGTTATATCTCCGACCGCATCAGGGATATTATGGTTTCATCACGACCACGACCATATCCTTCATGTGATGACTCAAATAATTTAGACAATTGGATTTTGATACTCAGTATACCTGTTTACGTCCTGTATCTACACTCACCGGCCACTTTATTAGGTACACCTGCCCAACTGCTCATTAACACTTAATTTCCAATCAGCCAA
>JBAMHX010000022.1:3727248-3743137 GCA_037177515.1 Pseudomugil tenellus
GGCAGTTCTGAAGGCAAAAGGGGGTCCAACCCGTTACTAGCATGGTGTACCTAATAAAGTGGCCGGTGAGTGTAATTTCACCATTATCAAATTTATGGTTTCCCCACCAGGTGGTGCTTTATATATGACAAATCAGATTTTTGGCTATATCTCTGGAATCCTTTTTTCTCATTGATCTCAAATCAAGTGCAAATAAAAGGTCATGACCTCAGGATGCATGTTGTCCTGAAGTCATACCAGGCTGGTTCAAAGTTTCAACCCCAGGTGGAGCTTTGGAACTGAACATGTGCAGCTTTATATTATTGTATTGTATCTATTCGAGGACTCGGGAATAGGAGGTTTGGTGGGGTTCGTGGATATACTCCTAGCCGTCGCTTCTGACAGTATAGGCCTTGTTCTTCTCTGAACTGAGTATTTCTGCTCCTCGTTATTACGAATACTTTTTAACATGTCTAATAGCTGTACTGGGATCTACTTGGCAATAAAACAGAGAAGTATCAGCCATTTTAAGCTTTTTCAGAAAAGAGTCTATTATTAGAGTCTAAGTTCATCTTCATGTTGAACAGCTTACATAATGTATCCAACAATTGCGTTATTATCTCACTTTGCTGTGGAAGGAAAAATGCAGTGTTAAAAGGGGGGGGGGGGGACTATTTCATTTCTGAATTAAACTTCTGGACATTGAAGGAGGAGCGTCACGATCACCATTTTCCTGATGCTAAAGTTGACACTTAATATAAATTATAGGCTCCTGTAGTGATGCACAAAGAAGTAAGAACTTTGTTTTTTTTCTGGTTTAATTGTATATTTAGCATCATAATATGATTGTCTACCTGAATGATGGAAATAACCCACTGCTGCCACATGTATGCTGCTGCATGAAGGCCTGCAGGAGGATCCTTGCAGAAGAAAAAGGAAAAAGAAGATTGTTCAGGATTCAATCCTGTTTAACGGGCGTACAGGTCTTTGGGTTTGATTTAGTTTATGGAGCTATTGAGGCTGATTTTAGATTTTAAATCAACAGAGTTCTGTATTAGCTGGACATTTCTGGAAAGAACCCGAATGTTGCTTATTCCCATGACTACATGAACTCCTCTGTATCCTATTACTCTCCTCCCACAATTAAGCACAACAGAATAGCTTTGCTTACTTTAATTACTATAATTACTTTAATGTACTTTTACTTTAACCTATAAGCTCCAGGGTTTTACTTTAGAGCGGATGAAAACATGGCAACTCCTCTGATGAGTGCAATTTACCACATGAATCATTCCTGATAACCAAAGGAAAAAGGTATGGATGAAAGCAAGAGTGTGTTTGCCTTGTTAAATCTTTCTCACAGTCAATGCGGAACTCGATTTTCTTTGCATTTATGTATCAGCTGGTGTTAGTTGATAACTTCTCCTCCGAAACAGCTGCTTTTCTTGTTCTGTCAAATGAGATGAAACACAACAACGGAGCAAGTGGAGGAAAATAATTTATGAAGAGAGATGTCCTGATGTGGGCAGGCACGTTCCAATCAAACCAGATGCAATTTTAAAGTGTGTTTTCTTTGCAGGATAGAGGAGCCGATGCGGCGCAGTACTTTATTTTGGTATTGTTTCAGCAGATCAACAACTTGAATAACTGTAAAAATTTCCAGAGAAACATGTATTCTATTTTTCATCCAAACAACAAATACATACGAAGCAGCCTTCAGGCCACGTTACCTCGGAAAAAGCTAACGTCAAACTGGTTTTCATCATGAATTCACCTGCTGTCCACCTTAATATTTCCTACCTACGCTGTTGTTTACCTTTGGCCCTCTGATGCATGCTGCCTTTAAAAGAAATGGTCTCAAAACGCAACGTGCCGCAGGCTAGCGGGATCAATCAAAACCATGAGGCAAAGCAGATATATACTTTTCTTTTGTTAACATAGTGTGATGAGAATCAATCCCAGCAACAAGCACAACTTTACAGCCAGCATTTCCACCATTCCTTGTGGCAGATGGGAATAAACTCAGTGGAATAACAAGCTTTTCTGCAATCCCTCGATCTGAAACAAGATTATGCTGATTTGAAGTAGGAATCTAAATATCTGTGCAAGCAGCGCCAGAGCAAAAAGATAAATGGACCTCTCTGCAACCCCTGACATGTAATGACTCCTCTGGTTAATACTGGTTTTTGTCAGAGCTGTCTTTGTGACTAACACAATTGGATTACCTGGATGTGTAATTCCTCTGACAGAGATGTTTTGAGAGACAGAAACCCCATCATGTGCAATTTGCACACACATACCAGCCACCTTTTTCATCATTAAGGACCAACAGGTTCTGTTTGGCCCAAAGGCTTAGCCTCATACCTCAGCAAGGGAGTCCTAATCTACCTGTCCTCATTCATTACTGCACCAGGAGACCTTTCACTGCTCATTTGTGTTCTCCAGACAGTGTGGGGATTCCTGTGGGATTGCAAATGATGTACTCTTGACTAAACTTTTAAAGTAACATCTCTCATTTTCAACTCCAGCAGCCTCCATGCAGAACTGCAGCTCTCACTATGTCCACATGTGCACCGAGGCCCAAACAAAGTGGGCTAATGATCAAGCATCATCTTCATAGTCAAAACATATTTAAAGACATAAAACTGCAGCATTCTGAATGACAAAGCAGTTACTTAATGGTAAGATATAGGTTGCTGTAAATAAAGAAATTAGAAAATAAAAACTCTTACAGTAGTAAGAGTTTAGCATTAGCATACCCTAATCCAACTCCAACTTTGTCTGTTTTCCATTCCCCAAGTGGACGACCGAGCTCAGATTTCACCATTTTGGGATTCATGGTTTCCTCACTAGGTGATGCTTTAAGCATGAAAAATCAGATTTTTCGCTAAATCTATGCAACTGTTTACAATTGGATTTTGATACTCAGTACACCTGTTTATCAAATCAAATCAAATCAAATACAACTTTATTTATACAGTGCTTTACATGATAAAATCAATTCAAATTAAAAAAGCTGTCACACACGATATATACAATTACAGACTTATCTTAACCACTGACAGGCACACAACAGTGCTAACTGCAAGGCTAAAAAGGGCCTAATAGTGGTGTTAACAGCACGGCTAACAGAGGGGCTAATAGTGGTGCTAACCGCAGAGGGACCAGGCGGGAATCTCTGGCTACAGATGGTGATGCCAATATGAAAATGGAAATAATTGCAGTTCATCCCTCACCGCTAGATGACTGGCACCAATAGAGAGCAATGCCCATAGTCTCCCGTCTTAAAATGTCCGATTTCACAGCTGAAATAAACATGTTTACAGAGTGGCTCCAAAAGCTTCATGTACACTTTGGGGGGGTTAAATTTTTTTCTAACGCTTTAGTATCGATGTTATTTTGTCCTTTTGATTGATGTGTGTTAGAGCGCTATCACTGCTTACAGCTGCGTACTTCCTGCTGGCGCCACCGTTACGGAACCCTCTCAGCTCTACCTTTTCATCCATTTTCCGACAATGACGAAACAGCAAGATGGCGACGGTAGGACCTGCCTATTGGCTTCAAATGCGCTCTTCAGAAACCTATGGGTCATGTGATGGTATGCTCAGTCTAGTAATATATACAGTCAATGAGAGGAAGTACTACTGCTGCCAAGAGTGCTAAGGTGCTAAGTGCAGGGCTAAAGGCCTGGCTTTTAATATGTCTGGATTAAATTATTTTTAAACTTAACTGAGCTGTGTCATTGTCCAAGTAAAACACCCACCTCAAAGTTTCAAAGGGGTCTTTTTGTTTGTTCTGGTCTCCTCTGGCAATTCTAACCCTATCCCGACTTAAATGATCTTATAACACCTGTTTAATTTGCCAAACCAACCATAAAGCAAACTTTAGTGTATGAGCTTGTTCTGGTTTGTGCTCCTTAACTTGAGAATGATAACAGGAAAAAAACTTTTTAGTTGTTTAAAAAAGAAAAAACGCCTTGAAATTACCAGCTTGCCACTTTCCTTCATGGAAATGCTGATCTGGGAAGAGATGATGACAATTTAATGGTGGTGAAGTTCATCTCCACCTTTAAGAAACAACGGAAAACTGTTTAATTCCTATACGTACAGCTGCAGCCACAGAACAACAGATCGATAGATAATGGAATGTAAATTCTGTTACCGACTGTCTCATTGATTGATGAACTTAGTGACTGCGTGTATCGATTACCAGAGGAAATGGTTAATGATGATGAAAAGTGCTTGTTGTCGCTCTGCATATCTTTTACATAAACTTAATGACAGTAAATATTACTGTTATGTAAAATGATACACTCACATGTTCTGAGAAAGCTTCTGTTGCTATTTAAGGGCTCCATGATTGTCTTTCTTTTCATGTTTATTGTACAGTATTTTCCTGTGTATCCAGACTCCCATAATAATCTGTATAACGTCCACTGTAGATCATATTCATACACAGTAATATAGCTCCTCTTCACCTTAAATGCCATTATGCATACCAACATGTTGCACGTGTGTGTTAACAAACCAAAACTCCTGCCACCATACACTCATCTTTCCATGTTTTTCACAGCTACTCATCTCAATGCATGTAGACCGATGCTCCCGTGTCAAGGCTGTAGAGGAAGTCCAGAGGTGTGTACAATAATTAGAGATGGCTACAATAAAGGCAAAACTTCAGGGAAGATATCATTTTTTCCACAGTGATCCATTTATTCTGCAAAGCCTCAGGATACTGCAAGCAAGCAGCTTTTCTTCTATCCTCTATTTCAACTCACTCTGTTCCTTCCTGGTGTTTCCCTCCTACTCGTTGTCACTGCTTTGTTGACTTGAACACAGCAGCAGATGCACCTGTTCTCTGTGCGTTGTTTGGCATCTGGATATCTCCCTCACCAGATGACTCTAAGTCATCAAATGGTCTTTTGAAGCCTCCCCGGTATTCAGGCAGGGAGGCCTGCCAGGGAGCATCAGGGTGAAACTGTTTCAGGTGTCAGTCTGATTCAAAAGGTCAAGCTGCCGGAAGCATTTTTGAGCTTAACTATGTTTAAACACAGAAAGAATCCCATAGAGCTTGTGATTTGGGATTTACTAGGTTGCAGATGAGTAATTTTGACTTGTAAAGATGCCTGATAATTTTTATAGATTTCAAACCACATTTAGAATCTTAATGATCAATCAATAAGATGGTTTTGTGATTACAAATGATTACGCTGACATCTTCTACTTGTGTAGATTTTTCGCTAGCTTAGTAACTATGCTTGCTATGAATGCAAACCCACTTGCATGACACACTCAATGTTCAATTACTTGTTGAGAAAAACAGCTAATCAGCCAATCATACGTCAGACTCTTGAAGCATATATGTACTTAAAGGGGTCAAGTTGTCTTGCTGAAGAGCAAACGGAGCATCGGGATGAACTGGTCTGAGTATTTCAGAAACTCCTCATCTAACGTGATTTTTATACAACCATCTGTATGGTCCAATAAAAGAAAATTTCGGGTTAGCGGTAGTTGTACAGATGGAAATGCCTTTTTGTTGTCAATTCAGTATGAACAATTAACCAAATTACCATGTAAGAACACAAATCAGACCAGAATAATTACAAACTCGTTTTCTACATATTAGCACAATGTTTGCTCATATTTTTTCCACTATGAAATGACAACTTGACGGTTTTTGCTATCAATACTTAATCATACTTGGACTTTATATATTAAAAAAGTCCACCTGACACCTCAGGAGCTACAGATGAGTACAAACCAAAATATGTTTTTGCCACTGCAGAGTTTTATACATTTTTCTACATCACTGTGTTTTTTGTTTGTTTGTTTGTTTTTTTTTTAATGTTTGTTCTGTTCACTTTTTGGATACATTTTCTCACTTAGTTATCAGAAAGAGAGAGGGTTTCATCTAAATGTCAGTCAGATTTGAGATAATTCCTATATATGTTCATTATATTAAAAATAAAATCTTATGTCAACAGTATAAAATCAACGTTCTTTGCATTTAAGGTAGGAAATACAACATTAACAATGTTATTTTTTCTCCTTTGGTTTCTAATTAAACACAAAGCCCTATATAAAACCTTTCGTTTCCTCTTTGTGCAAAAAAAAATAAATAAATAAAAAATTATGTTTCAGGTCAAATTATATAAACTAGTTTCTGATTAAAAGGATGAAATTAACTGCTGCGAAGGATTATTACGGAAAACCTGACCTTTTTGCACAAAAGAATGAAAAATTATTTATTTTATCTGTAAGACGGGAAATTACACCCAAATCCTTTTAAAGTGCTTTTAAGATACAATCCGATCCCATCTTTATTCACTTCAGTTAATTTCACCAGGATGCAAGGAACTCAAAAATCCACATTAGCCCAATACCTAATTGTGTTAAAATAAAAATATAATCACTTAACTAAGAAGCTATTGGGTTTATTTTGAAGTGCATTGTAAAGCAGTCCCCATTCTGATTTGTGATGGTGGAGCTGATTTTCTCATTGAGGAACCCCCAACAACGATTGCATCCCGTCTCTTCTCCGAACTCTCTCCATTAAGCAAAAATTAGTCTTACTCTTTCTTTTCCTTGCTTCCTCCAGCGTCGCTCTTTTGAGTTTCTCTTCTGAATCGGCAATGTTGTGCATTCAAATTACCAGAATGTTGATATCCTGTTGCTAGCACGTACTGCGGTGCTGTAAAGCAAGTTGCTGCTGTAAAGACTGGTGTGCTGGGACAGAAAATAGGTTTGGAGAGTGGTTTCTGTGTAGAGATACTGCAGGGCAGCAACATGGCAGGAATGTACTTTTTAAATGTTAGCATCATAAAAAAAGAGTCAGAAGCAGCTTTTAATTCTGAAAATCTTTAGTTTGCAGAAATATGTTGAAATAAACTATTTAGATTCTATTTTAACTCATCCTTTTATTCTAACTGCCATTTGTCAATAAATCCAAACATAGATAAATTATAGTCTGAAGTAAGATGTGTAATCAGCCAAGAATAGAAGATTTAAGCTTTGACACATGTTTCATTATGCTGCTGCAAATAGTCATCCGAAAACTGGTACAGTGGGATCTAAAAGTGATGGACGTGATCTGCAAAGATCTGTGTTTAAAGAAAGACAGCAAAACTTCTTTCTTTGCCAATATGAGTCTCGGTTTGAACGTCAGCAAGTTGTCTTGCTCTGATTCGCTATTGAGATTTTTGTGTTCACAAGTCATTTTTTTCTCTCTTATTGTGATAGCGCTGCTCAATCCCTTCACACAAAGCGTCTCACTACTGGAAGAGACCGGAAACATCCTGGCCAAGTTTTATATAATGAAATGCCTTTTTCAGTGAATCAGCCACAGGTCAGAGTGACCATTATCATGGATATATTCATTAACATAACTGCAAGTGAATTTTCAATGCCACGACTAGAACACGACCTTCAGTAATCTGCAGTACTTATTTCAGCATTGCTCGCAGGGGTCTGAACGTGACTCACAGCTTTCACTCTAGATTCAGCCTGTGAGAATGAATGGGCCTTTGATGTCCACCATTATTAACATCTTCTAGCTGTACTTTCTCACTTGGGAATGAAAGACATGCGCGCGTTTTGTACTCATGCATGGCCATGTGTGTCTCAGATTGAAAGGATTGCTTTCTTGTCAAGGTGAATCTGTGAGAGCCGTGACTCTTACTCCTACGTTGTTCACACGTTTTCAGAATTAAGATGTTTGGAGTTCTCTCGTGACTCATGAGATGTGGATTTAGTTTGTGCATCAGGAGTTCAGTTAGTTCAATTATACAAGGAGAAGGAGGATGTTACATCAATTGTTAAATGTAAGTACTGCAAGATGTATTATTCACTAGCAGTAGATGTTTGTTTTTCTTTGCTTCCATTGTAGTTTTTTTTTTATCAAATAAGATTTGAAGGAGTCCAACATATAAAGCCTGAAGTTGGCAGCTATGAATGGCACTTGCAGTAATGGCTTGTTAAGTCCTGCAGATGAGTGTTGACAGGTTTTAACTTTATAAATCATAGTAAAGTGCTGTTGACATCACAATAAGAGGACCATAATCAACTGTTTCTATAATGTTACAGTACTTTCTTTTATTTAGTCCTGTAAAGTCCCATATGTCTTCAGAAGAAGTCATTAAGTTGGATTTTAGGTGAGATGTCGGATTAATCCTCAGCCTGCTATTTAAAAGACATTTTGCTAATACTTCGTTCTTTTTATTTTGAGTCAACAAGAAGCCTACTTACACTTAATTTTCATCTTTTAAAGTAATGAATAGTGTGTTCTAGATAAAAGAGGACTTATTTGGAAGCAATTTTGTAATCACAACTTGTTAAATAGAACAGAACAGCTGTGCGCTTTGAGTTGTATTGTTCCTTTACACATATGTATTTTCCATTAGTTATATCAAGGGCACACTTCATTGTATTAAGTGTGTATGAACTACATTTACATAGTAATTCTGTTTATGCTTATCACTTATGAAATAAGGGATGACAGGGTTTGACACAGCTTTTGTCGCCACGGTGATCTGGCTTCAATGTTCAATTACATCTCAAAAAGTCCCAGTAAGAACTGAACAGATTAATTTTCTCCAGCTGAGCAACATTAAACATTCATGCATGGGAAATATTGTGCTCATCCATGTATATATGCCTTGTACATGTGACCAGTCCATCCACCAGATCATTCACACTTATACTCATTCCTAGGCAGAACTTAGTGATCAAATAAGGAAGCTGGAACACAATGCAAACTCCACAGAAAAGCTGTTGTTGTTGTTGTTGTTAGACCTCCCTAACCAAGGCTCAAACCAGCAACCTACTTGCAGTGAGGCTGCAATGCTACACTCATTCCTCAGGGACGCCTGGTCTGTCATGGACTCCTTGGAAAATGTCAAAATTCCCTCCACTATCATAACCAATCAGGCGAATAGAGCATGATATGTGATTTCTTGGGTTTCACCTGGATGGCCTATCAAGCTGCACTCGCACCAGGATAGTCCGCTAGACTCTGCCTTATTGGCGGTTACAACATTCTTCCAGAAAGATTTTGTTTTCACAGTGCAAAAACTCAAACTAATCTTTTAAATAAGATATTCGCTCCTCGCCAGAAATGGCACTGCATTAAGAATTGTTGAAGGAGAAGGCGAGACAAGAAACAAACAAGAAAACTCGCTCATCTGTTGGCTTATGGGCTTCTGCTTCTATCACATCACATTTAGCGGAGTTGGATCCTAGCAGTCTTGAGTTGAACATATTTCATCAAATTCTTCCACATCTGCGAGTCATTTGTCCAACACAGCTGCTTATTATTTATTTTTATTCAGGAAATATCCTTTAACTCAGTTTTTATGCTATATTAATTCTCCTCTGATTTAGACCTGGAGGCAGCTCTCCATCATTATCTCTGATAAAAGTCTTAGTGTTGCTATTCTTACGTTTTTATAAGTTTTATGTGCTTTTATACATCTGTAATCTCACAACGTGACTGTTATGAAACAAAGTAAGTATTTAAAATAAAGTTCTAATAAAAACATATCAAAAAGGCAGATCCTGAAGAGAAACTACTTCAATCTATGTATCAATAAACATGTTCCTGCATATTTCAACAGCTACACCCTCAAATTAGCAGTTTGGTTGTCTTTTTATGTAAATACAGCTTCTTAATTACTTCCATAGTTTTCCTGGCTTATACCCACAGTAATTTCCTGTTTTCTGAGGCTCTTCCTCAACGACTTCTTTGTGCACTGGTCTGTACTGGTTTTTGACATCCTAGCAGGTGGCCAAGTTTGTCACCAGAAATCACCTAATCATGACTCAAACCCCAAAAGTAAGACAACCTGCAGACAACAGCCTGATTGTTGATCTTAAAAAAGGCTTAAGGGCTGAAATGGCATCTCCCAGAATGGGAGAGAAAAGCGAATATTTGTAGAGGTGCTGTGTGTGACATTCGTTTCCAGTGATCAGCACTGCAGTCCCAGCCCCTGCTGTGCAGAACGTTCCCTTTTCATCAAAAAGAAAATACAACTTTATTATACGCGTCCTCTGTTCCAAGTCTTTCAAGCTTGAAGTTATGAATACAAAGTCTAAGTCATGGAAGGCAGTCTGATTGGAGTCCCCCTCCTTCGCCTTTTCATCTTTACCTCATGTCAACATTCATCCTTGTTGCAATAATAAGTTTTGACAGAACTGGGTAAAAGTGTACTTTCTTTCACCTTGGACATGAAGTGGTTTGAAGAGGGATCTCAAGTTCGACTCATTTAATGATCAAGTTTTGAAGAAGGTGACAGATGTTTCCAGATGCCACAGATTCGTCCCAGTCATCTTGTTCTGTAAGGTAGATGTACTTTATTGATCACAAGTTGGGAAAATTAGTTTAATGTTGCCGTTTAGAGCAGATGCTGACATGGATTCATTAACATTTAGGGTTTGGATAAGACAGCAAGGTATAAGTTTGAAAAGTATCAGTGTCAATACGTTTTGCTTGAAATGCCACAATCATTTATTTTTTTCATTTATTAATGATAATGATAACAATCAGAAAAAAAATAAAAATAATGTTATGAAACATATTTTTAAGTAAGCTTAATTTAAGCTTTATTGTTTTTTTCACTAAATAAAAAGAACTCCGCTATTAGCTTTTATTACATGTTTATTAAAGAATAATGAAGTTAAAAGCACAACCTATTATTGACTGTTTATCAAATCTGTTGTTCAGTTTTACATATCGATCACTGAGCGCTCACATAAAGGGTGCGTGGTGTTTGGTGGCGGGGGGGGGGGTTTGTGCCTAACACTAATCGCAGACATGGAAGATACCTGCTTCACTATGGAGGAGCTGAACATTGTTGCTGGCAGAACATAGTCAACTATATTAATGCTTAAATTACTCCTCTGTTCCATCGTTTCTGTATTTAATTTAATACTTAGAGCCTCTTATAGAACATAATTTGCTGCGAAGCAAGTTAGCCAATCAGCACAAGTTACCATGGTGATTTATCTTGCTAAGAAATGAGTGAATCAGGTTTACATTATAAAGTTTCCTGATTAAGCAGATACAATATTTTAACGTTGCATTCAGGTCCACAGAAGCCATTTTTGCTTCACAGAGATCTGAATCTTGTCATCAACAGAGATTTAAAAATCCTTTTTGCTGGGATGAAACTTCCTAGCTTCATCCCAGCAAACTGCATTTCAAACCAACAGCTAGGAGTGGTTGAATGCTCTGACCGCTTCGTTGCAAATGTTTGCATGTTTATTTAAAGTAGTACATAAATCTTTAGCAAACACTGAAGCGAAGTCATGAGCTGCTGTTGTTAATCCTGCAACTATTGTGTGAAAATCACATTATTTAATCTAGTATTTCTCATTCCTGTGCATGCGCTCTATAAAGTCTGTGTTAATGCTGTGTTAATGGTTGTCAGAGTGAAGCGTTCTCAGGTGCCAACTGTGTCTTCAGACCTTCAGTTCTGCAGGGGTTTCCATGAATGACAGTAAGTTGACGGCTCCCATGTCAGCCGCACCTCAGGAGGGAGGAAGGCTGCAGGACAGGCTGCGTGATTGATTGCCACACTTGTGTAACTTGGACTGGATTACATCGCTGCAGCTGCACAGCAGCACAGAATTGTGGGTATTTAATGGAGAGAGCTGTGTCGAGGAGATGTGGGTGCTGATAAGGAGTAAAAGAGCGAGATGGAAGGAGAGACAGAGAGATGTACGGGCTGATGCAGAGTGAAAGGAGGAGTGAGGAGGAGAGGCCTGGTGGTCAGTGATGGATCCAGGCAGCTCACTCGGCTGTGAAGAGGTTTGCGCCGCTGATCTGGGGCGCTGATGAGGAACCTGTGCGAGGACAAGCACGAGCCATCGTTCAAGACTGATGGAGGAGGGTAAATGCCAATGGCAGGAAAATAACAAGAAGCTTAAGCTCGCCCAAAGAAACCTGTAGTGACTTATAGTAGAAGTTATACCCATGACAAACTGTAAGTTGAGGGTTGTCCTTGGGGAAAACAGCAGCTTAGCTGTGCTGTGTTGATGGACGACTGTGCGAAAACACAATAAAGACACTCAGTAAGAATTTCACATCACTGACTTTTTATTTTTTCATAAGTTTTTCTAGAAAATGCTGTTTCGAAAAACTGAGTTAAATTAAGTCCTGTGGATCAAAATTAGATTTAAAAATAGAGAAATATGTAGTGAGTAGTATGAGCCCCGTTGGGTTGACTGCTAGGTAATCGAATCACACAACAGGAGCAGGCCGCCATGTTCGCTGCTCCCTGCTGCCACTGATGAGCTAATTCCTGCTACCTGTTGTGGTATGATTGAAAAAGATAAATAGTTTTTTCCCCTTCTGTGTAACATTGCTTTTAAAAGCCAGAAGTTAAATCCAATTCTTATCTTTATAATTCTGAAGGATGCTGCTCATAAAGGAGATGAAGAATTAATAGTGGGTAGCGGCCATCTGGGTGACCTTGTGGCCTGGAGCGCCGCCAGAAACAACAAACAGGTTTTATTAGCCATCAAAGGGACAGTTAATTCTGGAACACATTAGTCTGATGGCTTTATGAATCTATCATATAAATATGCCACATTACAAGCATATTTTTCCGATCATTTAGTGCTTTTGTAGCGTTTTATTGGATTGTTTGGATGAAGATAAAGCTAGCTCTTGAAATGATTTTAAACTCAATTTATTTCAGCTGTTTGTCACAACAAACTTGGAAATATTTAATGAGTATCTGCTTCAGTTTGAATGGGATTCATACACAATTTGGGGAAATTACTGCGAGTTAATACTCGCAGCACAGCTGTAATTACCAGGAAATAATTCAACCACAAATGAAACTGTTAATTTTTAATATCATTATAATCCTTTGGATGCAATGAGTGTTTATTCTGGAAAACTCCCCAAACACCAAAAAGAAAAAAAAAGGATTTATTCCTCCCTGATGCTTTGTCAGGCCTTTACTGCGGCAACCTTCAGCTGTGTGTAGCTTTACCAGCCTTTGTCTTAAGATTGTGCAGGTCAGAATAGGTTGCAGAATATTTCATTTCTTCAACTTCAAAAGCTGTTGGATGGATTTCACAGTATTTTTGGGGTCATTGTCCATCATGCTGTGAGCGAGATTTGCTGCGTTTGGATGAATCTAAGCAGACAACAAAGCTGTGCGTACTTCAGAGTTCATCCAGATGTTTCTTTCTTCTGTTGCATCAGATGAAGATGCTGCAGATGGAAGCAGAGGGTGCCATAACGCTACATCTTTGGCTTTTTTATCAGGTGTTGCATCCATCTGAGCATGAACCATTTCTTCCCCTCAGCTCAGATTTATTCATACGGCACAGAAACTGAACTCAAAGTGTCATGAAAACACAAGAATGTGGGGAAAAGAAATCCGCCTATAAAAGCAATTGCTGATTAGTAAAATGGTTAGAAGATGATAAGAAAGTAAAGAATAAACAGAAATAAAGAATAAGTATATCCCTGAATGAAGCGTGTTGGGTATATAATGGTTTTATCATGAATGTCACTGCTGCGTTCACCACCACTGTATATCTTTTCTGTGAGCACAATAACTCGACTGATCTTAGTTTACCAGTTTGATCCCCAAGGGGACGATGTGCGTCGAATTTCACCATTTTGGGATTTATGGTTTTTTTACTAGTTGGCGCTTTATGCACAAAACATCAGATTTTTGTCTATATCGCTGGAACTATTTACAATTGGACTTGATATTCAGTATACCTGTTTACGGTCCCAAGAGGACTCCCTGTATCGAATTTCACGGTTATCAGATTTATGGTTTCCCCACCGGTTGGCTCTTTATTCAATAAGAATCTGATTTTTGGCTATATCTCTGGAACTATTTGTCTACTTGACCTCAGATCAAGTGTAAATAAAAGGTCATGACCTCAGGATGCATCCTGTCATGATGCCATACTGGGCTGGTTTAAATTTTCAACACCAATTGCTTAGTGACAAAACATCTGTGTCTTTATATTATTGTACTGTGTCTATTCAAGGATTGGGGAATAGGAGGATTGGAGGCGTTCAGGAATATACCCCTAGCCGTCGCTTCCTACCGCATAGACCTTGTTGAAAAGTGTAAATAATGAGTGAGTGAGTTAAATCGATAGGTTTAAAATAAGCCTAAGTTGAAGCGTTTATGGGTTTTTCTGAAGCAAAAAAATTTATTTAGATAGTCAGTTATCAAATCAAAAGCTGTCTAAGTAAGAAGTGATGAACATATTTGTCTTTTGACTTTTTCCTAAATGTGAAACAAGTGTAGAGGCTAACAAAGGACAAGCAGTACTCATCAGTACTCGGGCCCTGAGCGTTTTAGATCAAGTGAAAGATCTGAAGGGGATACATTTGATTCCAAACACTGATGCTTGTAACAGCGTATGACCTATAAGTAAGTAAGTACATTTTTATTTATAAAGCACCTCTCAAGATAAAAATCACTAAGTGCTTAACAATGAAAATAAAACGTATAAAAACAAGAAAAAACAAATAAGTAAAACTAAATACTACAAATCATCCCACAACAACTCCACTGACTCCCAGTCAGTATTCCACTGTATCTAGTTCATCCTGTATGCCTTTAAAATCTCACCCTTCCACAGGCCCAACATCCTCCACATCGCCTCCTCATCTCTTTAGATCTTCCTCCTTCCTGGCCCCCTGCCAGCCCCATTACACGGGAGAGCAGAGCCTTCAGTCGCTCTGGAACTCGCTGCCGCCAGACATTCAGAACTCTAATGCTCTCCCCATCTTCACATCCAGGGTCAAAGTTCCCATGTTCAGAACTACCTATTCATTCTAACCACTAGAACACTATGAAACACTATGAAGTAATCTGCCATTTATCCAGCCTTGTGTTGCTTTTACTCTTTATTGCATTGCTTTTCATGCTGTAAACTGTCTTTGGAGGTCTTAAATAAATCATTTTATATTAATGTGGCAGAGTAGATGCATAGATGTCACAAATGCTTGGACTGGAACTTGAACATAGTTTTGCATTAGGATGCTGTGGGTTTCTGCTAAATGTACTAAATAGTACAATAGTGTTTTCCACTCGTGGCTCCTCATCTTAACCGCAGCAATTCATATGAAATGCATCTCTAGTGCCTCAATTGTCAAACTGTGGTACGCGTACCACTGGTGGTACTCGCACTCCTTCTTGTGGTACATGAGGGAAAGTCATATATCTGGCGAAATCCTCGACTTAGCGCTTTTTAAACAGCAATGTTTCTGGAACAGTTTAAAATCATTACTTTTTTGTGGAAAAGATATGATTTTGTTCTATTTGGTATAGGCTTTGCCCTTTAAGGCTATCGCTAGTAGGTTTATCCCCGCGCACACTGAAAACCTTTAGCCCACTCCCATCAACTGTGTGGCATTATATAACACGACCTGACCGTCAATCTGCTCCACTTTTAATTTCAGCATTGAAAGCTTTAGCTACAGCGTTGGTCCTGTCTTCCACCAGCGGTCTCCGGCATCACCCGGCCTGGACAGACCAGCTCATCCTCGGTCAACCTCCACAGTGATCCAGGGCTCTCTGCTCTCACCTTACGGGCTAGCTTGTCGACTTGACTGCTGCCCGTGTTGCCGCTAGCTTCTCAGGAGAAGCTGGTGTGGAGCGGTTTCCCCCGAACCGCCGAGGCCACAGAGTTTTTCCCCTCGACATCTACCCTAACATACTGACGCTTAACCAAGGAGCTGAACGGCCTCTCTTCCCCACCTTACGGATCTGGCAGCCCTGCTCCACACACTCTTTCGGCGGGTCCCGGGCCGGCTGATCCAGATGATTCAGTTCAAGAGGATTTTTTCACCCCGGTGTAGGAGACCGTTTTTTCTGTCAAGGACGAGGACACTGGTTTCTTTAGATTGAGAAGAATATAAATTTAATAAT
>JBAMHX010000022.1:3753955-3768403 GCA_037177515.1 Pseudomugil tenellus
GGCCAGCTGCTCCATTGGAATATAGAGCGGCGGTTAGCTTATGCTAACTTCCGGGAACTATTTCGAACTGCGGCGTCACCGCCATTGCTGTGAAAAACGATACCATTGCAGTGAACGGAGTTGACGCCACTCTCTTTCTCAAGGCACTCTAGCAGTAGCTAGCAGTTTGTTTCTTGTTGCTAGCAGTAGCTAGCAGTTTGTTGCTTGTCATGTAGGAGGACACAGGACATGTCTGTGTGATACTTTCTGAAGCGTGATGGTTCATCATATCAGACTGATGCTAAAGCAGCCCAGGTGTTGTAGAAAAGCAACACATAGCCTGAGCTCACAGCAAATCCACACATTTTAGATGTTAGTCTCACAAAAAATGTGCAGAAATTGTATAAATGTGACGTTTTCTTGTTCTTTCAGATAACAAGGCATGTAATTTTTCTGCCACCCCCTCAAAAGCCTTGTGACAGTGGAAAGTAAAAAGTTGGATCAGGTTGGATTGATTCTAGCTTTCTGCATTTCATGTCATATGGCGTGAGGGCGGAACATGTAATTGTCGCACATGAAAACATTTCTGACTGTCTGACATGATGCAAATGATAACTATGCCAAAGCTTGTAAAGTGAAAATGAAGGCACACAATAACTTTGGAGCCTTGTTGTCAACGGCAACGTACCGTTTATGTGGAGTTATGGTTTACTTAGGAAACGGTGGACAACATCTGTCTGTCTGCTGTGTGTCTGTCCACTCAGAAAGTTTGGGATGCTGAAGTCCTGAGAGAAATGTACAAAAAATGTAAAAGATTTGAGATGGATGGATGGATGGGTATACTGTATGTACACCATTTACATAAACAGTAATATTTATGTATGTATTTATTTATGCAGTTACTTTGCTGCAACACAGTGCTGCAGACGAGCTGAATAACTCCTACAGACAGATATAAACAGATCTACAAACAGCAACAATATAAAGCTGCAGCAAAGGTTTGACAAATCATTACAAAGGAGATCATTCCTTTTCTGATCATGTGTTCAGTTAGTCACCGTCTGCAAAGGATTTATAAAAAACACTCAAAAGATTTGATTAATTTGAGGTTATGTTCCTCTGTCATGTTCTGTTTATTGAAGAGCTGCGGTTCATCCAGTTTGAATTTATATTTTCTCTTATTAAACCTTGAAAATAACACTATGATGACCACCTGATACATTCTGATAAGCAGAAATCCGTAATTGTTTTTTCAATAGAAATCTGCAGCTATTTCAAAGAAATAACAAAAAAGCTTCTTTGTTTATTTGTCATGTTTTTCTGTTTTTCCTTCCAACTTTCTTGTTCTAAAGTTTTCGCCTCACTTTCAAGCTGACCTCACGGCCTCTCTGGGTTGTTTGTTCAGGCTCGATAAAAATTCTCCAGAACCGCAGACACACAACATGACTGTCATCGGCTCAGCGTCCCTGTCACTTTTCGTTATTGGCCTTTTGTTTGTAAAACCACTCACCTGCTTCAAATATACAAAACAAGTGTTGAACCCCAACACAGCCTCAAAGGTTTAAGGATTTTATAAAGTAACATTTTTATCAAGTTATTTCATATTTTTCATTTGAAATTCTTGGCAGGGCGTCTAATATAATTTCTCATTTCTTCTTTGCACATCTTTTTAAAATGAGAAGATTTTTCAAGTAGGTTTTTTTTTTGCAACATTTTTCAATATAAAATACCAGATTTCATAAATCACACACAGGCATGAAAAGATAAATAATAATTTTATATCCTTTAATATAAAGGAAAAATTAGCTGTGTATTTTGTTCGGTGCAGAGGTTAAACCTGGATTTCCTTCAGTTGTTGTGACTTCAATTTGCCAAAATCACATTTCTCTCATCTTCCTGGAGTTACTTGAAGTTTCTTCCTGCCAGCTGATGTGTGATGATAAATGTCACTCTGGTTCGATTTCCTTCCTACATAAAGACAAGATGGGTGTAATTGTAACACAATCATTTCTGAAGAAGCCTGGTGTTCATGGTGGGGAAATTATTTAACTCATTCGCTGCCAGCGATTTCTTTCGGTGTGTTTTTTTTTTTAGCTTTTCTGTATAAGGAGGACTGATGTCACCAGATGTGCTCATTAAAACGTCCCCACTTGCATGTTGTGGATGCACACTGAGTGCGCGCCTCGACACACACGCACTACAACATTCCGTGGCCATGAAAATTGAGCCAAAGTACTCCGAAACGCTGGTAGCCAATGAGTTAATATCTCATTTTAGACCAATAATATTCTTTTTTTTATATATATATATATATATTCATAAAAAATTCACACACTACTACTTTACACAACAAAAAAACTCGTAATTTCACTACAACTGCTATCAGAGCCCATGAGCAGTCTGCTACCCTGCAGTGGCCTGAATGTGCAGAAGATCACAGGAAGTCACTCACATATGGAGGTAAATATGCTACACGTGTCAGGCCGAATATATCAGTTATGAAACTGATGTGAGCTGATATTGTCATCCATTTTATTCATCTGATCTTGCCTCAGTAGGGACAGAATTCTGACATCCGTTTTACTTCAATCACATCCACTTTGGAGGAAAAGCTATTTTGACAATTCAGACCCAAGCGGCTCTAAAATCACTGGCTATGTATATGATTTATACCACATATGATGGAAATCTGATTTAACTTGTTGGCATAAGGAAATCCCACATATTCAGGCCAGTTGTTTGAACGTAAACTAGTTTTGAAGATATTCTTGCATATGACTGTTTATCATGGCTGTTTAGCATTTTTTTGTTTGTTTGTTTGAAGCATCATTTGTGTCTGTCTTCAGAAATGAATGAATATGCGTCATATCAACTGTAATCTGTGTGTAATCAGAATAGAGTAGGGCTTATTCTTCTGCAAAACAGATACAGCAAGCTTGTCATAGGGGCATTGCATCTGCAATACTGATACTCAGATGTTTGGTTTTTTTTTTTACGGTTTAAATATTCAGTAATTTTATTTTGTCTAAGTTGTCTAATATGTTCATATGCAACATGTGTAGTTCCTATGCTAGCATATTCTCAGTCTCAGTCTTTAAGCTGGCTTTGGGATGCGTTGGGATGGATGGATGGATGGATGGATGAATAGCATTGTTTACAAAAAATGCAACAAAAAAGCAATAATTTGCATTAAGCACGTATGTCCTGAACACTAGCCAAAGCTGTCCTACTGGATCTGATTCAAACCATGCATGTGTCACTGGAAACGGCTTGTGTGTCACTGGAGTGGCCAGTTAATTTTCTAACAACACCTCCTCTCCATAATTGTCACCTTCAACCCATTCATACATATGGAAACATGTAAAAAGTCCTGCTAGCACCAGTGTCCCCAGTTGGATCCCTTGCTGCCATTTAAAGAAAGATTGTTGCATATTTGTGATGCTAAATCAAAGAGACAGCTGCACAGTCTGTCATTGCATGGCAAAACCTCCAGTTTTCCTGTCCAAACAATAGGAATGAGTGAAAATCTTTTTTGTTTCAGTGGTGAAACACTGCATTCATCTTGGGATCATAGTCAGTGTTCTGCCAGTGGGTTCTGTGAGCGTGTATACAAAAGATAGCAAAATTAATATTTCATACGATTTGTGGTTTATTGTTTTGTAAAAGGAATCAAACTTGCTACAAAATTGTCAACTACACACCAACAAATTCTGCACAGACGTTTAAAAAGGTTAATCAATTAAATAAGCAGCAGAAACCTTCGGTACTGACTATAAACGGTTTTATCAACTGAAACAGAACAGATTTCTACAATCATAAAAGCCAACACAATAATCCCATTAACTATCAACACATAGCTCATATAGTAAGCAACTACTGAAACCCAACACTTTGTTTTCACTCAGAAGTCCTGCTAATTGTTTATGAGAAACATATTTGCTCTTTGCAGCTGTGATGAACTCACTGGCGATTATATCAATTCAATGTTCGTCATAGTCTTGTGACAGTTCAATAGCGCAAAATGGTTAAACCTCGCCTGTCCCACTGTGGAGTGCTGATAGGTTCCCAAGGTGGGATGATGGGCAGGTATGTTGCTCATGGCGGCAGTCACGGTTCATTCCTTTTGCACTGCAGTAAGGTTTAGGAAATGAGTATGGGCTTTAGGTCCGCCGCATTTATGTGGCTTGCTTATTTTTGGAAGTTTTACAACCAAATAACGAATAAATAAATGATCCAACACATTTTAACATAATCAACAGATTCAAATGATGAGAATTTAATACAGTTTCTAAGTCATAAACCAAACTATAATCAGAGTTAAAATAAATGCAATTTATGAGAAATGTGTTTTGGGGATATAGTTTGGTTTTGTCTCTTTCTGGAACATTTAAACATTTAAACAGTTAAAACTGTTGAAAGTCAGGAAATCAAATAAAAGATTATGCATGTTATATTTATAGTAATACCTGAAAAATAATATTGTGGAAAGTCGTACAGCTTACTAGGTTCATTGTACTGTTTTAGTCATTTTACTCAACATCTTTTTAAACAAAAAAAGAAACTTGTATTTGTTGCACCGTGATTACTGAAGTCTGTTAATAAATGATGCTGAAACTTCATTTAAGTTTTGAGTTTATCAAAGCTCTGTAGAAATGAATCATCATGCAAATACGTTGAACAATCGTTGCTGTGATCTGATTAAAGCTGCTATGGTTTTTTTTTTTTTTCTTGCCGCAACAAATACACTGTTAGAAGTGAAGGTTTTATATTTGCCATCACAAATCCCACAAGAAGAAGCTGCTTTTCCTTTTCTTCATCTTCTTCAGTGTGAAGTAGAAATGTTGGCTTTGGTTGACGACACACTTTCCAAAGGTCCAAATTTCCAGATTCTGTTTGAGGAGTTGATGTTGATATCTTCCAGGGAATACCTCTGAACTGAGTGGTGCTGCCAGTTTTAGTCTCCTGCAGCCTCCTGCAAGAATAAATTGATTTTTATGGAAGTTTAATTTTATGAATCTAAATAAATAACAAAAATGCTGCCAAGAGGAGATAATACTCCCATTTCTTCTTCAGAGATTATTCAGACATTTTCTGCAAGCAGTGATGAGGACAGTGTTTTAATTTAAAAGATAAATATTTGCAGATTAATCATGTTTACAGTCTGTACAAGCAATTATTTTGTGCAATTGTCTTAAAAAATTAGATGAAGCATTTATAAATAGTCTGTGTGCATGAACACGTTAAAGCCAAGATGATAAGGCAAACTACGGATTTCAGCTCATTAGAGTAGAGGATATTCTATAAGATTGTTCACAAAAATGTTGTAAATGTTCAGATATTTACCTATAAGCTGAAGTAAACTGCATTATCATTCATCTGCAGAGAGATAATCCGGATGTTTTGCAGTTTAGGTATCACTACGAAGCAGCATAACAATCATCTTGTTTTTTCTGAAATTTTAGTTGTAGTCTCACACCATTTGCATTTCTGAAGCATCCCATAAGCGCCGTAGCTCTCGCTTCTTAAACAAGGCCTATGTCGTCCGAAGCGACGGGTAAGGGTATATCCCCAATCCTCCAAAGCCCCAATCCTCGAATAGACACAATACAATAATATAAAGATGCACATATTCAGTCACAAAGCTCCACCTGGTGGTCATGACCTTTTATTTACACTTGGTTTGAGATCAATGAGAGTTGAAATAGTTGCAGAGATGTAGACAAAAGTCAGATTTTCCGCACATAAAGCGGAAACCATAAATCCCAAAATGCTGAAATTCAATACAGGTCATCCTCTTGGAGACCTTAACAGGTATACCGAGTATCATGATCCAATTATGAAAATTGTGTGAGTTATGGCGTTCACACGAAGGCTATACTACGACGGCGGCAGTCGTGATGAAAACATTGTATCCCTGACACTCACCGCTCAGGGATACAATGAAGAGCAGGCACAGAGATATGCTCGAACTGTGCCTGATTATTTATTTGCTGGTTTATTTTTCACTTTAAATATTTTTATAAAACAAGTACGACGACACAATCCAGATGTGTACAGTGATGCAGATGTTCCAGGTTGCTTTGTCCTCTAGGCAAAAAATAAAAACATGGTGTTAGTCACATTTTAGTTCAGTTTTAGTTTAGCTTTAGTTTTAGTTGGAAAACTGTATGGGTAGAGGTACATCCCCAAACGCCCCCAATCCTCGAATAGACACAATACAATAATATAAAGATGCACATGTAATACACATGTAACTATATTAACAAGTCATCTATCAAATTTATTCATTGAGCCTCACTGAACTCAATAATGAAGAAAGTGGACTGTATACCTTAACTAATTAGAATTTGAGTTATTCCCAGATGCATCCTGAGGTCATGAGCTCTCAGTTAGACTAATAGTTTCAGAGATATAGCCAAAAATATGATTTTTTTTTCATAAATCGCCACCTGGTGGAAAAACTATAAATCCAATAATCGTGAAACTAAATAAAGGTTTTCCTCTTGGATCTAAACAGGTGCTGCATGTCAGGTGGTGTAGCTAATAAAGCACAGATGCATTACTGACTGACCGACATGTTGCTCGCAATAGGCAGACATGTCCTGCACGTCATGTTTTAGTCATCAGAGTCATGATTAGCTCGTCTCTTTCTCATTATTGTCATGAAAAAAAGGTCTTTCAACTGAATAATTTCATCATTGTTGACAAAAACAACACTGCAGTTAGTCAGCTGAATTATTAAAACATTACTCATGATTTTTTTTTTTTTTTTTTTTTTTTTTGTGAAAAATCCTGAAGAATATTTACAGATATTCGTCTGGCCTTGGTGAAAAAATAAAACATGTAGTCGGAAGAAGTTTCATCACACATTTGTCTTATTAAATTGTGAGCTTTAGGAGTAAAGCACCAAGCATCTGGACAGTGCTCCTCCGGTGGTGTCTGTCATATCACAGTATATAAAAGCCCATTTTCATCACAGCTGCAGCAGGACGGCTCATGCAATTGTACGCGCCATCGAGCATCCCAAGAATCACAAAATGCAATCATGATACCCACATTAGTTGAGCATGATTGGACTCTGTTTTGGCAATACTCAACCCATCCCTCAATTTAAAGCTGTAATTGGAACAAACAGCAGTTTCTACAGAGATTTAATCAGCTGCATGACTGGGCGTTATCTATTCTTCAGGTTGATGTGTGTGACAGAAGAAAAAGCCATATTTATGATTTACTATCCAGTGTGTTTACTCATTTCAATGTCTGAAGGTTAAAAGTAGACAATCCCTCTTATAATTAATATATCTAATGGGACCTTGAAGTGGAAATTTGTGATAAGTAAGTAAAATGTGAAATCTAAATGAAGTCTATGCTGTACTTATAAATATACTGGAACATCTTAGACATAGAGTAGTGCTCAGCACAGTCTGTATTAAATAGGAATTCCCAGAGATGGCAAGCTTGAGTGGTCACAAGCAGGGATTCAGTTCTTTGGCACCAGCTCAATGAGCTTAATTTGTGTAGCACAAATAGTTATTTATTTTTAACTGCAAAATAGAATCTCTTTGGGAGTCTGCCTTTACTCGCTGTAATTAACTGTATTTTTCATGAAATGCATAAAAAGGATGTAACTGATGTAGCTGTTCAGCCATTTTCCTGTGAAAGATACAAACATTAGTGGAGATTTCTGCATAAAACAAAGTTCTTCCCACAGAAACAAACAGAAACTTGATCATGAATTTGGTCCACCTGATTGCAGCTCTATGTGTTCATTCAGGCTGAATATCATAAAAAGCCATTTCCAAGTTACCTGCAGCTGATGTTCCGACAGTTTCAGCTCCTTGTTTTCCTCTTTTATACAAAGTTATGTTGCTTCATCCTTATTTTTCTGTTGCATTGTAGGATTGAGATTTTGAAAGTATAAAAATAGAAACTTGGGCAGAGTTTGTGGAGAAAAACACTCATCTATTCACCACATATTTGACCATTGAACCATTTGCCTGAAATCCTCTTCTAATAAATTAAAGACAGCAAGATGTACAGCTACAAAGTTATATTTGAACAAATGCATTTTAGACAGAACAGGAAACAGACAAACACATGCTAACAGTCCAGCACGCGGGAGTAGGATGATGATGCGGGCTTCTTTTACAGCTGCAGGACTTTGCAGGATAGCTGGGCAACATGACTTCTTAGATCTTGTAATATTTTTTAAGCCTGCATGGCTAAATGAATGTTTTTGTTGCAAATACTTTCATAATAGAAGAACAGATATTGATCCTTAAAATAAGTGATAATTATGTCCATTTAATAATATTTGGAGAAAATTTTGGAGAAAAATCATTTAAATAATTGACAGGAGAAACTTTAAATCAGTTTGTGGTTCTGAATGTCTCTTGATTATTTTTTTTAATAATTCAGTTTTACGTTGCAGTCATTTAGTGGACCATGATCTCCTCTGGATTCCAAAGTATTCTAGACTCTAATAACTGTATAACACCTTAAACTTACCTGGAAACTTATCTCATGCAACACAGCAGCAAAATGACTGAAAAAGGAAGATAGTGTTAAAATGAGGGACAGACTTTTCACAAAGTAAATGTTTTCTTCCATTTATCTGTTTCAGGCAATCTGCAGAAACATGAAGCTTCTGCGGTTTGTCTTCTTTTCTGTTCTTTACATTTCGACAGCTCTGTTTCCATCACCCCGAGAAAAACCTGAACATCACAATAAACAGCTACATTTCATAAACTCTCTCAAGAAGGCTTTTTCCAGCCATGTTAATGTAGAAGTGATCCCCAAACACTTTTTCGCATTTACATGTCACCGGGACGTAAAAGGTTACATCACAAATTTATTTCAAGTAAAGATCTATAGAAGAAATGGAACTGTTGTTAAAATGAACTAAAACAAAGATTTAGTGACCGTTATTACTTACAAACAAAGGGAAACGCAAACTTTTGCATGTAATTAGAAACTTAAATGAGGAGAGTTTGAAACCGATGCAAAAGGAGAAAAACCTGCAACAATGCTACACAGCAAAAGGTGCAAATGAGGTTGTATTTGATTCATCATATACCCTGTTAGGGAGCAGATTATATGAAACCATAAAGGTTTTAGCATGATTGTTTATGTATTTGAAAATTACAACTTTATTTAATTAACAAAGAAATGACTGTTTCCCAAGATAAGTAAAGAAACACCATGACTAGAGTCATATGTTAAGAAGTTGTTCAAGTAACATTTACAGCTGTGGAGCAAAACCAAAGATATTTTTCATCCAACTAAGAACTTCTTAAAGTTATTTCAGTGGCTGGACATGAAAATCTGAAATAAAACTGTTGTAACTGTACCTGTCTTTCTGCAGAGACTCTCGCAGCCCACCAAATGAACACGTTCTTGGTTTTTATGCATGTTTTCATTCATCTCTCAGTAATTTAGCATACATCACTGAGTTTCACAAACGAGGGCCTAATGCATCCCTACATGAAAAGAGCCACAAGTCAGAATGTGCAGACCATCTAATAACCTTTTGAAGCATTTTGAGCCAAACTATTTGATCAGCCAATTATTGCTTAACTATTTCTACAATTTTCTCATCTTGATACAAGAAGTCACCTTAAGCGAAAGTAAATTAAAAGGGAAAAAGAAAAAGAAGAAGCACATTTACTCTAAGTCCTTGCTGCTCCTTATTCTCTCTAGAGCCAGTGTTCCTCATTAAAACCTGTTTCATTCACATTGATTTCTGCTTTTCAAGCTCTTATCCAAACACCCACACTCCTGTGCTTCCTATTTAAACATGGAAAAAAATCCTTTTATGCAATCCAGGCCTAAGGTTTCAAGTAAATACTACTCATATATTCTCTTTTAATACACAGTAAATATGCAGCCTTAGCTCCCCCTTAGCATGAGAAAAACATGAACACTGTACTTCAGCTTACTTAAAAGTCCCTCTTTATCTTTTGAAAAACGTGTCCAATAGGGTTTAATGTTCACAGTATCCAGCAACATGTTTAATAAAGAGAATTTTTACGTTTTGGTTTGATATTTTAAATAATTTAAATATTTGAATTAAGAAGACACATTACTCCAAATATAGACAATTTATCAATTTATCCATCTGTATACAATCCGATGGCTTGATTTTTCTATCCCAGAAGTCTGAATTATAAATGAGATTTGTAGAAAAGTTATTTTTTTAAAATCATGTTTATTTTTCTATAGAATCAAGTGAAAATGTGAATTATTGTTTCTGTTTTGTTCTTCATACCTGCAGTTGTTCTCCTTCTAGCCATATACTGTAAATCCAGCTCATGTTCAGTTCTTTTGCAGGAATTCATGTGAAAAAATGCATTTGCAGTCATCTCCTGAAAATGCTGATTTAAATCAGCCTCTGATTGGTCAGATCCATTTCATGTTCTGTCACAAAGACATACATTAAACTGTATAATTGCAATTACTTCAAATAATCATGTTCATTGTTTCACAATCATCAGTTTTACACCCTTTTAATGAGTTGATCTCATTGAATGCCTGCTGTCTGCTCTGGAAACTGCATGTGCCCGCTGCAATGAGCACTTTTCTATAGAACATTTTTAAAAGGCTTACAGTGTTATCTAATTGGACCTGTAAATCTATCAGCAATATATGAATGTAATTACACCTATTATTACAACTGCAATCACTAATTGCAGTTAAACATGCATGATGGAGCAGATGTTATAAAAATGAACATACTCTCCCAGCTTCTCTTTACAGGTCCTGTCAAAATACCTTAAATGAACAGTTTAAGTGATGGAAATGATCACAGCATTCATCTAGAATAAGAAAAAAGCTGGTTAAGATTCACGGCTTACTAAAGAGGATCAGCTTGGAGATCAGCTTGGAGAGTTCCTACAAGGTAGCACAACTGTACTTATTGGTATATTTGTATGATGCTACCTGTACAGCAAGCCTGACTCAAATAGGGCAAACATATACCTCCAGCCCCCTTCTATTCAATAATAGAGGACATAAATCTTCCAAAGAAATATTTAAGTATACTTAACAAATGCTACTAAAGATCCTAGATTAGAGAGAAGTACTGTGATTATTACACTCAATAGCCCATAATACAAAATTCCCCTTTTTGTAGAAACTGAAGCAGCTGTAACAACTGTGGCGATTGTAGCAGCTGTAGCAACTGTAGCGACTGTAGCAACTGTAGTGACTGTAGCAGCTGTAGCAACTGTAGCGACTGTAGCAACTGTAGTGACTGTAGCAGCTGTAGCAAGTAACGGCTGTAGCAGCTGTAGCGACTGTAGCAGCTGTAGTGACTGTAGCAGCTGTATCGAGTGTAGCAGCTGTAGCAGCTGCTGCAACTATAGCAGCTGTAGCCACCGTAGCAGCTGTAGTGACTGTAGCAGCTGTAGCGAGTGTAGCAGCTGTAGCAGCTGTAGTGACTGTAACAACTAACAACTGTAGTGAGTGTAGCAGCTGTAGTGACTGTAGCAGCTGTAGCGACTGTAGCAGCTGTAGCGATTGTAGCGACTGTAGCAGCTGTAGTGATTGTAGCGAGTGTAGCAGCTGTAGTAATTGTAGCGACTGTAGAAGCTGTAGTGACTTTTGCAGCTGTAGCGATTGTAGCAACTGTAGCAGCTGTAGTGACTGTAAGAACTGTAGCGAGTGTAGCGAGTGTAGCAGCTGTAGCGACTATAGCAGCTGTAGCAGCTGTAGCGACTATAGCAGCTGTAGCAATTGTAGCAACTTTAGCAGCTGTAGCGATTGTAGCAACTGTAGTAACTGTAGCACTTGTAGCGACTGTTGCAGCTGTAGCAACTGTAGCGAATGCAGCAGCTGTACCAACTGTAGCGACTGTTGCAGCTGTAGCAATTGTAGCGAATGCAGCAGCTGTACCAACTGTAGCGACTGTAGCAGCTGTAGCGATTGTAACAACTGTAGTGAGTGTAGCAGCTGTAGCGACTGTAGCAACTGTAGTGACTGTAGCAGCGGTAGCGATTGTAGCAGCTGTAGTGACTGTAACAACTGTAGCAAGTGTAACAGCTGTAGCAACTGTAGCAATTGTAGCGACTGTAGCAGCTGTAGCGATTGTAGCGACTATAGCATCTGTAGCAATTGTAGCGACTGTAGCGACTGTAGCGACTGTTGCAGCTGTTGCAGCTGTAGCAACTGTAGCGACTGCAGCAGCTGTACCAACTGTAGCAACTGTGGCAGCTGTAGCGACTGCAGCAGCTGTAGCAACCTTATCAACTGCAGGGAAAGTCGCATCAGCTTGATGACACTATAGTTTTCTATCTCTGTCATGCTACTGTTAAAAAAAAAATAACAAAAGTTTCATGATTCGTGTTGGGGGTTGAATAATTTTGACTGCTAGTTATTTTTATTGGAATGAAGATACATACATATATTTAAATACACCCTGCAACTGTATATTCTCTTTCTTTTCTTTTGCTTCAGGACATTGGGTAACATAATGTGTGAAAAGTGCTTTATAAATAACTGTACCTTGGCTTTATTTCCATTCTTTGTGAAAGTAATTAAGACCATTTGTGGGAGGACACGTACTTAGCTGGTGGTATGAAGCCAACAGTGTGCTCATCAGGTAGCCTCCATCCTCTTAGATAATTATAAATTATTTATATATATGTTCACAATGGGCTACAATCTAGACAATAATATTAGTGATATCTTCACAGCAAGAGTACTAATGTTGCAGACATCTTGTCCGTCATCTTGTGGGGTGACGAGAGGTTTGGTTCATATTCACCCGATACAGATGAGCAATTTTAAAATCTGTTCTTGCATTTTTCAAAATGTTTGCATACATTTCTCTCACGCGTGCAGTTAGGAGAAAGAATAGTATTGAAATACTTTTTTACACACATATGTGAGTAAACTTCAGATATGGGATGTGATCTGGAGACACATGATAAATTAGTCAATAAGTGGAGGGGAGACGGTTTCCCGTTGTTTTTAGGCATCATACATTTCCTGCGAGCACAAGGCCGCAACTGCAGCATTTTTATGTTACAAAGTGAACATGGTTTAATCACAAGCGCTGTCACTCGATTGGAGCAATTTCCTGTGGCTGAAGTTGCAAAGTAATTGAATTTGGGTCATAATTAAAAAGTGCAAGGAGCCATGTGATCCCTCCCTTGGATGGCTTTCATCTTCGTAAACGCGCTTTGTAAGTTTTCATCACTGCATCTATAGATGTCTACTGTAGCATGTTTATATGTTACAGCAACTAAAGAAAAATAACCATGCCGTTTAATGCCATGACAAGATGGAAGAAATTGGAGCTTCCCAAGAGAAAAAGCAGCAAAAACATATAAATGCCTGAGCTCATGTATGCTTTGTTTGGTGAACTGAGGAAATAATTTCTATAACTTTTCTGAAGAAAATTTCCACTCAGTGCTGTTGATATGTCTCCTTACCCTGATACACCCCTCCATCCTCTCAGAACCACTGTGATACAGCATAATTAGACAGCATTGCATCTGCAGACCTCTGAATTATTCTGAACAGTAGGGTTGTGGGTGGGATAACGGCTCTGATTATAGGGCCCCACCAGGATGACTCAAAGGATCAGGGTTATGGCGGAACATGAAGCAACACAACAGACTGCAGCAAAGACGAGGAAGCAGACTACAGGAAATAAAATGATGGCACATGGGGGGAGACAGACAGAAAGCAGCTGCAGTGATGAACTTGACTGAATGTGGGTGGGACAGCTGTCGACGTGTAGTGCTGCTCTGCCATATGCGATGATTCTCGGATGATATAGACGCAAAGTGAAAGCCTCCATGTAGATGTTGCTACCCTTTTATTGTAGAAGGTCCCTTTTGTGAGTATTGCAGAGGGATTGGGTGCTCGCTACGTAGAGGGTGAAATTGTTTTGATCACAGCTGTGAATCTCACAAAAAGGAATATCTTTATAAATGATTGCTGAATAAAGTCTTACCCACCCCTACTGCTCTGAACAAGAACTGCTTTTTGTGTCAGGACATGAATCACAGGTTTACATATTGCTGTTGCCGTCAAACTTCCATGAGGTAGCCTTGGTTTCTATGGTGACATATCATAATCTGTGGCCACATGGTAGTATTCATAAAAGCCACTTGTGACAATGAAACTGGTCACATCATAACAGCCATATTCCTTCATGACTACCGCACACATGCATTGTTTTGATTTGAATGAACTTTATTTAAACACCCACCTGTTCTGAGCTGCATTTCAATAATTGTTTTTAAAACTTATATTAACTTAAGCTTTTATGTTTTGTAATCTTAAATTAATAATGATTTTAATAATGTTTAATTATAATCTTTTTTTTAATCTACATGATTTTAATAATTTTTAATTGTCTTTTTTTTTTTTTTTTTTTTTTTTTTTTTTTTCTCTTTCGTTTTCCTTCTCTTCAAAACCTTTTAAAACCTCCTGTTTTGACTTGTGTACTCAAACCAACTT
>JBAMHX010000022.1:3787735-3801374 GCA_037177515.1 Pseudomugil tenellus
GTTTAACGGACATAGTTCTGGTTGTATAACCAACACAGAAGCAGTTTAACGGACATAGTTCTGGTTGTATAACCAACACAGAAGCGGTTTAACACGCATAGTTCCGGTCAAACAAAGTACAGACCAAAGTAGAGTCAGCACAGAAAGCCCTGCAGAGTCAAACATGGTAACATTTAGCAGCACCAAAGACCAGAACATCCAGCGTCTTACACATCACTGGAATCTTCTAAGCTCCGTGTTTAGCACATGCACAGATGTTTGGCTGCATTGTAACATTGTAACTTGTAACTATTGAAATATTTCATTGTAGATTTGGGTTGTTCTTCAACTCTTTACTTTCACTTTTTTGACAGACTGAATTTTCCTGCATAATTTGCTCATATTGAACAGAATCCATTCATCTGCTCCTGCTGTGTTTCCTTTGCAGCGCTTCTTGTAAAAGGATGAGCAGAGGTTTAACAGCTGAACACTAAACCGCTACTCAGGTCTCAATTACCCTTCAAACAGATTTAAGTTTCTGAAATCAGCAATATGCAATTTAACCAAACCTTTCTGTGAACATTCACTCTTCTTTCTGTAACTGGTTGTTATCTTTGGCTTTTGGCTGAATCACATGCACAATGTGAGGCTTTTAAATGGCCTTTAACTCGTAGTTTCTGCTTATCAAGGGCTGCATTCTTGCAAGAAGCCAATCGTTCCCAGAGCTCTCTTTCTGAATGAGAGTTTTTATTGTACACTGCAATAATATAAAACCAGCAGAATTTAAAACAGAAGTAACATTTATGATGAGTCAATCAAAGCGCTATGAATGAGGAAATACACGAGCTGTGTGAAGATTTAGCTTCAGATTGGGAAGTTTGGACTCGGGGTCAGGTCAGAGCTGCACTGAAACAGAACCTGAGACCTCACAGCTGCCCATCTGATAAGCAATCAGCAACACCGGACTGCTTATTAGCTGGATTTGGTTGTCGGATATGCAAATGCACGATTGCTGCAAATGCAGGAAGAGAGAATGAGAGAAGATAAAAAACAAGGACAAGATTAGGAAATGATATTTTGCACCTTTCCCCTTTAATGTTTAACTGATCTTTTCTTTGACCTTGTGAGACCTGGTATGAGATGTGGATGTGTTAGTTCATATTTTTAAAGGGTACCTGAGATTTTAATGGGATAAGATGAATCTAAAGCATCCAATAAATCAGTTTTATTTAATAAGTTTAGGAGATGAATAAGAGTCACTTCCCAATCCTCATCTATGCAAGAAAACCTTTTAATTAAAGTGCAAAAGCGAAATGAGCCAAAAAGTAACTTTGAATTCTCACAAAACCAATCAGTCTCCATCCCTTCCTCATTAGTAAATCGCTTTTGATTCTTTGTCATTTCTGTCAGCATTTAGCACAGAGCAGAGTGGGTGCTGCTGCTCATGCAAATCCAGCCATGCTTGAACAACGTCTAATTGTTCTCAGCTCTGGGTTCACTGTGTTCTCCTGCCAGGCAGCACATAAGCCCGGCTAGTCGGGAGAGAAAAAGCCATGCAGACGTGCTGTACTCTCCTCAGGCACCACCTGGGCACCCAGCACAACACCCACGACACACCTCCCACTCCCAAACTAAGCCCTAATCCGTCTCGCCACACTTTCCGAGCATCCACACCAGATTTCGCGGTGTTCGAAACCACCCCCACGTTCCCCTCCAGCACCTGTCACAAACCTGGGCTCGGATTACCTTCCATCTTACCAACAACAGCTCATAAAGCCAAGCCGCTCAGATTCAGATACACTTGTTTATTTTCTTTCTTCTACTCAAAATGAACTAATTACTGCTATTAATCACCTGTGAATACAGAAGAGCACGGGTCTGATTTTGGTTGATTATGTGATTTCAGTGGATTAATTTCACCACATAAAACCGACTGTTTGCACACAATGTTCTGTATCTGATTTAGTTGCGTAACAGTTTCCAGCAGATCCTGAAAAAAGGCGTAATTAGCAAAGAGGTAAAAAAGTCTGCCAACAATAATCATGTTCTGTCTGCTGTCTTGATTAGCTTTAAAATATGCTCATAAAAAGTGTTTAATTTTGATAGTTTTGTATTTGTTTTAAAAGAAAATACAACCGTTTAAGCTGAAGGATTTACATATTAGGACATAATTTAAGAAAAAAAGACATTAGGTGCCTTTTTTTAGTGATATTATCAGTTTCGCACATGGCTGTGGAGGAATTTAATTTCTCTTCAGTTCATTCAGCAATCACGTCTGGTCTGAAACTCTGTTTGGGATCATTCTCTTCTTCTATGAGTCAGTTTCAGTTTTTCAAACTTTCAGCCCAGATCATTAGTTGTCCTCTACCGTGCTCGACTGCTGGTGTGACCTGGTTTGCTTTCTCTGAAACAGCAGCAGTGTTTTTTTTCTATCTGCTTTGATCTGGAATTTTTTCTTATGGAGCTAGATTTGTCTATTTATTGAATGCAAGAAAATATACAATTTTATAGGAAAAAAGTTTTGGAAGGAAACAAACGTTTTTTTACATGTATAATAAAAAATTTCTAAGTAAAAAAATATGTTTTGAGATCAAATATTCTATCATAGAAAATAAAAAATATTTGATATTTAAATAAATATATATTTCTTTAAAAAAAAGAATGTCAAAAAACATTTTTTACTCTCAAATAATTATTTTCTTTGCCATCAAAGGGAAATTCTTACTTTAAATATAATTCTTCTCTCAAAACTTTTTGTTCTTGCTCTCAAATCCTAAATTTTTGCTATCGTCTCCAGTTTTTTTGCTATTGAAATGAAAACTGTGCAGGGGCGTGTTCATGCTGCTATTGTTCATTCTGAGCCAGAGAGACAGCTGGATGGCGATGATGGTTCTGCCTTCCTCATTCCATCAACCTGTTAAAACCGTGTCGCTCAGCTTCAGACCTGCAAATGTTTTTTGAGATTCTTTTTTAAAGAAATACATATTTTTTCAAAATGTCAAATTTTTTTTATATATATTCTGTGATAGAATATGCACTGTGATTGACTGGCGACCTGTCCAGGTTATACCCCACCTCTCGCCCTGTGTAGCTGGGATTGTCTCCAGCCCCCCCGCGACCCCGTTCGGGAATAAGCGGTAGAAAATGGATGGATGGATAGATGGATGTGATAGAATATTTTATCTCAAAACTTATTCTTTACTCATTTATATTATTTTTTATTATCAATGTGTTAAAACAACATGAAAATGACTGAACAGGTATGCCCCTCCACACTTGTTCATTCTTTTTGTAATCCTTCTGATAAGAACGTTAGCATTGAACATGCTAACTGAGACCTGAAGAGTCTGAGACATCATCTTGGTTGTTTTACAGTTTTCCTGAGCATTGCAGTCCAACCTGGGGTTGAACTTACTGGGATATCATGTGGTGCATCTGTGGTCAGCCTGTGCTTTCCACTCTGGAAGTACACAACCATATATTTCATTTGGAGCACAGTGTGCTAGATATCGAACACCAAACAGACACCTGTCTTGAATCTTTTCCAATTCTTAATAAACTCACTTCACAGTTACTCTGTATTCGGACATGCTGTCATACACCCTCACACATTGACAGGCAGCAGTGGTTGCTTACTAAGCTCATTTCTGGTGTCTTTCCTCCTTGGCATTATGTCAACACACATGTAAACATTAAATATTTTAACATTTTTTCTTTCAGACAAACTTGAGGTGGAAGATATTTATTTTACCGTGACATGTTTCGACGGGCATCTGCAGTCTTCCTCAGAAACGTTATCCAAGCTGTCAGGCCAGCAGTTTGGCCGTTCCTGGAAATAAGAGCTGATGAATAATACGTCAAGCAGCCAGACGACGCTTCTGAGGAAGATTGCAGATTCCTGTTGAAACAAACGTCTTACACTGCAAATTTGTCTGATAGACAAAACTGTTCATAAATGTTTAAATATAATTGGAGATGCCAAATCAAAAAGATGAACTCATACTAACCATGTTGACTTTGGGACAAGTTTACAGATTAAAAGCTCAATGGGGAAAAAAACGGCTTAACATAAACCAATCCGGCTCGTTTGGATCAAATGTCATTCCTGTTGCTTTAAACTTCTGTCTAATCAGAGGAAAGCATGGAGTTGCATCAAATCCGATCAGATTTGGACCTGCCATGTTTCTGTCAGACCTAATTAGGACCAGATCATGTATTTTTTTCTACCTGATAAGTCGAGATGGGTTTGCCTTCTTTTTGTGAGAATCGCCATGCGTATTGTGATGTTGACATCCATCCTCCCTCTTGGCTGTTTTGTAAGGCGCTGATCATTGAGGTACAAGGAGATATAGTCAATCGAGAATAAATAAACGGAACAACGTCTCACTTCTTTCTCCATACCCTTCCACTTTAATTAACTCATCAGTCAATGGTCCAATGAGCAATCCAATTTGCTGCCCTTAAAGTCACTTGTGCGCCTTTGTGCCCGTCTCTGAAGCTAAAAGGACGTTAGCATCCAACCTTCTACTATCGTTTGTCTTCTGGTTGTGATAAAGAGTGACGTAACCAGACTTTGACTTTGTGTTGTGACAATGAATAGAATATGGCAGAAGGTCACATTTCCTGAAAATACAACATATATTTGCATTTTCTCACCATGTGTGCTTAAGAATTACTCTGCAAGTTGTACATAAAGCTGAGACGTTGCAGCAGTGAAGCCTGTGGGAATTTGAACTAGCGACCTTCTCTCTCTCGGCCTATTTCCCTAACCACAATACCATGATGCTACAGGTCTGCAGCGGCGCTTCACAGCCGCTCTATATGTGGCTATTAGGTACACAGCAGTGTAAGGGTGTCCATGGGCCCATCAATCACACGCTGCCTCATGAAGGCGACAAAGGAAGCAGATTTGGAGGAAGCCAGTGGAGTGGACAGAGGGTGAGACATGGATGGATGGCTGATGGAGTGTTTTTAAAGGAAAAAAGCATTCAGTGTAATAGCAGGACGTAGCAAGCATTTTGGTCTTTTTAATCACATAACTCAGACTCTTATTGTGTTTCTTGCTCAGTTACAGTGATAACAATGATACGTTGTGCTTAAGATGAAATAATGTCAACATTGCTGAAGATTTATTCGGGTTAAATGAAGTCTTACAGCGAGGCGGTGGCCCATAAGGCTGAGCGATGGAGTAGAACACATTTTATTGTTTGTTGTCAATCTTGTAAAAACGCATCAACTCATCAGTGCAGATCTACTGATGTGTATGTGTGCAGCCTAAATAACACCACAAACAAGGAAACTGTTCAATTTGCTCCAAACTGCAGAAATGTGGGTTTTTTTCTCTGTTTTGTGACACAAACACATATTTGTTTTTTAATTTAAGTTTATGAACTTGAGAAGTTTCCAGCATTCTAGTAGATTTGTGTTTTTACAGAAAAAAAGAGAAAGCAAAACAATCCAAACCCAACTTCTCAAATTGCTCTCATTTATCCGCTGCAGTGAACATGAATGGATATGCAAAACGAGCTTCGGATGCAGGCTGATTCTTAGAAATAAAAACAAGAAACACACAAGATCTGATTGAATTCAATCTCAGCCACTCATTCGATGTCAACTGGAGGCTCAGAATTGAATATGTAAGATGTTTTAGTTTGAGAGCTTTGCTCTGCAGCTACATCTGGATATATTAGTTTGGAAGACATTTTTTTAATGAAAGTAAGACTTTTAAAAACTCATAAGGGTGGAGTCCTGCTTTGTGATCATATTGCAGCCAGTATTACATGGATCATTTCACTGGATGGATGTTTCTGATAAATATTACAAGATTTTGGAAACAAAGATAAAAATTACCAAAACATTAACATTATAACCAAATACTAACATGATATTGTCTTAAATAGATACTGTCTTACTGACTTTACAGATCTTTCGCTTTAGTTTTAGCTTCTTTTTGTTTTTTTGGAAATAAAATTGTCCTGTACCAGTGCTGTTTATATTAACAGAACATTTAACCAGTATAATCTACACCAGCAACACCCAAATCCGGCGCTTGAGATCTACTATCCTGCAACTCTTACATGCAACCCTTCTCAGACACACCTGAATCAAATAGCTACATTCTGTCTTCTGCATGTCCTCCAGCTCTGCAGAGGTCTGGTATTCATTTGATTCAGCTGTATTGGACAAGGTTTCCATCTAAAAGGTTGTAGATCTCCAGGACCAAGCATGCTGCATGTGTCCTCGGCTGCAAATGACTTGAATCTTTTCTGGCCAACCAACAGTCAATAATTTATTCTGCTTATGTAACAAACATGCTAATTGCTTTTCACATGATGTTGGCTTTGTGGAGCCCTTTAGCCCAGTTCTCCACCCCTGTAATACAGCAATGTTTTCATCCACCACTGCTGAAAAGAATTCTACAGTCCCAAAGCTGAATCATTTACCTGATTCTAACCTTTAACTGAATCAAAGTCCAACATTAAGTATAAAAAACCCTTTTAAACATGTTAGAACATATAAAAACTTGCAGACCCAACACGTACAGTAAGCTCTTAGTTTCCAGTTTAAACGCACAAATAAATCAGTCCCTCCTGTCTTTACGTACATGTACTAAATCAATACGGCATGGCAAATGGATCCTCGTTTTGTTTTTAAAACTCTTTCATCATATTTTATTAAGAAAAAAATATATATTCTTGTCAACTTTTGCACTGAATTACTTTGAGAATAGACAGCGCCCCCCCGCCCCCCCACCCCCCCCCCCCCCATGCTCCTTCCTGCTTCAAGCTCAGAAGAAGACTGTACGTGTGCGTTATAGTGATGATAGTGTGGAGAACTTCCATATTTAACTGCAACCAATTTAAACATGTGACAGCTGAGTGTTTACTGTCTGTTCGATGACAGAAAAGGCAGAAAGAGAGTAAGAAGCAGGAGAGAATATCAGTGTAGGCAAGCAGGTAAAAGTCAACATTATGACCTTCCATGCAGGAGTTACCAGGTGCAATCACATGCTCTCATGTTAATATGTTGGCTCATGTCGTAACCGGTATTCTCCATGATGTCTTACTGGTCTCCATGTGCAAAGATGATGAAAGATGAAAGATGCTTATCTCATATGTGAAGTAAGACGTTTTACTCGAATTTTGTTCAACTTTAACTGTAAAACAAGTCCTATGCCGTCAGGAGTGATGGGTAGAGGTTTATCCCTGAATTCCCCGAATCGTCCTATTCCGTGATCCTAGAATAGACACAATACAATGATATAAGGCTGCACATTCAGTCACAAAGCTCCATTAGGTGTTAAAACTTTGAACCAGCCCGGCATGACATCAGAATAGGACACATCCTAACGTCATGACCTTTTATTTGCACGAGATTTGAGGTCAATGAGAGAAAAAGTTCCAGAGACAGACAAAAATGTGATTTTTATTTTTTTGTGCATAAAGCGACACCTGGTGATCCGATAATCGTAAAATTCTATACAGATCATCCTCTGTATGTAAACATGTACACCGAGAATCAAAATCCAATTGTGAAAAATTGTGTTTGAGTTATCGCGCTCACAAGAAGGAGATCTGACGGATATGATGAAACCATTATATCCCCGACACTCTGCATTTGGGGATAAAATAAACAAATGATCCACAGATTTTGCTGTTCTACTTTTCTGTCTTAAAGTTAAAAAGAAATGCTGTAAAGCCATGATGCAAAGCTCCATTAACCAGCTGACCTTGTATTCTTCTTGCAAAGTTTTTATTAATGGTTTCATTATTACATAATAAGGCGGTGCTGACATCTATGAAAGCAACACAATGAGAGTGGAGAAATATCCTGTGTTAGGGGGAGCCAGCAATAAAAAAATTTCAGTAAATGCAGCTTTAAATTGAAAATGCTAATCATTTTGAGTGAATGGGAAAACTGGGGCATTAGCATGCTACATAAGTCATGAAATTTTGCAAGGTTGATGAAAACGTTCACATTGTAAGAGCTGAAATGGGCACACGGCCTAAAAGTGTCCGTTAAACATCCTACAATCACTTTCACTTACAGAAATATGCTACACCTGCATAAAACCTCTGGGAAGCACAGGCTAAAATGTACACAGTAAAATCCATCCATACATTTTATCCTACTGTTCAGTCAACGCTAAAGGCAGTGCAACTGATTTGAAAACCTTCCGATTGGCCTTTTAACCAGGTCAACCCATCTGGGATTGGTGTTTGACTATATTTTCTGTAATTCTCACATAAAAAAAACCATTGTCCTCAAGAACTGAGCATGTTTGATAATGATCTCACCATGAACACATGCCAAAGGCCTGCTACTGGTGGTCAGGAAGGTATGTAGTTCACACAGGGACTTTTCTGTCGTCAGTGAGCAGAACACATTGATTTTCCTTTACCGCGAGTGTTTTTAGCTTGAGGGCTTGTCTGTGACGACGCAACGAATTTCTATATCAAGCCATGATATGAAAACGCTTCATAAATAATATTAATGTTGCTCAACCAGGAATCTGTCAGCACATCATATAAAGACCTTTTTCTGTGTGTTTTTTTGTGTTTAAGTTAATTCAGCATAGCTTTTAGTGTGTCTTTATCACACAGGATAGGTGCTTATAGTTCATCACTGAATCTCTATTTCATAAGTACATTAAGATCAGCATGTAAAGCCTGCAGGAACCTTAAGAGCAATCAAACCTTTTTCTGTCTGTCTGACTTAGCAGGAGGTACATTTCTGGATACTTTTCTCTCTTTTTGATACCTTGACATAACTTGCTAGAGCTCACACACTGTCTGGTAGGTAATTAAAGACAAGGCCTGTCAATTAAGAAAAGATGAAACACTCAGAGAAGAGGCTTCGTCTAACTATACAAGCTTCCTCATACTCCTCTAATCTCTCGCCTTAGGCTTTTCCTCCAGAAGATTCCCCTCAACATAAACCACTTTCTGTTTCAGGCACCTTTCCAAAGAAATCTACACAGGCAGTTTAATTTTTTTAGATACCAAGTGTTAAATAGCCCAGAGCATGAAGTAGAGTCTTCGCAGCAGTCCTATGCCAAATGGAACAGATGTCTAAAGCAAACCTAACCTGACACGGAGGAGAATATTTCTTGGTATTACAGACTTAAAGCATTATTGCATTAAAGGCAGTCATTAAGATACACCAGCCTTAAATCTAATTTCATTCTGTGTTTGTGCCAAGATTGCTGGCATGAAATCCTTAATCTGTTCATTGAGTCACTTCAATCCGTTTAATGTCAAACAGCCGACTGTACATAGTAATTAATGTGAAGCAACAATATGCTATCTATGTATGGGAAGGTTCATTTGTTACAATCTGTCAGAGAGACTGGTTTCACTGAACCTAAGGGAGCATTAAAGATAATAACTGTCCAACTTATTTCAGTCTATAATTACAAGTCATTTAAACACGACTGACAGAATTTAGACTAATGTGGGAAGGAATGTACATTTTATTATGTGGCTTTATGCATCAAGATATAATCTAAAATCCTTTCATTCAGTCATTTTTTTAACCGCTTAATCCAATTAAGGGACGTGGGGAAGCTGGATCCCAGCAATCACTGGAGGAGAGGCGGGGTACACCCTGGAAAGGTCGCCAGTGTCACAGAGCAACAGAGAAGGACAAACAACCAGTTACGCTTAATCCTAAGGAGAATTTAGGTTGAACTATTAACACAATTAGCCAAACATGCAGGTTTTTGGAGATGCATGCTCATAAAACCCGGAGAGGACATGCAAACTCCACATAGAAAGGCCCTCCACCAGCCAAGACTCAAACTAGTAACCGTGTTGCTGTGAGGCCACAGTGTTAACCACTACTCCACCATGCAGCCCTAATCTAAAAATGTCAATTTATTTTTGATCTGGAGTCTAAATGCTTATAATTCCCAAGTTTCACAACCCAAATGCTGCATGTCTGTACAGTTAGTGCGGACATTACGAAACAAAAAGGCTAAAACCTGGAAGGGTTACGGCTGGAAAGAAAGCTTCTTTTCCAAAAAGCCAACATGGTGAAACAAAGTTGCATCTGAACAAATCCACAAGACTCACACGGACTGGTTAGTTTTCCTAACACATCACATTGAACTGCACGCACCGTTTCCTCAGCTCCATAAAGGACCAAGTCACCTATGACTCACATCCACCTGCTGAGCAATACTTTAATAAAATAACACTGCTACCGCTGCTTTTGATTATAATGATTAGTTTCATCAAGGATTCCTGTTAAACCCACATCACCTGGTTAATAAAACCATCAACCGGACTGCGGACTCACCTGGAGGCTTTGCTTAATCAGATGCACTGCGTGTTAAGACAATGTGTTAGCACACAGCAGGAGGCCATTTGCTCCACAGACCGTAGCAGATACAGCATATAAATAGAGATTAAAAACGAGTCTGCCGTGTCCCACTCTCCTCTAGAACCATGAGGATGTGCACGTAACCAGTCTGCATGCTGATGGCCATGTTTAGGAGCAAATTACTTGCTTTTTTTATAAAGCCGCTTTTATATGATTTATTTCGTTATAACCACGTGTAGCACTTTAAAAATGTTTGTTTTTTTCTTACTTACTGTTCATTTGCATTCATTCTTCCTCTTTCTCTTCCCTCCAACGATCTACACACTCATCAGTATCATTGCCTCTCATGGGTCTTTTCAGGCATTTATCTGGTCGTGGTGGGTAAATCCATGTAAATATTGATCATATCGATACCAACGCTGTTATCAGTATCAATAAACACTTGTGTGATGACATCTAATCTTTTTTGTTGGGCTGAAAAACTGTCAGAATAAAGTGCTTTTTGGTGACTTGCTGTGACAAACTGAGCACCTATATACCCAAAATAAGGTCCTCTCACTGAGAAAATACTAAATTTGGATATTAACGGTACTTTGTTTACTGATTTAAAGACAAATGCATGAATTTCACAGATTAATCCATTTCCATTAATGGGTTACATTCGCTGCCTGATGAAAAAGTATCTGCACTGACGATACTGTATCTTTATTTAGTTGGTGTAGCAACACTATCAAACCTTGCAGAATCGCACCCCCCACCACCACCAGATGCTCTGAGAGATTGGCTTTCAGCAGTCTAAGACCTAATCTTATTTCTACCCCTGTAGCCTTTCATCTTAGCCCTACCCCTACATTTTGCGCCTTCATGAGAGGCGAAGGGTTATCCCAGTTCTGTTTTGCAGTGAGAAGGGTTGTACACCCTTTTAAACAGAGTGATATCAGATGAACACTCAAACATAGGGATAGAAAGGAAACTCGCAAATTTAAGCATTTTTGGACAAATAATCATATGATTATTTATAAAGTTTATAAAGACTGCTGTTTTAGAGTTTCTCTGTCATTTGTAGAACATTTTACGTGTTTATTACTAACGATGGGGCTGAAAAGTTAGCCCTACACCTTAACTCTCATTTTAAAGGCATAGGCTGGAGCTAGCGGTGGGGTAAGGGGAAGGCGTAGGGGTAAAAATGAGAAATGGGATTGGGCCTAAGTGATTAGAAACAATTCCATGCTTCATGATTGTTGGAAGGGTTTCCTGCAAAAAATATCTGAAGCACAACTTCTGAACATTTCAGAAGATTGATGATTAGAAACTGGTGGATGATGCTCAATGTTCAGTAAACAGAGGGGACCAAAGATCATGATGCACAGCAGAATGTTGGGGAAAAAAAGATCGGAAGATCAGAAGAAGATCAGAAAAAACACTTAACTGCAAAGGTTGGTGGTGGACGGTTACTGTTATTATTACTTCTTTCCCAAATAAGAGTTTAAACTAAACTAAATTTCCTCTACAGTCATTTTGCAGACGCTTCTATCCAAAGTCACGTAAATGCGATAAGTGATTCATTAACTGTAGCAATTAACCTAACATGTCCTGTGACTGGGAGAAAGCCAGAGTACCTGGAGAAAACCCACAAATACACACACAGAAAGGCCTCTTTTCAAGTTCCCCCCAGTAACCAGTGCTGCAAACATCAGAGAACTGAAGCAACGTTGGAAACAAGAATGGACCAAATTCCTCAATAAAGATGTAAGACAAAAATAATCTACTTAAAGTAACTTACCTTACGTTATTACTGCTATATGTGGTGTTACTTCTGCATTTTGAATTTGCTTTGTTAAAAATGTGTCTTTAAAGGTATATTTACCTCAATTCAAAATCCAGGGGTTACTTGTGACACCACGGCGAATGTGTATTTAAGAGTAACTCCTATTTCGTGCAATAGCCATCATTGAAACTGCCCTTTTTAATGGAAATATCTCTTATTTTGGTGCTAAATGGATTAAGACCGTCTTTGTCATGATGTTAATACCATGTAAAGCCTCAGATCTGAGAGGTTTAACAACACAAGTGGCTCTTGCATACCTAAAGTCATTTATGTTGCAAAACATCTGGATGATTAAATAAATAGATGCTTTTTGGATCCAAATAGGATTTCTAATAAAAACTATAACACAACAGGTTTACATAGACAGTCCAAGCCCTGCAGCATAATGCTAATAGCCTAAAACACAACAAGTTTATAGTCTCGGCACAACCAGCGTCTAGGGGACAAACACTGTAATGCAGGAGCAACATTTCTTAGTGACTATGTTTACTTTGCTTTATGAAGAAGGAAGCAGGGGCATCTGTAAAGGTGAGAAAAGCCAGCATGTGTTGCTTTGAGATTCACCAGATTCAGATAACTAGTGAATGCATATTGTGCATGTTGGCTTTTTGTGTATACTCAGGAAATTGCTTTGAAATTGTATCACAAGAAATTACAGATAAAAGCAAAAGTGCTTTCATTCACAGTCTTATTTTCCTCGTACTCAAATATTTTTGCAATTTGAAATGTCAGAAAAATTCACATCTTAAACCACCAAAGAAAACATGAGCATCACTGAAATGTATGATTGATGTACTATTATCACTGTGTGATAGCTGTTTGCATCTGATTTCCTGTAAACATGCTGTATGGGTGCCGATTCATAAGGTTCCAATATCCTGTCTATGCAGATGTTTAGATGAGGTTCCTAACTGATCAAAGGGGCGACGATAGAAGAGGTATTTTCATGTGCAGAAGACGTTTAATCAGCCGTAGCTTTACAGGATATGCTGGAAGCTGTGTTTTATAGAGCATGCTTTAATACATGGTGTATGCTATTATTATAAGTTATTATAAAATGCACATCAATCCTGTAGTAGTGATCACAAAGCCTGGACCAAATCTGCCATATTCTGGCGCAACAGTCTTGACTCAAATAAATGGCTCATTAAGAGGCCTGCAGAATGTGATCCTTTGAACCTTCTGCTTAATGCATCACATTGCACACAAGCAACCACACAGGTGCTGATTGAGCACAGAAATGTAAAAAGGAGCAAAGGACATGATGATGGAATGATGAAATGACTTGAGAGAACTCCGAGAAGAGGTAAGATGCAAAATGAACTTTGCATTTGATGCCGTTAAGAGCGTCTAAGTGAGAAACTCTGCCAAAGCTCATCAGTTTTTTCTATTAAGAAAAAAATCAAATGAGGAGATACCTGAAGACATTTTATTAGTTTTGGGGGCAAATGCAGAGAGTACAGATGTATGTATGTTTATATTGATATATATATATATATATATATATAT
>JBAMHX010000022.1:3801474-3824916 GCA_037177515.1 Pseudomugil tenellus
TATGTATATATATATATATATATATATATATATATATATATATATATATGTGTGTGTACGTATATGTATTTGTACTTCATATGGAGCGGGGGGGAAATATATCTCTTGTGCATAGCTGCAGCATAAATGTCAATGTCAACAATATATTTTAGCTAGTAACAGCTCTCTCTTTAACATTCACAGTAAATAAATACCCGCCCAAGAAATCTATAAATACAGAAGCGGTTCTAAAACAATGCTTGAATGATTTTTAAGTGAAGATTTTATAATAAAAAAAACTCAAACCCAGGTTTGATTTACTGAGGTTGAGGGGGGGGAAATAAACAAAACAAATCTCAGATTGTATAATAGACATTAAAGGTATTTTTCTCACTTCCCATCTCTACCAATCTGCCCTTGAGTGTGCTTCTCTGTCTCCAGCAGGGAGCATGACAGATAGTGATAGTGATTGGGCAGAGTTCCCACCAATCGAGCGTGGCTGTGTGCAGTTAATTGAATTCATGAACGAATATGTCTTGTCCTGTCGACTGTTCAATGGAAAACACAGCTGCATCTATCTTCTGCATTGCAGGCACTGTAAATCTCCATGAATGTCTCCAGATTTTGTCTTTAATGGGGTGGATAGTGGCGCCATCGTTGCCCTGCCCCCTTAAGATTTCAGCACCGTCTTGCCAGTAGAGATTGGAGATTAGCCGTGAGATTGATGAGCTCCAACTGCTCCTGCATTCTATGATAGACCCAATCAAGCCTGTGAAGATAGTTTTTTTTATCATTGTTTTGTTCTTTTTTTGTTTTGTTTGTAGTTTTAACTTATTGCTATTCTGTGCACACAAGCAGAACTGCAGGCTGAAATGCATCTGCAGTAACAGAGGGATTGCAGGACATGACTGACGTGCTTGCTCATCTGTAAGAAGACAAAAGCTTTATTAATTTCAGTACAAGCCTGCTCTCTCAATCATTTCAGAATGTGTTTCTGCTGCTTGTCTGCAACAAGGATCTCTGTGTGTATTCAAATCTACAAGAATCTCCAATAAACCGTAGCAAAGGTTTCCCTCAAATGGTGAGACAAACTGCTTTGCATGATCTCATGATATCCTCCAGAGTGTGACGTGTCTATCAGCGGATCTGACAAATCCTGCATGCACGATAACGCTATGCAAAAATATTAAAATATTACTTTTGAATTGATTTTAGCCAACACAGCGTCTGGAAAGAGGAAGCAGAGCTTCCAAAAGGCATATTGTCTCCATACAACAAAACCATGACGGCTTGTTTTGTGGCAGTAGGAGAATGTTTTATTGAAGAGACATTAATCCAGTGGTTCCCAAGTCACTTTACATGCATGATGATCCTGTTTTTCCTGCAGTGATGCATAAAGTATTCATATCCTTTGTTTTGGTAAAAAGTACTTCTAGCAACATACTTACAAGAAAGCACATGAATATTATCTGAACTGCTGTAGTTGTAGTCATAAACTCAAATCGGTACACTCAAAGAATATTATTTGAACATTTTGAATTAAACTTTGTGAAAATATTATAGATGGATGATTGTTTTTAAGTCATGTAATCTTGTGTCCCTTAAGAATTTGTTTCAGACAGTTTAATTTATCATCTACATTACTGCAGATGTGTTGCTAAACAGCATCAAAATGCAGAGAAAACACACTTCAAAGCTTATACGTCCACAATGTGGCATCACTTCACAGTAGCATTTGCCTTTTAGGTACTGAAATTAGAGAAATGTAAGAGTACATCATCAGAAGAAAAGAAAGAAAGAAATGGTCAAAACTAATGACAAGAGTAAACATCTGAGTGACGGTTACTAGCTGGAGAGAGCTCAGCGAAGAGGTAGGATGCAAGATGGATGCTGAATTACAGAAAATTTGCCTAATCTTCGTAGTACCACTTAAGTCAGTCATAATTATGTGAAATGTGACCCTGACTGCTTTATTTGATCCCTTTTAAAAGCTGGTTTTCCTCAATTGGGGGACTCTGAGAACAGGTGTTGTTTCGTTCTATACTGATATCCATGTTAATCTTAAAAGTGAACAATAAAGGTTTATTTTGGTGAGCATGTAACATTTTAACTGGAACAGTTATTCTTCACCAGCAACAGATATACTGTTGTGTGTTTAAATAGAACTTTAAATACTCATTTAATTTCCATTCAGCTTTATTTGTGTAGCGCCATTTCACAACATTTCAGGACACACAGACATCAATTTGAGCCATTTCATGATAAATAGCCTAGTTAAGGGAAACCAACAAATTGCATCGAACTTTGACTTGGATCCAGTCTCCCATCCTGGGCTGTAATGGGTCGACAGTGGGAAGGAAAAATTCCCTTTTAGCAGGAAGGCAAAACCTCCGGCAGAACCGGAATCGGGGAAGACAGCCATCTGTCTCAACTAGTTGAGGTGGAGAGGGCAGGAAAGATAGAACCTGGGAACCAGCTTACAATGTGGATATGACAGGCAAACATTCTCTCTACCTTTTAAGATCAAGCTTAAAACCTTCATTTTTAAGAAATCTTATAGTTGGGAGTGGTCTAGTCCAGTGTTTCTCAACTTTGACCCTTAAGTACACCTGTCCTACGTCTGCTTGAACAAATGATTCAAACCAACTAACTTTCTCATCAAGTTTTTTCTTCATTTAGATGTGTTAAAGCAGAGTTCACATGCAGGGCAGGGGAACTTGAGGACCTGGGTTAAGAAACATTGAACTAATCCATTAGTTATATAGCCATGGGGAAGTCCCATTATGAACTGAGCACTTCCTTTTATGTTTTCCGCTTCTTATCATCCATGTAGGTCTCTGCAGGTCTTCCTGGATAATAGTTGCTGTGCATGTTGGCAGTTTTGCTTTTCATTTTAAAATGGAGCTGTTTATTGGGTCCCGGTGGATGTCCCGAGGTGAGTCTCTATCGATGTTTAATAACACATGGTACTAAACACATGCATGTGTACCATGCTGACTGTCAGATTGTTTTAGCAATACCCACCACGTGTCCACCATTTTATCTGATATAACAGGCCGCTTTATCTGGTCCATTTGGTTGGTACCAGGTTGAACCCCTTTCACCTTCAGACCTGCTGTAATTCTTTGTGTCATAGATTTAACACAGTGTTGAAGCATTTATGGGGTTTTGCCCCATATTGGCATCCATTTGTGCAGATTTGAAAGGAGATGCAGACAGTCTGAGCTTTGTGACATGGTGCATTGTAGTGTTGGAAGTATCCAGAAGAAGATGCCACACTGTGGTCATAAAGGGATCCCACCACTTCATGATTCAAGCCAGTATGGATCCATGCTTTCATCTCACTTAACACCAAATTCTTGGGCTGTACTCCTGCAAATGTGGTTAATTTCCCTGCTGCAACACGCCTGACACACATCAGACCTAATCACCCACTGATTCAGTTAAAACTTTGAAACTACTAACACTTGCAAGACTATAGAGTTGCTGTTCTAACCCTACCACCAGAGTTGAAATGGTGACTCAGCAGTTTTTCATTTTCCATTGTCCAGTTTTGGTGAGACAATTTCAGTGTATTTTCTCTGCAGATCCTACAGATGGTTGTGTGTGAAAATCTCAGTAGATCTGCAGTTTCTGAAATACTCAGACCAATAAACACAAAGTCTCTAAAATCATTATGTTTCCTTCCTCTGATGCTCAGTTTGGACTTAAAATCATCTTAATTATGTCTTCATGACTATTGAGTTGATGTTACTGGTATTAAAAAGCAACTAAATAGGTGTTCAGCAACAGGTGACTGTATGTTTATGGTACAACCTCCAATAAGATAAGACTATACTATACAGTAGCAACTGCACATGCATCTCCAGCATATTAAAAGCTTATGAGCTGACTGTCTGCTGGAAAATTGGTAAACACTTTACAGACGGCTGGTCAGTGTCAGCAGTCATAATAACCTTAACCTTATTGATTTTTGATGGGCGGTTCTGCGCTTCTTCAGAGCTTCCTGGCATTTAAACAAAAAGCAACAGAGATTTAGCTTCCTTTGTCTTTCCAATTATTCAGCAAAGCAACAGAAGATCAATGGGATTTAAACCTGAATGTGAAGCTCTGAAGCAAAGATGCAAAATCACATCATTTAGGAAGATTTGTTATGAAACCATGCTAAGCTGGAAGATGAGTATGACCATCTGAATCCCATTTGTTTTTACATTACACAGAATATCACCAGAAATATCCTTTAAATAAAAAAAAAACAGATGCGGAAGTCTGTTTTTTGTTCCGCCTTGCTGTAATTGAAATACAGCTGAGTTTTAATCTTGTCTTTTGTTTCACATTGACATAATGTGGTCATTATGTAAAAAAAAAAACAGATATAAACAGTTGAAAATATTGCTTTCTGACTATTTAGTCTCATCTACCCCTCATGTTTAGAACAACATTTGTTGTCCTAAAATCCAAATTCCCTTAAAGCTAAACATGCAGCATGAGGAAGAACAAGACAGCATTAGATGATGCAGCTGAAAATGCTCACATTTAAAGACAGCAAAAGCTGTAAACACAGCTAAACAGCTTTCTCTCATTGCTGTTGCTCAGATCTTGCAGCTAATTGATATTTATCCTTAGAACATCTGATCAGACGCCAACGGATTGAAAAATCAACTTCATTTGTTACTACATTTCAGCCGTACACCATAGGTAATTGCTGTCTTGGAAAATGTCTGTACCTTCTTGATTATACCTGTGAAAATACTTGTCCAAACAGATGTCTTTATTTGTCTCCAGTGCTGAAGTGCACATCAGTTCATAAACATACAGGCAGAACATCTCCTTTCAGATTTTAGCTTCTCTATTTGCCTTGAAATTTAGGTCATTGAAGCTACTCTAAGTTATTACTCATTGCTTTTATAATGAAGCAAGTTTGTTTTAAATATAAAGCAAGTTTATTTCTCTCGTTCTTAAAGTGCTGATATAACAGCAATATGAGTTGGAAAACATGTCAAAATTTGTTGTTATACAGATAAGTGCAACAAAAACCTCCAGTGGAAAACGAGGAATGATGTGAGAGTGTGACAGTCTGAGTAAAGCTGAAGGCTGAGGAGAGAAAGTTGGTCTTTAAAGTGCCAGAGAAAGTAATAAATGATGGCAGAGTGTTGGGGCAAAAGACTTGATTCCTCATAGTTTAGTCTCATCCAAGTGCACCAGGCTTGATGACCTCAACTCTGGCTGAAGTGTATGAAACAGTTTGTCAAGAGCAGGTGGGGCCAGCCCATTGAGGGATTTAAAAGTCAGCAAAATAAGTGTAAAATCAATAGTTTAGTGAACAGGAAGTTGGAGAAGAGCAAACAGAACAAAAGGTTCCCAGCACTCACCTGAAGGATAGTTTCTGCACCTTATAAGGTGCTTTTCTCACTTACACACATCACCTGCTGAAGCCTTATTTCTCTGTAACAGTCACTGCAGCAGCTGTCAGCAGCTGTTGGATCATTCACACATACTCGCTTCACCCTCTGCACAAATCTCTATATTTCTGTGTGACTAAAACTCGGAAGAACTTGAAGAAAAAGTTGCAGCTCTAATTACAGGTTTACATCTGAGACTGCAACATCTGGAGTTCCTGTTTGTGTATCCCTGTAGTCATCCATCAGCAGCTGCGGTGCCCTTTCCGGTCACCTCCAGTCGGCTCCCCTTGCAAAGCCAAACCAAACCCATGAGCGAAAGGATGATAAAGCTCACTTACTCCCACAGGCGATTCATCCCCCGCTGACCCACTTGTTTTCACAATCTGACAAGTGTGATTTAAGAACTGCAGTGCGGCGGCCATGTCTGGCTGCACTCACCTGCTTCAGGGGCTTAAAGTTAGTCACATCACTGCTTTGATGCTTTTCTTTTGCCCCTTCGTCAAAGTAAGAGTGATCGATACATTTACATGCGACGCCTGGAGGTTTCAGTCCTCTGAAGATTTTTCTTTTTTGTCTTGATAAATTGTTCTCCTCAAGGTGTCAACATCGTACAGAGAGGAAGCCAGTGAGCACAACAGATGCATAAAACATGTCGAGCATGACTGGACACATACAGCAAAACTACAGCTTTTCTACAAACATCAGGTGATAAACAAGCAAGTCTGTGCTTTATTACTGAATGTAACTGTATGTTTGTCTCTGTAAATGTCACAATTTAGCCAGTCTGTGTTTTCATGCAGCATCCAGAGTTTTGAGTTTGTAAAAGAGAGCGAGTGCAGGGAGTAGGAGGTTTTCTCATTGCTCATGAACTCGGGTTGTGAAGTGGATTAATCACTCACATGGGGTCGTAGCAGAGGAGCGTTGTTGAAGGCCTCTGTCTGGTGTTTATCTGCAGTATGAACCTTCCTTTTATTGCTAATATTAACTGTGCCCTTTTCAAAATGGACCTAAAAGCTTCTTTTCCAGAAAAACATTGAAGTGAGCAGAGACATAACTGGGAAATGTTTCCAATTCAGTGGAAGCAGACGCTAATTTCTGTGGAAAAAAAAAAAAGTTACCGCAGCTACTGTGGTTGTGTGTGACACCCGTTATTTCAAGTGCTCGCACAAACCTTTGTGAACTAACCAACTTTGTGTTTGTGACCTTTAAATTTTGCACTGTGAGATGTTGCTTTGATAAAAATGCCCAGCACATCATGAGCTGTCCTCCATTCTCTCACCAAGAGCTGCGTGCTCCACAAAGGCCTGAAACATTTTAAAGCGCTCCACAAACAGGAGCTAAAAGCTGTTCGAAGTTCTGCTGTCAAACAGAACACACAGGAGCTAAAAGACCAGTAAAGCAGCCAATCACTTTATATCTTTATGTGCAATAATATCCTTTACATACAACAGTAAATGATTGTTTTAGCTAATTTAGTTCTTATTTTACTCTTGTACATGAATACATATGTTTTCTATTTTTATCTCCTTTTACTTTATTTTACTTTGGTCACAAGGAAAGAAGGCATCTGACAATAAAGAGTCAGATTCTGTAAAAGCACCACTTTGCATCAAACCTGCTAAAAAAACGCAGCAAATCAACAGAATGTTTTTTTTTTTTACCTTGTAACTGCTTCATCTATTCTTTGTTAGGAGTCTGGAAAACCACTGAAATCAACATGCAGCATTGCTTTATATCTATACTGGATATTGTCAGTAACACAGGTTGGTAAACAGGCTTCTGTTTGCAGAAAGTATAGATGTAATTGTATACAAAATGGATTATAAAGCAATTATCAGCATTTTCACTGCATTTTTCCACAATAAGTGTTTTTTCCCACTCTGTGGCTTCTTTTATACTCCATTCATTTTCCATTAATTCATATAAGCAAACAAATTTGTCTCCTTTATCCTTTAATTATGTCTAGCCAGATATAAAATCAAGGATAATTTTCATATCGTATCTAAATTTGAATGGAGTCTGAAGGAAAATGTGTTTGCGATATTTAGGCACATCCAGTAGCTTTTCTCCTCTAACATGGGCTTGAACAAAACTATCACCCATTTGTAGTATTGGTAGTATTTCATTTAAACATCTTACTTATGGAATAAATCTTGTCCAGGCTCTGTCTGTTCTCATGTCCAAAAAAGCCAAAATGTCTCTTATCACAGGAGGTTTAGTGCCCCAGATGTTTCTACCCCTCACTGACAGCACAGATTGTACTTAAGTGGAGCATCTGTGGGGGGGCCTTCCAATCTCTTCTCGTAGTCCCTCTAATGGCTCCAATGAGCGATTCTAGATTGACGCGCTTCTTCAGTTGTGGTGCTTCAATTCCATTTAATATTTTATATATGAAACAGGCATGTTTAAAAGTTTTATATTCAGAAAATAAAAATCTGTATTTCCTGGCGATTGGACAGCAGTGATATGAAAAGATTTTCCTGTCAGACCATTTTAAAGCCTTTTCGTTAAACGATTTGAAGGTTTGACTGCAGATGAGAGACCAGCTTGTAAAACAATATCCAATGTTTGAGAAAATAACAGCATTGCAGGAATATTCTGGCTGCATTAGCGATGGTCTGATCCGTTTCAGATGGGCAAATGGAATTTGATTGACTTTTAAGATTGATTCTTTTCTAAATTGTGAAGTGTCGAAACAATGTTGGTTCATTCCTTTTTTAGGAGCTTTTCATGCTTGAGTGATTCATAGATCTGGGTTCAGTTACTTTGGCAAAATTAAGAAAGCACGTTTAGCTGAGATGCTCAGGTTGAAGGACTGGACTGAAAATAACTGGAAGCTGAAAATGTTCACAGAAAAACTGGAAAAGATGACATGAAAATCTGAGCATGAAAAACTTTGCAAAGTCATGTAAAATGTTAAAAGACACATTCATGTGTCGCTTTTTAACTGTTGCTACGCTGATGCCAATCTGAACTTCTGATAAGTGAATCAGTTCGGGTATAAACCTGCTACAAAATGGTTTACAAACTGGGAAAACAAAGCACGTTAATTGCAGAGTTCATGTTGGAATTTAATGTGGCATTACTGCCTATCTTGTCTGCTCTCCAAACAGCGTTCGCCTCTTCTTGTCATGCAATCCTTATCAGACTTTTGACTCCAAGTTCGCCTGAACAAATCTGCATATTACAGATCAAGGGCGAACTACAGTAAGCGCAGCCAGTCACTCATGATAAAAATCACTTCCTCTTTTCTTTTTTCCTCATGAAGATGTGAACAAAAGATCTCCATCAGCGTCGCTTCTTTCCCCCTCCGCTCCTCTGCTTTGTTTTCTCTGATCAGTTTCTGATGATTAGGGTGAAGGTGAGCAGTCACTTTCCACAAGCTGGAGATATCACATCTCTACATTTCCATACATTTGCAAATCTACCTGGGTACACTGGGTACCTGAGCTGCAGACAGGTGAAATCAATTGCTGTCATTGTGTGTGTGAGCTCCAACCATGTGTGCTAACGGTAACTAGGTCATTTTTTTTGCTGCCTGTGAATATGTACTGCATATACAGCCTGATACTTCTGATTTATGATGATGCAGGCAGTCTGCATAGATGTCATGCAAAGTTTACAGGCTGAGGTTTTATTAGCTTTTGTCTGTGCATTTTTTTTTCTCTTTGAAAGTTATGTTTTCCCAGAGCAGCGGATTAAAAGCTTTGTATCTACCATATGCTTTAAATCAGGCAGAGATGCTCAACTGGTAAACCTAATCGAGATATTTTTTTTTTTACTCAACTGTTTCTTGGTTTTTTTCTGCCAACAAATAAATGGATTTTTAAACCATGCTGCACATTGTCTGTCTCGCTTGCTTCTCTTTCCAGCGTCTTCATCCGGCCCCAACGTCACACTGGAGGGAGAGTACCACTGTCACCAAGGACCTGCCATCCCTTTAGACAAATTATGTGACTTCAGCACAGACTGTCCACGTGGAGATGACGAAGGCGACCTTTGCCGTGAGTACACTGTGATACGGGAACACCAGAATGTGCACAAGGTGCTCTTTAGTCATGGTGTTTCTCCACATTTCCTTGTGATGTTGGTTGCCTCTTAATGAACCCAACGGTGCAACAGCTGACTGCTGCATGCGCCTCCCTGGCAGAGATTCAGAGAGAAAGACCTACAAAAATAAAAAATAAATAAATAAAAAATGCCTGCAGAGATATGCTTGGGTAGCATTTCTCACCCTTGACATATTCCAGGGTTGTTATTTTAATCTCTTTGCACATTTGTTTTCTCTGGACTTAAAAGGAACGCCAGCCAAGTATGCTGACATCTTATTCACGAGTCCCCTAGGTCGGATGCTTTATGTGTGTGTATATGTGTGTGTGTGTGGTTTATTTTAGTCCTCCTTGCATACACACAGTTTTACATTACCTTTGCGATTTATTGACACACGGTTTAGAAGTTTCACCCCATACCTTTTAAAGTAAAATAATCATTTTGCAGCTTAATTCCAGAGTTTTTCACTCATATTAAACTGGATAGAATTAATTTTCTGGTGCCCACAGTGAGGGTCAGCCTCCCATGTGCTGCTTATTAAAATGATACCCGCTCCCTTGTGTCTGCAAAGGTTTGCTAACAATGGGAGCAGAAAGATAAGAGAGCAACGCTGAGGTGAAAATCCCAGCCGAGCACAGATTCTCTCTGCAGAAGGACTTATCAGTGCTAATTGGACTAAGAGGCTAGCCCAGGGGTATAATCTCAATTTCAATGTACGTGTATGTGTGTGTAACATTTCGATATTAGAAACCAGACTTAAATACTTGCGTATCAGTTAAAGTTATTTTAAACATCCATCTGGGTTTGTGTGTGAATATTTCTGAATTGGAGATGTTTGTGTAACAAATGGAGCGAGGGGTTTTCCATGTTTAGCCTGCATTTGGACACAGGTGGTCAAAACTTATCATATAGTATGAACTGTCACATGATAAGACATGAGATAATAATAAATCTCGACATTGTCTGGATCACTAAGTGGAAATATTTTAAACTAATTTCAAAATTCATTTGCAAGTGAAGTAATATGGGTCTACCATTAGGTCCTTTTGTGGTGCTGTATGTGATAGTGGAGGGATGAATGGCTTTTCCCCCCAGCAGTTCTGGCTTACTGTCAGTGATAGACAGAGCCCTTGTGTCTTACCACAATGCTTTGCTAGTTTTGTGTTGGAAGCTAACGACGCTGCCGACAGTAAGACCAGGGTCTGTCCCGGGTGGATTTGTGTCATCCCTCTTTACAAAAAGGTCAAATATTTCTACAAACCAGGTCTGGTTACAGCCTAGGGATGCAAACGTTTCAATTTAGGCTTGGATTTCAATCACAAAAACATTGATATGTACAAAAAAACTATTATGAAAATAATTTTGTTATAAAAAACGTTGGTATTTTATTATATGTTCTACATAATGCACATATTACTGTAGCCTTCAAACGAAGGAAATACAGCAAATACGCTCTGTGTGATTTCTGGAGACAATTGTGCTAGCTTTGTTGCTGATATTCAAACCCCTCTACCAGCAACCTCTGTAACATGTTGTTGGAGACCTGTGGAGACTGAGGTGAAAGTATTATTTGTATTCTCAGTAAGCAGCAGTTCTAGTGTTGTGTGAAAATATGCAACTCTAATAAGCAAATAGCTTATAATTGTGATATTTGAACAGGGGGAAATTATTTTCTAGAAATGTCCAGCCAAATATCAGTATTTTTAAATAATGACAAATTGGGAAACCAGCCTAAATTTTACTTTAAACTGCAGATCAAAGTCTGAAAAGACACGATTGTCCTCCTTCTTCAGTGTTCTGCTGAGGTGGCACCAAAAGTGTCCAGATAGATTTCTGAAGTGGGCAGTGCCACCTCGTCCCCCCCTCTAGCTTCACCCCTGCATAATGGACTTTATTTTATTTGTTTTGTTGCATACAGTCTGCATCTGTACATGAGTCTCCGTACTCATTCCATATTCTCCTCCCTCGCTCATCATAATTCCTCACCTCTACCTAAAATCAGTTTTTCCTCACTGATGCGCTATTCTCTATGATCTATCCACAAATTAGCTGCATCTGACTTGATCTATTTAAATCCTTTATAAGCTCTGCCAAGGCTCATTAACAGGAAAAAGCAGAAAGAGGTAAGAGGAACAAACTTAGCTTATGTCAATCACAAAGATTCCTGACATATAAGGGAACAGAAATCTCTGTGGATCACCTTCACCATCCAACCCGGGCATCATTATGCACAAACGCATCCTCCACTCTCTCAAAGTTCCAGCTTCCTCCAGTTGATCTCAGTCTGTCTAAATTCTGCAGACGCCCCATTGTGTTCCATCTCTACAGTTGCCCTGGAAAAACATGGTAATTCTGCTTTGCATCAAAGCAGGAATTTAAAAGGGTAATGTGTGAGGTTTCTATTTTTCTATTTTTAAGTGATACCCACCCCCAAAGTGAGGCCAGTGATGAAGGCTGTCTTCTTTTTCTAGTCAGCTTCAAGCTATAGATAGTGCCGAAAAGAATAAGAGGAAAAAAAAAAAACAAGCATCTTTATTTTTCTAACTTTATTTAAAGACAGAAAATGTCTGCAGTTGATGTATATTTTGCAACGTCACCCGGGAGGCAGCCTTGCAACATATTGACATGCAACATGAAACAAAGTCAATAAAATAAAACATTCTGCAGCATCCTCACGGCTGTTTGCTCCCAGTTTGTCTTTTGGATCATAATATATTTCACTGGTTCGCATTTTTTCTGATTCTTGTTAAGAATGTGCAGCTTTTTAATACAAATTAACAATCACCAACATGTGCAGGATTATGCATAGACCTGTAAATTGTAAACTGGGCTGACACCAGTTCTTCCAAAATGCATGTGCTATATTTTCGCACAGACAGATTGGAGGCGTTAACAGTTAACAGTTACCTGCATGGATGGTGTGAGATCTAGACAGGCGCTTTCAGAGCTGGCATCTAGAGTATGTGTCAGGCTCGACACAGCACTGTTCTCAACTAAATTTCCTCATCTGGAGTTACCAGTGGCTACAATATGATTTCACTTTACCAGCTGTTGTCTTTTGCAACTCTCAGAAAGAAGCATACTGAGAGACAAACAGCCCGTTCTTTGCTTTAAATTGGCACTGACGTTGATGTTTACAAATGTAGATTTACACACACTCACGCACATACCCACACGCACATACACACACAAAGGAAACAGAAAAGAGAAGTGTATACTCATTAAGTGTTAGGAACGGAGTCCGGGCTTGACCCTGATGTTTTATATTAATGGGTCTCAAACATTTGTTTAAAAGAAATACATATCTTACATTAAGCATTTTTTACCAAGTCTATTCAAATTAATCCATCAATGTAGATATGTATCAGTTAAATTATGAGCGTTTTCTTAAAGAACAGCTTATTTACAACACAAACCATTTTAAAAGCCTGAATTTTCTTCTTTTTTTGTGTGTGAAGAATATGGTACACCAAATCCACTAAAAGCACATTAATCTCATTCTATATAAATATTTTGAAATTTTTTAACCTTTAAATTTATCAGAGTTGTAATTCGGGTGTTGTAAATACCAACGTAGGGTCATAAAGTTTGGGAACAACCGTTTAAAATGGCTAAGTTGATCCTCAGGAAAATAAGCTGCTGAATAGAACAATTTAACATGAATCAGGTGTGCTGGTCCAGGAAAGTATCTAAAACCTGCAGGGCTGCCGTCCCCGAGGACCCGAGTGACCCATCTCTGTTGAAAGATAGTTACCTGCATTCTCTGTTTTTAAATGGTTTAGATTCATATAAATAGGTTTGTCTGTTTGAAAACTATTCAATATCCAAAGGGAGCAGAAAGCTAAGACCATGTTCTATCAGGCCAACATCCTCTCACTGCTTAAACTCACACTATAGCTTTGTGACCGAGTCAATTAAATATAACTCTGATCAAAAGTCTTGTTATAGATAAAGTGATTAATTTTGAGCCATGTCCATATTTTTAAGCTTCTGGACAAATATCATCCCCATGATGAAATGCAATCTTAACAATCACAGGTTGTAATTAAAGACTTGTTCAGTCAAAATAAAGGGAACACTGGTTTATACGTGTAAATATCAGAATATTTGTTACAGGTAACAAATGGAAAATGTTTCAAACTAAATGCATAAAAAAGACTTTAAAGATCATTATGAAGATCCATATTCCTGCAGATTTAATGATCTCCCTGCTCCAACCTGACTCAGATTGAGTCATTGTACGGCGCTTCATAGGCTGTTGGGCCCATTTAATTATCATCAGGTGTGCTGGAGCAGGGAAACATTGAAAACCTGTAGAACTGTGTCCTTCATCAGATCGGGTAGATCAGCCCTGCTATAACGATGCAGCTGCTGTAGTTCTAAACCTTGTGACACTCTTCACAAACTCGTCATTTGGTCGTTACATGAGGAAGACTTCCCCATCGCACAAAGAACTAATCAGAGAAACATCCCTGTGAAGACTGAAGATTAACTCCCTGTATTGGACATAAAAAGTTTGCGTGAACTCATTAACTTTCGTCATTTCTTAAGACTAAAATATTAGAGCCTTCATAGAGGATCGAGCGCTGCACTTTGCTCTGCAGATCTAAGTCTGCAGCAGTTAGTTTATGTAAGACAGACTTGCGTCACAAGACAACGCGGAAGATTAAATTTACTCATTACCCGGAAAATCTGTTTGAGGAAAACATCCATTTGATAAAAAAGCTAAATGCCTAGTCAGTAAACCTTTGACTGGTTCTGTATGTAGAAAATTGAAAAAAATAGATTAATGGGATGCAAAGCACAAAATGTAGCTTATGGTTTCTTTATTTGTAGTTCTAGAAAATAACACCAGTAGTGTAAATTACTTTCACAGCCTCTAATTCATTTAGAACATAAATAAAATAAATATAGTGTTTAATAAATGTGAAACAAGCTTCGATAAACAGTTTAGTGTGTGTGTTGCAGCAACAATTTCCTTTTTAATTTGGGTCTAAAAGCAGGAGAACACTTTTTTCACAGTAAAACCTGTCAGAATGAGAGAAATAGAGCTGTAGGACGCATTGATTGCAGGTGAGAAACGTTTGAGATGATTCTGATTTAATTTCTGTTCATGTTAAATACATAAACATTTCCGGAGATAAATATAAAATTAGTCATAGTCACAACCATTCTTTTGTTCTGTGCTGGTTTGGATACTTTGCTGCTGAAGGGATTTCTGATTATATTTCTGTCACTTTTTAGCATCTGTTGCGAGTAGCCGACCCTTCAGGAACTTGTTTGCTTGCTGGACCGACTAGCTAAGCGTTTATGAGCCTCAGCAATGCCTCGGAATAAGGCCCCAAATCCAGACAAGAGCTACGATAAACACAGCACCCCGATGCGTTTTTATCTGCTTTTTCCCAGTTTTTCCAGCCATTGGGTAACTGATTATTCATTCTTTTTGCTTAAAAACTCTGTACTGCATCAATAAAATCTCCTTTTGGGGGTGAATATATGGAGTCTGACTGAGTTGAGGTGAAGGAGCAGCCGAATGAGTCACAGGAAGCATCCACATCAGTCAGGATGTTCATGTTGGAGATATTTTGGACAGCATTGACCTCAGCATGTTCCTCAGTGCGAGTGGGTGTATGAGAACACATGCACCGGTCGAGCAGAATCATGGTGCCAGTTTTAGTTCACCCAATCACCAAAAAGCATGCGAGACAGTTATGGACATGTCCACTCTTTTTTTATATACATATATTCACATCGAGGACATCTGAGGTGCTTTTCAGGTCACATAGCTCCACGAGGAGGTGGTGGAAGTGGTGATTTTGCAAGTTTTTCTTTGTTTGTTTGTTCGCCAGCAACTTTCCACGAAAACTTCTGGACAGATTGGTATGATTTTTTGGGGGGGTTGTGTTCTATTTTAAGTGATCAGGATCAGCTTCTGTATGCAGGAACGTTTTGGGTCATTTTCAGCATGTAAGCAATTAGCTCCACAATAAATGATCAGGATGCTTGGCCAAAAGATCCAGAACTTCAACATCAAAGATAAATCTGGATCGTGGGGAAATTCTGGATTCATCAAGACCAGGAAAAATAGATCTCTGCGATTTTCATCATTGCAAGAGAATAAATTAAGATGTAAAAATGCAACAATATAGCAGAGACACTGCATCATCAGCAGTGTACCTACAAATCCAAATGTATGTAGGACTACAACAGTGTTAAATCCAATCCAACTTTATTTACAAACAACAAAGTTGACCAAAGTGCTAGAAGTACAAACATAACAAACATAATATATAATAAAAGCAATCAAATTACAGGTAATACAATAAAACATGATTTAATAAAACATGAAAAGAAGTCAACTCATGATGTGTGAAAAGCCACTGAAAAATGTATTTTTTCTTTAATTTATTTTGAACTAAAAAAAAATTAAAAACAAGATTAACATGTTTAAATAAAAAAAAACAAAGCAAATTTTCAAAGTTGGAAAAGGGGCTTTGAAAGAAGTCGATGACTTATTTGGTTCAAAACCAGCAGCATAAATTACACAGTTTTAAGAGAATTTAGAAACAGAATAAAGAAATGAGCTGCTTGCTGGAGGCTTGCTCCAGCGAGGAGTTGAGGGTAAATAATCAACAAACATTCAACGCATCATTACTTTGGCATTCCTGTCTGTGAAACAAATTATACTGATGAACCAGAAAGTGCATAAAAAACATTTTAGTGATTCTTGGTTAAAATACTTTCTGGATTTATTGCTGATGGAACAATCTGCCTCCGTTCTGTTAGATGTGGATGATGGAGACGATGGACCCGGTGTGTGTGTTTCTGTGTGTGTGTAATTTGTGTTCTCTGTTATGCTGGCAAAATTTTTAATTTAAATTTTAAAAATAAAATTTTTACCACTGCGAGAAACAGAAAAAATAATTACACATTATTAACACGCAACACCATTATATTTGTATGTCCAACTGGCATGAAAAAGCTACAAGAAGTACATTTTACCTCTTAAAAACAATAGTATTCTATTATATTTCTAATTTGTAGATATACTGATGCTCGTTTTATTGTTGAAATAAGAAAAAACAAAAAAAACTGCAATAAGGCTGCAATGGTTTTATTCTTATTAGACTAATAATAATATCACTTATTTAAAAAGCAAAAGGCTTGTTTTAATCATCAGAGTATCTAATAATATATAAAAACAGATGTAGAGATAAAATATAGACTGGATATAACAGTATGGGTGGAAATAAGCTGTTTGGTGGAGGTTTGGGCTTTCTGGGTGTTTTTCTAGTTAAATATGTAACATTCAACATCCTCAAGGGACCAAGGTTTCAGTTCTCCGTGTTTTTAATCGTACTTCTGTGCATTTGTTTCTCCCAATAAAGTCATTATCATAATTAGTGACTTCAAAGAGCAGAAAGTATAAAAGTCCAACAAACAGCCACGTCACTTTCCTGCGGTTGTGCGATGCGCTAATGTTTCCCCACATCTACCGGAGGAAGGACTGTTGCAATCTGACGATGATGTGACTTTTATGAACTCTGTCAATAAAACATGTGGTGTACAGGTACAAATGCTTTGTCATCAATAATTGATATCAGCAGCTAACAGAACTCTTCAAATTGATATTTGAAAAATGTCCAGAATCACTTTTAGCAGCGATCTGCAGGTGAAGTTCTGTCAGAGGTTGTTCTGACAGGATGGAGCCATCAGTAATAAAAAGAGAGAAAGAGACCAAAATACACTCCAGAAATCATTAAGGAGCTTTCTGTCCCACACAGGACTCGGAAAAGACATGAACTTATGTGTCCTGATGAGTCACAACTGCGCCTCCTCCATCAAATCCCTCCAGCCTCGCTGTCTCACAACAATCTCTTCACACAATCCCAGATTTATGTTAATATTCAGTTATTTCTGGGTGAAAAAAGAGACACAATGAAATCATTACAGTGTCTCACATATAAATATCAGTTGTACCTAAACGTGTTAGCTTGGCGGGGACAGGAATAGGTTGTGAGCAGTTCTGCTGGACTGGTGGAGGACAGAGCAACAATTCTCTGCAGAATCGTGCCTTTTCGTGTGATTTCATTCTGATTGCTTCCTGAAGACTTCCAGTCAACCTGTTACGACTCTCTTTTATCCAGACACCCTCTAATTTCTGTCCCACTTTCTGCTACTGCAGTTGGTGTGAGACAGCACCACCTCTCCATCCCAATTTTCCCCGACACACACACACAGTCCTCTGAGCCATTAGTCTTCGCGCCACATGCTTCTCTCCTCTTTGCCTCTTCGCCTTCCCTGTCACTCAACTCCTTGATCACCAGTCTCCATCCCATCCCTGTCCTCTTTCTCCTTGGCTGGCAGTGATCCCTCTGCTTTCTCCTTTCACCATTCCAACCTGTCCACTCGTTTTATACCTCCCCTTCTCTTATCTTTTTTCTCTCCTCTGATATATACTCTGCTATATCTCTGCAGGCCACTTTCTCAATGGCAGCTACTGCTCTTTTGAAGAGGGGGAGTGTGGCTGGCGGTCAATCGCAAGCCGAGGTCTCTCCTGGAGAAGATTACAGTCACCAGCCAAGGCAACCAGACAGAACTGCCCTTCATCAGGTAGCTTATATGTATCTTGTGTGGGATAATGACCACTGTTCAGACCAAACGGTGAGAAAACTCATTTGCAGGCTCTCTTAAGTGTGATAGAGGCCTCATTAAAATGGACTTCAAAGGGGAAAATTTGATATGAAAGCAACAGTGGGGTATTTTAAGCTTGAAGTAACATTAAATTAACCTCGAGCATTTGAAGCTTGACCAAAACTGATGATGTACGAAGCAGTGTATGGCGTTTGGTCAGAGATCAGCGTACTTCTAAAGCCAGAACCAAACTAGGCTTTTTGGATGCAGCAGCGCCGCTAGTTTGCTGAAGCTCATTTCCTCTCGGTTGTTTACAGATGTTTTAGCAGCAGAGGGACAATAACAGCAGGATTGTAATGTTATGCTGTCTGGTGATTATTGTTTTCATCATTGCTGTGACACAACTTGAAAAGATAATGTGTGTGTGTGGCTCTATGAAAGCGTGTGCATGCATACTGATACTGGTTCTCTGTCTGTGTTACTGTGTGTTTGCTAAGGCGCTACATTCACTGTGGAAGGAGGTCAGTCTAAAGGTCAGCGAGGCTCAGCATTGTTGAGGAGTCCTCTCTTCCCCCCTCCTCTCAGAAACTCCCCCTGCACGGTGAGCCTTTACAACCTGCCTTCTTGCAACTTGCAGTAAAACATCACGTATCAACTACAGAAAGAAGGACAAATGTTTTTAATAAATGTGCTGTCAAGTCAGTGATTCATCTGAATTATTAATCACACATTGCAATTAAAGTGATTACTTTAAACTGCTTACAATGAAATTACTAATACATCTTAAATATGACAGAGAAATAAGCAGAAAAATAATAAAATGTTGTAGTTCTGGTCAAAGTTTCCCATCAGAAAACACATCTTCAGCATTTCTTTTCCTCAGTGTTTCACAAATAAACACAAGTTTCACAGAGGAAGTCCAAAATAAGGACATTGGGTTCTTGATTTTTTTTTTTTTCGTTTTGTTTTTTTATTCATGTTGTTGCACCTAAGGGTGAGAGTTAAATATTTCACAGCACAGTGACCTTCAACCTTTTGCATGTGTTCTTTGCACATTTATCATGGAAGAAGGGATGAAGCCAGACTTGAGGAAGGTAAAAGAAGAGAAGATGGAGGTGAGAAGCTGATGCAAAGGTTAGAGGGTCAGCAACAACAATCTCACAGGCACGAGATTGGGGCGCTTGCACCAGACGTTTCTTGTCATGCTCAGTGTCCGCTGTTAGCGTTGATGTTCAAGCGGTCGCCATGTGCCGTCGCGGTTTGTGTTGAGGACTGAGGCTTTCCATCGACAGGCGCAAAGCAAACACTGAAAGTCTTGGATTTGGTCAGCAGGCTTAAACCAGCATCTGTTCTTAAACAAGTGAAATAAGAATAATGCTTTTGGCACTGAAAATGCTGAAGAGGAACATTTTCACATGCTTTAGGTTTAACACTCTTGTCCTTTTTTAATCCTGTCACATCCTGTGTTTTTCATTTTAAGTTGTTTCAAACCCTACATATGAGACAAACTCGCTATATTAACTTGTACTGAAGCATGTTTTGGCAACACAGTTTTAAAAAAATAACCCAAAATCTAATCTTGATTGAATTCTATTAATCTTGAGTAATTAGAAGTGAACAGATGGTTGAAACTGATTAATGCAGTTTTGGGTGCATCGCTCCCTCGACTGACAACACATTTGGCTGGTTTACATTCTACAAGTACTCCATGGGAGGAGAAACTGTTGAGTTTAATAAACTGACAAACTTTGTCTTCCTCAGAAATCATCAATTCGACTTTCTGGAGACTTGAACATAATAGTAAGCATTGATTTGACTGTTGTGATCATCTTCTGCAGGTGCGGTTCTGGCTTTGCTCTGGAGGCCTGCAGAAGGGTGCGCTGTCTCTGTGGATCATGGAGAACAGCACAGGACCGGATGAAAAGCGCAGACTGTGGCACTCGGCTGGTGAGCCCAAATTTGAAAGAGGCTGGAAGATCGTCACTCTCCCCCTTTATGGGTTAGCAGACTGGTAAGTACTCACACATAGACTTACAGGATCTTATCCAGGCAGTGATGAAGACACCGCAACACACATTTTTAAAAGAAAATTGTGTTATTCTTATTAGTTCTTGCGATATGTTTACCACTTTGCGTCAGCGTGAAAGCAAACCCTGTTTAGTAGCATTCAGATGCTGCTAATTATTGTACTTGATTACTTAATCATGATCAAGTGTTGGCAATTCGCTGTTTTGCAAGATTCAGGTGAAACACCTAAAAACCTTTGAAAGTTCAGGATTTCTCCTGAATTAGCCTGCAATAGACGATATGTAATATAGCCAAGCCAACTTTATTTATAAAGCATTTTCTGACAACAAATGCTGACCAAAGTGCTGACACATAAAAAGACTAAAATTTAAAATATTAAAAAAGACATTAAGCAATAAAACAATAAAAAAAAATAAATACAATACTATAAACAATAAAACCAATAAATAAAACAATAAGAACAGTACCAGCAGTAAAAGCAAACGCATACTGGGTGAAACGCCAGGGAATAAAGGTGGGTCTTAAGAAGACATTTAAAACTGGACAGTGAAAGAACCTGTCTGACCTGCAGTGGCAGAGCGTTCCACAGCTTTGGTCCTGCCACAGAAAAGGCCCTATCCCCTTTGAGTTTCCACCTTGTCCAGTGTTGTCTCCTCCGTGTTCCAGTAACCCATTTGCCATCACAGTACCCTGGTTCGTTGTTTGACTGGGTGACGTCTGATCTGGCATGTCAGCTTCAATATTTCTGCTCAACTTGATGTAGATGTAGATGGGCAGTAGCACTAAGGGTCTTGCCCAAGATCCCAACTGGATAATGTTATATTGGAGCTATGTAAATACCTAGCACCATGTTACCTGCGGGATTTGAAGCTAAATACCTGCAATGAGTGAGGCGAGTACTTAAATATCAGCTCAATGGCAAGAACAAAATCCAGCCAGCTATGCCCTGCCAGTGATCAGATACCCTGCTGGGATAATAACCTGGCCGAAGGAGGAAGCTTAGGCCACAGATGTCCAAACATGGAAGCTGCTCACCATGCACAGAGGGTTCCACCCCAAGTCCAGTGTCCAGCGACTATACACTAAGCGTAAAGAAGGTAAATGGCTTTGTACTAATATAGTGCTTTTCCAGTCATGTTGACCGCTCAAAGCGCTTTACACTACACAGTATACATTCACACCCTGAAAGGCACATCGGGGGACAGCTTAGGGTTCAGTGTCTTAACTTTGAAAGACGGCTGCTCTTCCACTCGAGCTACAGCCGGGGGAAACCTACACCCGAGGACTAGTGAGCATCAAGACCACTATCCAAGATGAAACATCCAGGAAGAGGGTACCAAGGGATGAAACCCTTAGGGAATGTCTCAGACAATGGAGTCTGGCGGAACATGAGATGGAAGAAGAACCATCATGGGAGGACAAGCCCATGTATGGGATGTACCACCAGCAGATCACCGAAGTGGCCGAGATAGACAAGTCCTACCAATGGCTGGAGAAGGCTGGATTGAAAGACAGCACAGAGGCACTAATCATGGCAGCACAGGAGCAAACCCCGAACACCAGAGTGATCGAGGCTCAGAGATACCAGACCAGGCTGGATCCCAGGTGCAGACTATGCAACAGAGACAATCCAGCACCTCACAGCAGGGTGCAAGATACTGGCAGGTAAAGAATACATGGAATGCCATAACCAAGTAGCCGGCATAGTGTACAGGAACATCTGTGCAGAATATGGACTGGAGACCCATAAGTCAAAGTGGGAAACTTCCCCCCCAGTTGTTGTAGAAGGCTAAGATCCTCTGGAACTTCCAGATCCAGACGGATAAGATGGTAATGACCACTCAAATGGACATAGTGATCATGGATACGCAGCAAAGCTGTAGTGATCTGTATCCATCCCCAATGATGGAAATATCTGCATTTTGACATTGAATGTGTTGTTGATCAAAGATTTTATTTACCTCAATAAAATATCATATGGTCTTTTAACATGTTCTTATATCGAATTTACAGGTAAAATAATGTGTTCTGACATTTTTTATATGGCTGAAATGGAGAAATGAAGTTTCTACTTTAATTTCAGGAAAATGTTTCTTTCAACTTTATAGAATTAATGAATCCCGAAGGGGCCACAACAGAATTTCCATGTGTACAACTGTGGAAAAGACATTTATTCTATTTTTCCCTCTCGTCTTTGACCAAGTGAAGAATATCAATGCACAAAACTCCCTCCACTCTCCTTGCCTTCCAATTAGCTTCAGCCCTGATTTCCCCTCCATGAAAAAAGAAATTAAACCAAAATCAAATAAAGAGAGAAGAAAGAGAAAACTCTGAAAAGGCATTTCATCTTTGTTTGCCTGACTGGGGGTTTCTTTGCTATTCAAGCTTGGATAATCCTGCTCCCCTGAGAGTGATTAAATTTTGATTCCTGGGTTATGTAGTCAGCTCTGCTTGTGCTTTTAATTAGAATGTCATGTACATAACCACTAGGTGAACCTCCCAGACAATGGCCTTTGTGGAGCTTAAATTGAATCAGAAATGAAGAATAAAGTGCAGGAAAATGTCAGGAAATAAGACGGCACTGAACGTAGACTGAATGCAGGCTGTAAATCATGGCATATTAACACAATTAGGATAAACAAGTGAGATAATAACTGATCCTCCACCGGATTGAAAAGGGTAAATGAGTCTTTCTTTGCAATAAAGCAGATTTTGGTAATATTTGGCACATTTCTTATGCTTTTAAAACACATTGAAATTACAATTATATTTGATTATGGGTTCATAGTTCTAATTTAGCATCTTGAGTTGAGGAAGCATTCAGGATGGGGTGTGTAACCTGCGCCTCAAGAGCAACAAGTGGCTCTTTGAAAAAACAAATGTATTATCAGAATTTTAAAAATGCAGGTTTATTAATTTCTGGTTTTATTAATTGAATAATTGCATTGAATCTCTGCAACATAATTTATGCTCGCAGAAGGCATGTTTCTGCTGTTTCTATCGTCTCCTTTCCTCTTCTTACACGATCATTTTTCCAAAAGACTTATTAACAATCTGTCTTTTGTAGCAGAAAACAGAGCAATATACCATCAGAAATCGTGGGGGTAGTGTTGAGTTGTATTGGCGACATGCAACCAGCTAAGAAGCAAACCATAGAAGAAGAAGAGAAACAGGAAGATCACGACGCAGAAACCGCCAAAAATATCAAATGAACCCCCAATTCCAAACCGAAAGCTTGAGCACTCGCCCTGAGCCCCTGATGACTAAATGATGTCACCTGCGTGAGGAGTCGAGGGTGACAGGCCACAAGGGCTCGAAATGCTTTAAATAGGATTGGGACAGCACTTTG
>JBAMHX010000022.1:3825255-3856450 GCA_037177515.1 Pseudomugil tenellus
ACTCACACAATTCCAATTGGAACACCCCTAAACCCTTGAGCCCCTCGCGGGAGCGCGCCCGTAAGTGCAGGAGTGCTGAAGTGTTCCATTTGGGATTGGGGGGAAGACAAAGAACGAGTTGAGAACTGGAAAAAACAATGCCACCCTTTTTTGTGGTATTTTTGGACGGTTGTAAATAGCGTTATAGTAGTACATTATCGCTATCAACTAGCATAAAAACAGCGGTGACTCCTCGTGAAAGAACCAACGGACTTCACCATGGCAACATACAAAAACCATAAAGACATGAGGGCGACAACCATAGACTGTAAAAGGCGGCGAAATATAACAATGTTTGAAACTGAAATACCCAATAACGTATGTAATGAAGCAGAAATGGAGCTTAAGATTTTATTTTTCTGAATTAAAAAAAAAAGTATACTTTTTTTTTAAAAATATTTACAAACAAAATGTATCTATCCAGACACTCGATGTTGAATATTAAGGCAAAAATATCCAAACATATCAGACCCTCATGGCTATAAAGACTTGTAGTTGCCACCAGTCAGGTCTAAATTATATTTTTATTTGAGACAAAGCTACCTTTATCTGAAGTGTGCCTGATGGAAAGGGTAGGTCTCATCCGGTATTTGCAGGGTCTGGTATTTACTGAGGTTTTACATGATGTACTGTAGTCATGCTGCATTTCTAGCCTCTTCCTCTAATGTGGATAAACTTGATAGTTCAGGGTCTTAGTGTGTGTATTTCATTTCATCTTTCTAAGTTAGCTCAAAACATTTTGGTTGTTGCAGTAATTTATACTGTCAATGGTTGCAGTACAATATATTAGAAAATGAAATAATTTGCTTTCCAGTGGAAGAGTTGGATGAGAAAACTTACACTTCTCATTTCTGCTGGTTAAATGTAACAAAAAAGAAGCACATGACCCTGTAAAATGGGCTTTTATGTTAAAATATATACATGTAACTCAGTTATTCTAGCACAGACAAAGATCGGAAAAAGCCATGTTCTTTGCATTATTTCATCTAGAGTCCATCAAAACATCCACAGATTGTGCGGTTATTAAAGCTGCACTCCCCTTTCTCAGGTTCTGGCTCCAGTTCAGCATAGAAGATGGACCTGGACACGGTTCAGCCATCTCTCTTGACAACATCTCTTTCAGTATGGACTGCTTCTTGGCATGTAAGTACAATGATTATTTTTTTCTTTCGAAGAGGTTTTCTTATGTAATGTTTGCTTGATTAACTGATGAGCAGAATTGGGGGGAAAAGATGCATCCAGTGTTACTCAGAGCGATAATCAGTGCAGGTATAGCCATCACAGCTGCTCTTAGTGTAATATAATAGCAGTATATTGTCATTTATGCAGCTCATTACATTCTCAGTTAAGACAAATTAATGAAAAATTTACAGCACTTTTATGAAAAATCTTCGTTAAATCTACCAAGGTTTTGGCTAAGATTATTTTTGGAACCTTTTGTGGAAATTACATGTAATTATTTTCCTTTAAAAGTCCAGCTTTGAAAGGCTTTTATGGTGTGTGAAATGTCAGAACTGTTACCGGCTGATTGATAATGGTTTATGTTCAAGTGTTTTACTGTTGGCTCGTAAAGGTCAAGCTACATGTCACCTCTCCAGATATTTTTGTGTTATAACTGAGATGGTTTATCGGTGTAAAAAAACAGGAGTAAGATGACAAGCGTGTAAGAATGAGAATGAAAGGTTAGGAGTTCAGTGATCCCCCCCCCACCCCGTCTCTGCCTGTCTGGGGGAGCCTGTTTAAACTGCGACAGGAATAGTAATGACGGAGCATCTCTTGGCCTGAATATTGCTCCAACAATAAAAACTGTGAAAATATCAGGCTGCTGTAAAAGAGCTACCTTCATTTTATTGACTTATTTTCTTTCACACTGTCATTTGACGCTTATAAGTTAATGACTACACTGATTCTATAAAGTGTTTAGCCAAAGGTGAGCAGGTTTGGTTTGAGTGTTGTGTCAAAAACAATTCAATTAGAGACGGTTTGTTGGAAATTGTTTTGTTGTTATCACATCTATTGAAGCGCATTATCTAGATTCCAGTTCTCAAAGTGGTTCAAATAATCTGTTTTGTGTCACCTTCAGATGATGTTTGCGATTAATGAGGGCAGATTTAATCTCACCGCAGTTAATCAGATGAATGTGATGTGAGAAATTGCTGTTGATGCTGTTTCACGCAGGCTTACTGGGCCGAGGATGCTTCATTTAAAGACATGACATTTTACAGCCGGGTTTTCTGCAAATTTGTGTTTAATGTGCTCTGCAGCTGCATCACTTATAAGGTGGAGGAAAGTTCTCCATCTGTACCTGTTGTCTGTCAGCCACAGCCACATTAGACACGATCACTTTTCTCACCTATCAATCAGAGCTGTCATGGATGATGGACCTTTAAAAGACACGATTTCCGAGAGCTATCACGCAGACTGATTAGCATGATGGAGCTCACAATGGATCTGAGCTACATGGCACAGCTTTGTAATGAGTTTCGGTGGGAGAGCCTACCTGGAACACATTACGCAGAGGATCAACCATCCATGGCCGTCTCCCTTCTCTTCTCCAGACTGTAGTGTAATATATATCTTGGCACGCTTGTGTGCTTGATGATGCATCTGTTGCCCTTCAAGTGTTGGACCTGGCTGTCAGTTTTAGCATTTTATTTTCATCCAACATCATTAAATTAGTTTATTGGGTTAGACAGCACAGGAAGTTCATCCTCCTGTCTTTCTCTGGCGTGTGTATGTGTGTGTGTGTCGGTTATTTTCATACAGGATGAGCAGCACTGGTTACTTCTGTAGAAACTCCCAAACATTAGTGATGGTTCCTCATTATAGCCGTTGTTGTTGTAGCTCTTTATGAAAGAGTAGAAATGATCTGTTTTGCTTTCTGAAAGTTATTTAAATAAATGTTCAAGTTTAATTTGACTTAAAAACAAGTTCTCTCTGTTTTCTTTTCCTCTAATGTCTCAGTTGGCTGTTGTGTGTGTGTGTGTGTGTTAGTCATCAATCATTCCTGTAGGAATAATAGAAGAGAAATATGAAGACTTTATCATTTTAATTAATGCAGGCATTTTACAAGCTCCATATGTCTTTCATAGTGAAGACATATGGGACTATTTAATGCACTTTATTCAAGCCCTAAGCCTCATTTATAAAACTGTCGTGGGATTAATTTGGTTTTAAGTTTAGAGCAGTCAAACTATTTATTTAATTCACTTTGGTTTATTTGAATATCATTAAGCGATAAGAAAAGTCACTAAACAGGTTCAGACCTGGTTGAATTTAGTGCAAATTCAATTTCATTAAACTCCAGTTCATTTGGGTTCATTACTCTCCAGAGTGTTTATAATATACCAATCCTTTAACGCTGTCTGCTTAGAAGATTTTCCTCACAGTCAATATCTTTGCAGCATCAAAACATACTCTGGTGAATAACTTGGTTACCCTCCAGTAGACGTACACTAGGAAAAAGACAAATGAAATGGATAAGTCTAACTGTATCCCTGGAGATTTTGAGATGCTAGACACGCAGCTTTATGCTCTAAGCACAGAAACGTGTTGTTTTCTTCTCCATATCAGTTTCCAGTCCAGAATTAAATCTGGATATCATGAAAACTTTATGACTAAGTTAAAATATACCTTGAAAATCTGAAAATCTTTTTGTCTCTATACCTTCAGCTTCACGGATATAGAAACCGAGGCCAGAAATTGAGACTCGTCTTGCAGTAATCATTCATCTGAGTCCATCTCACAACCTGTACTCTGTTAAGTGGAAAGTCATAGATTTGTTGAAGATATTTTGAGGTAGTAGCCAGGTTGTAACAAGGCAGCTGGCCTCCAGTGGGCTTCGGGTAGCTTACAGGGTCATGCTAATGAATGCTGACAGCCACGCCTGGCTGTTGACCTACCCAGTGGATCAGGCTGCTCTGCGCTGAACCTGAACCGGTCCTTGTTCTTCTGCAGCAGCATACCAATGCGGTGTATGCCTGCTCGGTCTGTTCTACAGCTCTGCAGCAGGATGTTCCCATGCTCAGAATAACAATGCCATCACTTTTATTAGCAACTTTGCTGAGGATACAAGAAGTTGCTGAACACATGTTCGAGGTCTTTGTTACAGAGATGATGTGTGGAGCATTTTCCAAACCAAACAATCACAATGGTCACTTTAATGTTGTATTTGATCCATCAAATCTGAACACAGACTCTATCTGTATCAAGCTCCATTGCAGCAGAGTGTTAGACAATCATATTTATTTGCAGATTACAGAGCTATGGAATGAACTATTGATTTTCTTTCCTGTAGATTTGAGGAAAGCAGTACAGAGGTTTTTAAAGGTTTGAAGACCAAATTACACCCCAAGACATTTTCAGGAGAGACCACTGGCCAGGGCAATCCAATTTGTTTTAGAGCTGCATATAAACCAGAGGATTTTGAAATCGAGCTGAATTTTAATGATAAATATTTCACAGAGCAACCAGTGAAGTCTCTGCTCAATCACTGATTAAAGTCAATTCATTATCTGTAATTCAAAGTGAGCAGGTTTCCTTCGACCAAAACGAATGCTGCCACAGTAGCTTTCTAAACCTCTCAGCTGTTGAGGGAGTCCCCACCATATTGTCATAAACGGTGAGATTCCAGCCCGAGGTAACAGGGGAGCCCAAATGGAGGAGCAAGAGTGTTGTTGTGCTAGAATGATTACAGAGATAAAGATGAAAAGTGCTGGTTTTGCCCCCTGATACCTCCACAATGATGGCACGGAAAGCAGGTCTGATTTGTTCTCAACAAGGAGGCAAATGACACATTTTGGGCATCACAATTAAGGAACCTGCTCAGATTTCCGCCTGATATTGAGCTTGTGCAGCGATTTTCTGTTACCTTGGAAACTGAAGTACCTGCTCATTGCTGAATATGAAACTGTAAATAATAACTAAAAGAGTATTTGTGGATTAAAAGAGGAAATAAAGGAATCAGCTTTTTAACTGTTCTTGCCTGCTGTTTGCCATCCGGGGCAGCCCTGTAGGGAATATCACACTGCAAACAAAGAGCATGCTGTTAAGCTGCTGTGTCAGACAACTGGAAAGATTCTTGTTTCTGCATGAAACACATCATCCTCTCAAATGGCCTTCTCTGTATGCAGATTGAAAATGTGTTTTAATATGGTGCTCATATGAATATAAAGTATCATTTAGAGTTTATGTGTGCAAGCTTGCAGTAACTTCCACATTTGGTTGTTTGACTCAGTGAAGGATTGAGGCATAGTGTGATGATCTGAAACTGCTAAAAGAGCAAATCAGCATGTATATTATTCTAAAGCCAACTTGGATTTTGGCAGCAATTGGAACTATGCAGAAGTCATGAGCCATCATTCTTCGCTTTATGCTTGTTTTAAAGAACCCAGAGTTTCTCCTAGTCTTGTAAAGTGGTATTTGACAATAGTTCTGCAGCTTTCTAAAGGTCTTTCAAACCTTTTTTATTGTACATTGGCAGCTTTTTTGCTGTACAGCATTGTAAAATGTAAGTTTCTGACCTTAAAAATCTGATATATCATGGTCATTTCTGGACCTGTAAGTGCTTTGCTGTATAGTGAGACTATGAAACTGCACTTCACAGCCTGAAGCATCACATTACATCTGCAGTTGCCACCATGGTGGATTCAGCAAAGAAACACAAAGACAGTTTTAAAAAAAAAAAAGTGAAGAAAAAAATACAAAGAAACTGACAGAGCAACTGATAAGACAGCAGTTTTTTTGTCATGTCAATCATTAAAGCAGGCAGAATGATGGTCTGCTTGCTGACCAAATTTGCTTTGTCAAGAGGTGTATTTAATTTATTTTAAATAAATATTTATTATATTATTATATGACCAGATAGGACAGAAAAAGAACAGAAAGACAATAAAAAAGAAAGAGAAAGCAAACAGAACAAAAAAGAAGAGAAAATCCGCAATCTGACCACACACATTATACCATCCACCACATCTGAACATAAACATAAAGCATATCTCATGAGCCCTGCAAGAAGATGAAATCAGCAGATTCCAGAAGCACCAGAGATGAATGAGCAGAATATGCAAATACAAATAAGTGAAATGGCTGTTAGTGAATATATCTAATAGTGTTTGTGACCTGAGTATGTTCACAGAAACTGATGGTGATAAGACAATAGTTTACAGCAGACTAACTTTTACCGGACGGAGACAGCTCAGAGAAGAGACAGGATATTAGACAGATGCTGAATCTGCCTTCAAAAGGCGATGTCTTAACACTGATCTGATCATTCAGGCACTCAAAGATTGAGCCAGTGTTATCAGCATGTAATGCAACATACCAAAGCTCATTACTCACATGAGCAACCTGTCACAAAGACACATCATTTGTCCCCAAAACTTAAGTTTAATTAGTTAGAAACACCAAATAATAACACAGATTTGCCAGAAAAACGTGTTTTTGTAGTAATTTTCAAAGCTTTAACTGAAAACTTGGCATTTACGATGGTGTTCAGTGTGTCCTTAAAATATGAAGAAACTGTCAAGCAAACCAAATAAATCTAAAAGAAGAAATGGAAACAAAACTAGAAAGACCATACTACACAACCTGATGGAAGCATCTGAGCCTTCAGGTTGATTCATCGACTGTTGGTTGAATATCCTGTTACCTTAGTGCAACCAGCTGCAAAGCCACTAGGAACAAAAGAGAACTGTTGTGTTGGACAGAGCTGTTTAAACAAAGATGTTCTCTTCTTGGCAACACAGCATCACATATTTACAGCAGCTATACTAAACATTCTGTTGGCAGCAAATACAGAGTAACACATTGAGAAGAGGATGAAAAAAAGGTCAAATCTTATGTACAAGCTGAGCATTTTCACTTCCAAAAACATCTATACAACATGCTAGACCACATAAATAAGTTTTAGAGTGCTTGAAATGAGAACGTTTTCTGACTTATTTGATATTTGACCCATTATTCACCTGCATTAACATTTAAAAAAATAAAAGTAGTGGAGAAACTAAACCTAAACTATTCCTTCTGTAAGATTTGACCTCTCAGAACACTCCTTGATTTCAGCTTTGAGACCTTTAATAACTAATGCCATTTACTCATCACAGCGGCGTGATTTTCAGTCATTTTGAAGCATTTTATTGCTCCACGCCACGTGGTAAGCGTCTCTTGTGATCCAAGTGGGTTCCCACTGCATGACAGATCCACAGCGGTCACAGATTGATTACCAAGCTCAACTCATTGTTCCTGCTTCTATGGATCAAGTCTCTTTCTTCTCCCAAACCGTTCCTGGTGATCAGGTTCGCCAGTTTGGAAACTATATCTTTGATTGGCTTGAAATCTTACAGCATGAACTTGGCTTTAATCATATCTTTTGACTGTTAAAAATGTAGTTTTTCGCAGGAAAGGTAGGACCTGCTTGAACATTTTCACAAGGAAGCAGGCAGTGTGTGATGGATGATCACTGGGAATGGTATGTTCATGTTTTTAGGTTGGAAGAAAAAAAGAAGTAATATTTACACAATTCTTAGCCATTAAGGAGTTATGTCAGGTATCCATGTTTTCAAAAATCCAAGTATTTTCTCCTTAAATCTTGAACGGTATACCCATCATTTTGCAAACAGGATGCAAACTGACGTTACCTTTGTCACAATGTTGCTGAAATCCTCAACCACAGCACTGATGATAGATGTTGTAACATATGACATTACAAACCTGATTTATCTCATTTTTAAGAGAAATATTTTATTACATGTTGTAGTAACCACATTCAAGGTGGTTTAAAAGATGGAAAAAAATATACATTAGCTATTTTTCTACCAGTTATCAATGTTAAAGTCCCAGTAGGGGCACTATAGGTGGTCAAAACTCTGTATTGTCTTCATCGATGATCATTAGAATTTCATATCTTGTGTATACAGTCCCAAAAGATCTTGTATGGCGGCTGTAAGAAATGGATTTTTATCATACTATATATACTGAAGAGGTATGTTCCATTGGTATGTTCCTTTTAACAGCATTGATTTTTTTTCTCTGCAAAGCCTGACCAGATGTGGCCAATGTCTTATACAACCAACTGTAGTTCACAACCCTTACCCAAAAAGATCTGAGCTGTGAGTTTGCCAAGCAACCACTGTTTCTCCACCTACACAGAAAACTCAAGATCTCTTCTTGTAGCTGTAGTTAGAATAAGTCTTTCCCAACTTCCCTTATCTTGTCTTCTTTCAGCCAATCAGGCAGTATTTTGCCTGGAAGACTTAATTCTGGGTTAGAATTTGAGGCAGATAAGATCAAGGTGCCAGTGAGCTTGTGATCTCTGTCCTGGGAAGCATTGAGGCTGCAGGCTTGGTGGATTGCTGCAAAACAGCCAGACTGGATGTGCTAACTCATCTACAGCATGATGGAGACAGCGAGAGATGGAGTGGAGCTGGGTGTTGTGTATTTCACTGCTCTTGTATGGCCAGTGGTGGTACAAATAAAAAGAATGACCCCTGCTGGTGGTTCCACATTTTCTGCACCAGTGAGGGGTCTGCAGCCTGTGTATGTTGTTAACCCCTTCTGCATAACAACAGGATTTCAATGCTGCAAAGAAGATGTTGCTTTTTTTTACTAATTGTGTTGTATTTAATTGCAGCCAACGGCGAGTTTCCACCGGTTGCCAGCACAACCAGGCTGTCATTAAGACCAACTATGAAGACTCCGCCCCCATCCATCAGGACCCCTTCAATGAGCTTCCCCACCACAGATTATTGTAAGTGTGTGCTCATATCTCATGTATACCTCCTTCTGATCTCCGTTTGCATTGCTTTTCCTTTACATAGCACCTCAGACTCGCATAGAAATCTATGTTTATGTTCATTAATGAGTCAATACTCCTCTCCATGTGCTGAGAATGTATGGCCTGCAACAAAGTAAGTGTGCCCTCTACTGGTGTGCACAACATCCAGAGCTGAGTGAGGGCTGGAGAGATCTCCTTTGGCATTAAATGGAGCAGGACAGGCAGTTTTGAAGTGTAAAATCCGCCAATTTGTCTCCTGAGAAAGTCAACGGAGCCAGTTACACTGACTTGACATTTTCTACCCTCTACTCTCTTACTTTTCTGCTTCAAAAGGGTAAAGACAAGCAGAGGTTCAATTTCTATATTTTAAGTCCTAAGTTGGAGTCACTTTCATATCAAACTTTCTCTAGAGCACACTTCTTCAGGAAGAAGCTTTAAAGTACTACAAGTGCACGTTGGACTTGTTGAAGCATGACTGCTGTGAGCTTTCTGACACCTTTACATAGAGTTCAGCTGAAATCATTATTTCTCATGAATGTAGAAAATGTTGGTAGGTATTTTAAAGTCTACACACTCCAACACTACGGCTTTGTAATTGTATTCATGTGAATCTTGGTTGTTCTCCCAAATGACATAAAGGATTACTTTGCCATTCACATGCTGTTGAATCCAGCGTTTAGGTTGCAGAAGCAGGGACTGAATTTCAAACTGATCACACAACTCATAAAACAGCAACTAACCTTGAAAGCAAACACCAACAGATTGGTTGCTTCTGATTTCTGCATTTCCAGCTGAAAACAGGCTGTGGAACAAATTCCACAAAAAAATGCATGCTGAGCTGAGTATGAGGAAATTATTAACCCAGGTGGATATTTTGTCAAAGCTAAGCTGCAAATAGTAAAAATGTCTTCAAACTATTTACCTTCTGTGTGATTTCTGTCTGGTCGTTTGTCACAATGTAAAGCTGGAGGTGATGAGTATGCTCAAAAAGCTTTTGTCAGGATTGTGCATTTTCTGCTCATCTTAGTTGTTTAACCCAGTGGTTCCTAAACTTTTTGAACCATACAACCCAAAATAACATATGTTAGTGTTAGCAACCCGAACCCCCACGGTTCACTGTGCACTAATTGTTGTGTGTATCCTTCATGTGAGTGCGATAGCTCCAACAATTTTTACAATTTCATTTTGATACTTACTATGTTTAGGTCCCCAGTGTGACAACTTGTATGAAATTTCACAATTTTGGGATTTATGGTTTCCCCACCAGGTGGTGTTTTATGCACGAAAAATCAGATTTTTGGCTACATCTCTGGAACTATTTCTCTCATTGACCTCAAATCAAGTGCAAATGAAAGGTCATGACCTCAGGATGCATCCTGTCCTGACTTACTAGACTAATTCAAAGTTTTGACACCAGTTGGAGCTTTGTTACTGAAAACCACAGTTTTGACCATATCTTTGTAACTATTTGTCCGATTTAGCTCAAATCAAGTGCAAATGACATCAGGATGCATCTGGGAATGGCATCATACCTTCCTGGACCAAATTCTAATTAGTTAAGGTATCTCCTTTCTTCATTATCGAGTTCAGTGATTATAGATTGTTGCTATAGTTATAGGGTATTACATGTGCGGCTTTATATTATTGTATTGTGTCTATTTGAGGATTGGGTAATAGGAGGATTGTAGGCGTTCTGTGATATACCCCTAGACGCTGGTTGATAAAAGTATATTATATACACTAACACACTTTCCCATTAAATCTGATGGGAAAAATGTGTTCAAACCTTTGACTGATAGTGTACGTTTTTAATTGTCTAAGATGCCCTGAAATAACCAGCCCAGCTTGTTCACCTGGACTTCTCACTTTGGACGAGTAGATTTCAGATGCCAAGGCAAGTTTATTCGTTAAGCACATTTCGTGTACGAGACAATACAAAGTCCTTTAAATGAAACGTGTAAAGCATCACCGTGTGCAGAAACAGCACTAAATAGAACAGTGAAAGCAAACTTTAAAAAGATATAAAGTCATTTATTTAAGAACGGTTGTCTTAGTGAGGACTCGAGCAGCAGTGGTCCCTTACTTCTCCCACTGATGTATTATTTCCCCACAGACACACACACCGCGAGTCTTCACACTTTATGCTGACAGGTGTTTGTGTCTTGTTAACTCGATGTAATAAATTCAGGTAGACTCATGAAATTGTTGCTCAGAAATTCGACTATAACTTCATTTTCATAGCTCTATCGCCTACGCACCCACAGCTTCATTGTTAATTCATCAGCTTGTCAATGTCACATGTCTCTATATGTGTTTTATTTTATTATCAAAACTCTCGTGCGTTGTTTTGCTGTTTTTCCATACAAAGTAGGAGTGATGGATGGGCACAGCCGTTTCCATCAGCACAAACAGGAAATGCAAAATGCGTGTGTCTGCAACCTCATTAACCAATTTGTGCTCTTTCTAAGCCTGTTTATTTGATTTTGTGCCTGTGATTTGAAGCTTTTTCAGTCTGAAACACTGTCTTGTTTGTTAATGGGACAGTCAGAAGTCGCTGCCGGGGGGCTAACAGGATTTTATAATGCTACAGGGTTGTGAAATGATGTGGAGCCACGGAAATGGGTCTGACGACAAACACAACTCCTGATTCTATAAGATACTATATAAATGCAAAGCAAGAAACGTGACATATATGTTCAGCACAGTGTAAAAATTAACCCTACATGAGATTTGCTACCTGGGAGGCCACTGTAATGTGCTTTTATATGTGTACAATAGAGGTACTTGGCTTAAACCTCTTCAGAGAAAGATGGAGGTCTGAGACCAAACTGCTCACAGCTTGTGATTATCATAGATGTGAACTCGGGGTAAAGAAGTTGAACTTCCAGTTCTGGGTTTTTCCATATCAGAGAGAGCCTTGAGCTGTTAACATTCGACAGGCGTCTCTTTCTTCCTGACGCTTTGACATCTGCAGGGCAGGACGTGAACGCCTGATGAGAGTTTTAGCTCTGTAGACCCATAACTCCAACAGGGTTCTCTTCTACCCCTGACACACTCCATGATTAACCCCACCGAGCATCAGCGTCTCTCGTCTCTACTCACTCGCCCCTTCATCCCACTCGTCACCCTGCTTTCTGGGACGAGGACGTTTTGTTCTTTCATTTCTACATTTTCTTCCCATCTTTGCCATGTAAAAGCTGCTAGCTCTTATTGCCCCCACCTCACCCGGCCACCCCCTCTCACTGTCAGTGCTCCTCCTGATCTCAGTCCATTGTCCCACTTCTTCCTCCAATTACCCTAACCTCACCTTTTTTTCTTTTCATTTCACGTTTCCTCTCTTTTCTCCTTCTTTCATTGCTTGAAGGCAGCAAACACTTTAAATTCTCACCACTGCCCTGCTGAATGGACACCACACCAGGCTTATCAGTGATCTCTTGATTAATTAGGTTCCTTTTTATTTTGTGGTCTCCAGTCTTCATGGGAAAGGAAGAAAAAAAAAGAAAATCTAAATTAATGTATGGTCATCTAATTAGAATCCATTTGACAAAGATAGTTGTTTCCATATATTTAAAAAACGTATACCTGAACATTTCATAATGAAACCTACAAGTGTTAACTTAAAAAAGATTGTCAGATCAAAGTGTTCCAGTTTCATTCACACAACAAGATAAGAGTCAGAGTCAAATCAAAGACAAATGAGATGTTGATTGAAGCAATCTGGTTGGCTCTAACATCAGATGATGGTCCATGAATGCACTGTGCACAGAGGATTCTTGGACATTCTTTGTTTGCTAATTATTAATGCGAGGAGATGTCAATCAGTGGTTTGCTTGCTCCTAAACACTGGCCTGCAGCAACCAGTTAACTCGTTATTGTTACTTTGGGTTTTGGATGGTAAACGTTGGTCACATAGACAGAAATAAGACGGATAACAGGCAGAGTCTCACAACACTGGCTTCAATTAATTGAGCTCGCTGGCTCCATAAGCTTTGTGCTTAGCATTCAGAGTCCTTCATGCTATGCTAGCCTTGATCCATCTTTCTAATGATCAGTCTGAATGAGGAGAACAACTGGTGGATAAGGAGGATCGGTACTCAGACAGGAGCATTGGATGAAATGAAAGGTCCTCATTTCACAAATACTTTAATGCACATTTGTTCTCACTGATGTAGATTTTATTGTTAGATTTGTGTCTTATATGTATTTACTGCAGTACAGACATGTCTATGTTTTATGGTATTTATTTGAATATCCAATACTTTTTTAATTATTTTATTTACAAATAAGAAAAAACTGTTAAAAAATATAAAATATCTATTTTTTTTATAATTTAATAACAAAAATTAACCAAAGTTAAAGACTTTTGGTCAATTTGAAATAAAACTGTCTAAAGTTTTATTTCAAGTATCTCAGATGCAGGGCAGTTATGGTGTCAAATCAAAATAAAAGAAATCATGTAAAAAAATAAATTAGATTCAACTATTAAATTAAAAGACTTTAGATTTATTTGGGAATGTCTTTTAAGCCTTTTTTGTGTTGGCTGCCACTGATTAATTAATTTAAATTCAGGTTTCATTGTAAAGCGCCACTTCACAACAGTGTCATCTCAGGGGACTTCACAGACATCATTTTGAGCCAATTTATAATAAATAGCCTAGTTAAGGTAAACTGAGAGATTCTACAATTCAATCTCCCATCCTGAGCTGTACGAGGCGATAGTTGAAAGGAAAACCTTTCATTTTAACAGGAAGGAAAACTTCCAGCAGATCCCAGATCAGGGAGGACAGCCATCTGTCTTGACTGGCTGGGGGTGCAGAGGACAGGAAAGACAAATCAACATGCACTTGCAACTTATATCCACGAACACCTGCAGAAAAAGGAGAAATACTTTAATGATGCAAACACTGTAATGTGTTTATACATGGAGGATGAGGAGGAGAAAAAGGAAAAGAGATCAGTGCATCATAGGATGTCCCTCAGGAGTCAAGCCTCTGGCAGCATATCTAATCGATGGCTAGACCACCCCAACTATAAGATTTATTAGAAAGGAAGGTCTTAAGCTTGATCTTATAGGGAAAGAGGGTGTTTGCTCCACTGGGACCTAGTTCCATTAGGGGGGGTGGTCTGATAGCTGAAGGTTCTTCCTTCCATTTTACTCTTAGAGACTCTGGGAACCACAAGTAGAGAGCGAAGTGATTTTTTGGAATATATAGAACTATGAAATCTTTGATAAACAATGCAGCTTCCCACATATCAGGATGTAGCTGTAGAGTTAGCTGAGAAGCAACAGCAAAGTTAAAACAATCCTTACCATTATTGCTGTGGCCGTTCAACTCAGCTAGGCCTGATTCACACACATTAAAGGGCCCATTTACATCCGTCTTTTTTCAATCTAAATTTTAGTCCGCCTGGTGAATATTTCACAGGTTTGTTTGTAGTGTTGCTAGTGTTGCATTGTGATTCGGACACAAAGCTCATTACCTTTTCTCTGTTGCGCATCACGTGACAAACAGCTGTAACTATGGCAACCACAAAGAACTTACAATCCAATTTGAGTGAAGATGTTTTATTTACTTATATCGCATTTTATTCTTGCCTTGTATCATATTGGTTTAACAGAAAATGGATAAAAATTATGCTTTATAGTTTTTTTGTTAAATGTTTTTGATGTTCGTATCATTTCCGGCATTGTAAGCTCTGGCCTGCAATGCATTGTGGTCTATATTGATCCGTCTAGTGACCATCGATGCTCACTACTTTTCAAGATGCATTGTGGGTAGTTTTTTTCTCAAAGTACATTCGGAGACCCCTACAAAATGGCGTGAGCCCTATGTAGGGCACAAAGTAGGGCATAGGGTGCACATTCGGACACAGAGTAGGTTTAGAAGAATATTGCACCCCAAACTGAAACGAGTCTCCAAATGGACCTAGTCTGCTTTGGAAAGTCCAACTTATCTAACAGCAACATAGGCATCAACCAGTCACATTGCCTAACTTATCCTATGTGTGATCTTGTGATTGTTACAGACCTGTTCAGTATTGCAAATCCTTCCTTAATACCTCCCTTTCTGACTCACCGGCTTATCAGCAGCAGATCAGCCCTCCACCCCTCTTAGGTCTCAGAGTGAGAACCCAATTTGATTTTGACTTTAGACAGCAGTTCACCAACAAATCAACCTTGATAAGTCATAATATGAAAGCAGAACTCTTTCATGGTTCTTTTCCCGTGGTAGCATTTGCATTGCCTTGAATGGCAGATTGTATTCAAATAGCTGCTGTCGGTCTGAACACAGCTTCAAAGATCTGATTGACTCAGCTCTTTCCCCCATAAGGGGATGAAAAACATTTTAGGCCAATCTTTATCATGGCTGGAGTTCACAAAATGTCTGTCAAAAAGGATTTACATTTGATTCAAAATGCCTTCTAGCACAGAATGATAAAGGCTCAGTCCATCTGTCACTTTGACCATCCGTCTGTTACACGCTTACAAAAAAAATCCTTAGATGATGCAGATCAGTGTTTCCTAAAACTTAAATGCTTTCTGTTTGCCGAAACACATACTTGTATTTACCTTATTATGCCTTTTGTTGGTCAAACAGAATTGATTCTGTTTTTAAAAGGGCATGATTCATGACAACAAGCCATTTCAGGCACTTTACATGAAACAAAACCTGGTGTGTGTTGTGTTTACCATAGTATACCATAGACTATAGACAGTAAGACAGTAACGTTAAAGTCTGCTAGAAAAGTGCTGCCAGTCATGCAATCCAATCACATGTTTCTTCTCCCTTTTTTTCTGAAGTTTAGAGCAGTTCCTCAGCGATGGATATCAGTATTTCTCTTTAATATAGTCCACTGCTTATTATGGTAATTGTATACTACTGGTGGTGAAGTTCACAGGAAGGCAGATTCATATCATATTCGGCCAGAGTCATAGTCTAAATGATATGTGCAAATGTTTGCATGCACGTGTGTTGCGCGTCAAAGGTGGTAACTGAATGTGCACATCACTTATTAGAGAGAACGATCATCTGTGAGAGCTCATCTTGTTTTTGTTTGCTCTGCCAAGTGCTCATCACACAGTGGCTCATTACACCAGCTGTGTGGTGTTTCAGGGGGGCATATGCATGTGTGTTCATGTGTACTCATTTCTGTTGATGTACCAACAGGATCAATAAGATGAGCTTAACAGTGAACTCAACCGCATGCTAAGGAGAGAAAAGGGATGTGATAAAATAGTTGGAATCTCAGTCATGTCATATTGTCAAAATGTAAAAACTCACACTTTTACATGTGTCTCTTAAGGATGTCCATTTAAATGTCCATTTCCATCCATTTTCTTATCCGCTTCATCCAATTCAGGGTTGCAGGTAGCTGCAGCCTATCCCAGCAGTCATTGGGTGAGAGGCCCATTTAAATGTCAGATAAAACTAATACATAATGTGTCCTTTACTTAACAATATGTATTATTAAGAGGTTGGAGGGCTGGTAGTGGAATAAGCTGCTGAACTGTGTCACTTTTTCATACCTTAGAGCTAAGGTCTGCAACCTGCAGCTCTTTAGCTACATGTGGCTCCTCTGACATTCCTCACTGGCTCCAGAGGAAAGTAATGTAATTCTGCCAAGACAGACTCATTTGCATTCATTACTAACGATGCCAGCTTAACCATCTGTTTGATTTATACCAAGAAATTAGCAAAGACATAATCTAACATTGACAGAAATGTGCAGATAAAATCTACTTTTAGTGAAGATGATTAAGAGATTTAAAAAAATTAGAACTTGAGTGTGAAGCTAAATGATGCAAACACACCATAAAATGTCTCATGTCCAGGTTTTCTTGCAACTCCGGTTGCTTACAAATAGAAAATACAGTAAGGAATCTATAATATCCAAGTGTCTATTTAGAGAATTTAGAAATATGTCTGGAGGAGTTCATCAGGAACAGAACCATTATATGTTATGCCATATTGACAGTATTAAGCAGATGCAGTCATGTAGGTATGTGAACTGATGATACACAGGTTTCATATTTTATGAGTCTTTAAGAGTCAAAGAGGTTTTGTGGCTCCGAGCTATCTTTATTTGGTAGATCAGATGGTAAAAATGTCTCTTTCATTGGTAAACATTGGAGACTGCTGCCTTTGAGCCATTAATCTGCTAAATGTCAACATTCACCAACTGTTTCTGTTACCCTATTTATTGCTAATTACCATCACTCAGTTGGTATAATGTACATGAATTTTACATTTATTCCATTATCTCAGATCGTACACTAGTAAACATTATCTGTCTTGTTTTTTACATGACTTTATAAGTCCAAGCTTTAAATCTCATAGTACTTATTTATAATGAGAATTAACCTAGATTGATTCTGTATTTTATCAATTGATTTCTCTCTCGTTTCATCCTGGGGAGACTGTCCTCCTCCCAAAAAGGAATTTTTACACATGTTTAATCATTTTGCTGCCTATGATCTGCACATGAATGGCAAAAATCCATGCGGATGATAGTTGCAGCAGGATCTTTTGCAAAGTTTTAGTAAAGTACTTTGTAGGACATAATTGCTATTCAAGGATGCGAACAAACAACAAATATGAGCATTTCAGCTGGAGGATTTGGTGTTAATTTAAATGCGCTGAATCATGTCTTCTGCTTTACAGGCTGCTTACATTAACTACATTAACGTTTGAACATGACTTTTTAACATTACATATTAATTTAAAGCATGTAAGATTATAAAATGTACCAGTTAAAAGAGGATTAATAAGGTGTGACATGAATAAGAGAAGTCAGCTTTGCATATATGTGCATGTTTATTAAACTCCCTCCAGACACATCAAACTAGTGCTACAGCTACTAAAACATACATTTGGTGTTTGTACCTGCAATATGGTTAATGATTTTTTTGACTGGGTCATTTTTTCCATTTTACCAGTAATTTTGCTCAACATCATTAATGACTGAGTGACAGAGGCCACATTTGCCCACCGTCGCCTGGAATACAAAAAAGCTAGTCTGAGTGTGTCCACAGTCAGAAAAGAGGGAGACAGGGAAGTGAGGAAGAAGTACCTCTCTCTCTGGTGTCTTCCTCCCTGCAGCCTTAAATCAAGATTAAGTGCTGCAGCACTTAGTCCCCTCATGTCCATCTGACACTGCTGATCTGGAGCTAATTACAATGAAAAGAACTCCAATTAGTTCAGACACGTGGGATTACAAGGAAAATGAGGAGAAATGTTTGTCACCTGTAATCCTGTCACCAGCCCCCCTGCTGCAGTTGTGAATATGATAATAGTGGCTTGTCATTCGGGTGGCGCTCAGGCTGAAGCTTGCCATCCCACTATGTAATAATTTGCTTTATATCTGCTGTGGAGCAGGGGGAATTGGAGAAGAGGACTGAATGACAGGCAAACAGAAGTGTGATGAGCCTGCAGTGTGTGTTGGGTGTCAGCCAGTCCTTCATGTTTAAGTCTGCATCTGTGACTGAATACAGAATGTGTCTTTTTACAGCTGTGTGGGCTTCACAAAGTACTGAACCTCTTTTTTTCCCCTTCATGTGCAGCCAAAAAATGGGCTTTTCACACCTGTGGGGCTGTGGGCCCTGAAGGCCCAACTCCTACTCAGTGCCTCAACTTCTACAGGGGCAGAAACGTCAACGTGACAGTGGGAACCCGGGGGCCCTTCAAAGGGATTCAAACATGGCAGGTCCCAGAAACTGGCACCTACAGGTAGGACTGAGGCCAGTGGGCAGAACCAGGCTGTTTCTGCAACACATTTCACTGGAGTAATTTAGCTTTCTCTGAAGGGTCTCGCTGTGATTTCAAGCCCCTAAAAAGTCTCATAGATTAACATTAGTGGTCGAAATCGCTGCAATTTAGATTTTTTTCCCCCTCCGAACTCCCTCTTCCTAACACCCACTTATACTATTCAGAGTTGTACATCTGTTTTTATGAGCAAACAGAGACATGTCAGAACCAGATTTTTTCATGATAGGATACAGCATGGACTAATGGGAGGTAAATGGCTTCATCAGCACCTGAGTCCAAACATCCAAAACCACCCACATCCATGCTTTTGAAGCACTTTAGGGTTTAGAATTACCTAAACAATCAATGAATACTTTGACTTTGGCTCTGTTAAAGAAGCTGCAGCTCTTGATGAGATCCATATTCCTCATCTGGGCTCTTATGACCGTATAACACATTTAAACTGGGATTTGATTGCAGCGTACATCCTACATCTATGCATAAACAAGGAAGAACACAAACATATGTGTATTTCCAGTTAGTGCCAAAAGCCTTCCGCCATAAAATTGTTTTAACATTGTAAATATTATCCTCAAGGAGAGGTCGTGTTAACCGAATATTTCCCGTTGTTTAACTTTTTTTTTAAAGCAGTGATGGAAAAATCTGAAGGCCGTCTGTCATTTTGACTGATTGCAATTCACACTCGTGACCACTAGGTAGCAGGTGAACAGATGTAACGGGGAGCGAATCTGTGCCGCGTCACACACCGGCGCAGCTGAAGCACTAGTGCGGTATTTCTTTGATTAAAGCCAGAGAAAAGAGAAGCCCTTCATTTAGAGAATCTTGTCAACTTTTGATTTGAAGAGATGTTCCCTGATTTTCAAAACATTTGCTGAAGTGGCGCTAATTGTAATTCCAGTCTGTGGCTGCAGAGCACGGATTCAGCCTCTAGAACAACATGGAAACAGCCACGTCAACTCGACTGTCTGAGGCTTAAGTAAAAAATAAACCACATTAAAAAAAGCTTCTGCAGCAGTCCGACTTGAGATATTGGATTACGCAGAAGCAGACACCAGGAGGAAGGTGTGAGACCGTTAAGGCCAGAGGAAAAAAAGGTTAGGCTATAGCTTCATCTCCCTATATTGCAGATTTTCTGTTCACCTTGCAATGTATTTAAATGAAATAACTTAAATACGATTATATTTAATGTGTCATTATTATAATTTAAAAATTAATGCGATGGATAAAAATACATGATGGTGGAATTTTTATCACCTCGTAAGTCAAAATGACGGATAACAAAAAAGTCTAGCGCAATCTCTGTCCTCAAGTGTTTATAAAACACACTAGCTGCACACAAACTCCACAGTTGATCTTGACACAGCCTCGTTTATCTGGCTGGGTCTGAAAATGAAGCTGACAGACGGCCACAGCGATGAATATGTGCTCTGCAGCTCCTAAAAGTCATTAGGCAAACAGCTGAGGTAGCTGCTACTGAGCACAAGACGACATCCTTGTTCTCGACCACCGGGGAAGAAAAATATGAAAGTATTTCAAAACACAAGTCAAGCTTTGCCTTTTTTTTGGCAGGAAAGTCGGTGTGTTTTTGTACTGCTGCATTCTGGTTTTGTTTGGCCCTCAGAGCATTGACTCATGTTAGGTCAAAGAATATAATTCTAAACACCTAGCGGGAAAGTGCATTTAATGTTTCCTAAATCATTTAGCTGTTTCACATTGCAGCGGATAATATATAAACCATTAGCTTCAAGCTGCAAATAATTACTTCATACTTTGGAAATATGCATCAGCCTGTTTCTGTGAAACAAATTTCCTATCATGAACACTTTTAAAAATTAAATGAACATATAACACAATTAAAATAACTTTCTTCTTTGTCATTTCTTTAAATGGATGTCTGGCTTGTGTCTGCCTCTGCATGTTTGTTTAAACCTCAGGATCACTGCTTATGGTGCAGCTGGAGGGCGAAGTGTGTTGGCCATGAGCAGGTCACATGGTGTCTACATCACAGGAGACTTCCTGCTGAGGAGGGGTGAGCTGCTTCACATCCTGGTGGGACAACAAGGAGAGGACGCCTGCCCCAATGTGAGTCTTTTGTCTTCACTGCAGCTCAGTGTGTTAATCATCATGCAGTAGCTTGTAACACAGGAAACTAACTTGCAGGAGCAACACAAGGGTTAGAAAAAGTCTAAATTAATTGTAATATGAAAATAACTTATTAATGTGTATTGTTCTTTCCAGTGGGCTAGTATTCGCTGAACAATGCAAGCATAGGAGGACTAAATCTATCTGCTTACAACCATTTGGTTGCATTTAACGTCCATTCTTCTGTCTGATGAACTGTTCACCGGTGGAGTGGAAAAATTCCTCTCTTGTCTGCATGTTGAGTTCATTCTGGCCCAAAGGTCTTTTTTAAACTTTCTTTCTAAAGTCAGATTTGTTTGGACAAATCTGCAAACCTATGAAGCTGAATTATGAGCAAGTACCTCAAGGTAAAAACAAAAGAACAACACTTAAGAGCAGAATTTAGCACATAAACATTTTCTGAGAAAAAAACTTTAATATGATAGATGTTTATTATTTCTGAACTCACATTTAATAAAAATAAAAAGTAGAGGAAATTAACACAATGCATTACTACTATATGAGGCCACAGATAAGGCATTATTCATTGGCTTTTTATATTATATAATTTATATTTTATTCTCCCATTTGTCTGTTTCAGAATGTTCCATCTGTCATGTACTGATGGATACAAACATATCAACGTGTTTGACAGTTTTCACCTCAACCATGTAGATTGAAATCTTGGTAATTTAAAATACTCACAATGATGTCTAATTGAAAATAATCAAGCAGGCACATGGAAATTAAAGTAATGATCCAGTTTAGAGGATGTACGGAGTAGAAATAACACATTTCTCCAGGGAGTGGGTGAAAGAAATGAAAAGCTTGAAGGTTGAATTTTTACCTTTTTACTTCCAACCTAAACATAAAATTTTTCCTGCAGGTGTTTTGCAATAAAAGAGGATTTTTAATTTATCCTTTCTGTAAACACCAAAAGCAGTTATTCGTGAAGTATTTGTCTATATGCATTATAGGCTCTGGGAGGGTTTTGGGGACTGGGGAGTTCTCTGAATGATGACATAGCTTTAAGGACTTTTTTCTTGTTGAATTTGTACCGCATGGGGACACTGAAGCAATATAACAGTCAGCCAGTGGGCAGCAGAAAATGACATGCTTTTGGAAGATGCTTTTATCTTAAATTACTTAGAAAGTATTGACGCTAAAGCTCTTGGAAATATAATAGCCTGAATGACCTTTTAAATTCAGACAAAACTGAGGTCATTGTTTTCATCCTTAAAATTCTCCTGAGATTCATTTTCCAATCCCAGAGTTGTTCTGGGTGACATTTTTTGACCTCCACTACTAAATCTTTCAGTCATCTTGCTGAAACCTTTCTTTTTTATCTGCACATAAAGCAGATCTGTAGAACAGCTTTCTTTCATCTGCCAAAATCAGGAACACCCTGTCTCAGTATGCATTTGTCTAGGACAAACTCTTATTTAACTTCATCTGAAAGCTCAAATAATTCTCAGATTTCCCCAGTTTTTAGTCCCATGTTCTTTTATTTAATTCAAAACCCTCAATGGCTTTGGCTTGTCTCATCTGAAAGAGCCTATTGTGTTCTATTATCCCACTAGTCCTCTTCCCTGACAAGACAACAAGTGTATTTGTAGTTCCTGCTGCAGGTCATGAATAGTTTGGGGAGCACACAGTGTTGCACTGGGTATCCACTGTCCTTTTCTCTAGCAATACAGGCATAAGCTGAGCTATTCATAGTATAACCAAATAATATGTTCTTGCAGTCCAAAAAATTTTGAAAGTTACGTTATACGCTGATGATATTTAGTTATTTTAAGTCCGAAGCATTGCCTCTATGCAGTAAATGTTCAACTCTCCAATTTATTTCTTTTCAAATGGTCTTCAAAAGGATTTGTGTACCTGGGCATATATATCACGCCAGAGTTCCACCAAATATTTACAGCCAATTTCATTCTTGATGCCTTATGTGGAAGAACTAAACAGGCTCTGGATCACTGAACCCCTCTGCCCCTCTCCTTTTTATTTATTTATTTATTTATTTGTTTATTTATTTTTCTCCTTCCCTCTTAGGGTGAGTATTCATTTTCCCCTTCTAGAATAATCCTAATAATATTTAGTTAATTATCAATGAGGCAAGTGAAGGGCTGGTTTAATTCTATTCTGTGGAATTAACACACTTAACCTTAAAGATGTCCACTGTGCAGCTTTCAGGTGAGAAGAAGAGACTAGTCTTCCCTAACTCGAGAAAGTACCCATTTACATTAAGAAATTAATTCTCTTAATTGTCTTTCTTGTTGACCATTGTACAGTTTATATTTGTTAATTTATTATCCTTTTTGCATATTGTACTCTGGGTGGATTTTCCTTCTTTTTAAATCATGTTTTCTTCTTTTTTTTTAACTTGTTGCTGTTTTTGCACATGAGAGATTAAAGAAAATTCATCTCAGCTGTATGTCACGTGTATAAACACTTGACAACAAAGATAGCTTGACTTCGGAATTGTCTTAAGAATGGTCTCTTAAGTTTGTTTTTTTTTTCCTTTGAAGAAGAAAAAGTTTAATTAAAAGTTTAATTAAAAGAAACAACCTACCTATTATAAATATAGTTTTGGTTTATGGGCGGTGTTTAAAATGGAAGTATAATCTGGAGTAATATCTATTCTCAAACCATTTAATAACCTTAATGTTCTTACTGGAAATTACGACTTAAAGTTATCTCCTTTACGGGGGTGATCTGCAGGTCCTAAAGTGTCTGTCACCCAAAAGCTGCAGAATCTCAACTTGACCTCCACAATTTCTGTTAAATGTCATTTCATTATTACACTATGAACTGATGGAGACCCCATCTACTGAAACCGTCTGAGATTTTCTCAGATTCTTTTCTATATAATTTAGTACTGAAACTGCTCAGCTACTCTGAGGCTGCAAACTATATTAAAATGCACAGTTTTAGGCTTTATATCTACTTACATTTCCTTGGGATTATTGAAAACTGACTTATTAATCATCACAATCTAAAATCCTCATTTCTAAGAGATACAATGTCTCAAACCATTTTTTTTACATTATTCATTTTTTTCTGCTAGGATTGTACCAAGTACATCTAAAACAATTCTTTTACATAAGGCAGTACTACTTGCATTTCTGACCTTAAAACTCAGTGCTTCTGACTCCTTTTAATGGCACACTAACACTTTTTATGCTCACTCTGGAAAGTCATTGTTACTGCAATTCACAACTCTTTGCTCCAGTCTTACACTATAGCTGGGTTTTGCTGTAGGGCAAATGGATATTAACACATTCAGGAAACGCAAAGAAATGCAAAAAGACATTAATGAAGAAAGCAGAGAAAAAAACAGAAAAGTAAAGCAAGAGATAGGACAATAATAACTTTCTTTTACAGTCTGAAGATGGCTCAGAGTACAGACAGGATGTTATATTACCCCCATTAAATTACAGAGATCTGCCAACGTTCAGTATATCTGCTTTAAATACCGTACCATCTTCTGCTGCTTATCTGGGGTGGGGTCGTGGGGACAGCAGCCTAAGAGGGGAAGCCCAGACTTCCCTCTCCCCACCCACATGTGCCAATTCATCAAAAGGGACTCCGAAACGCTCACAGGCCAGGTGAGAGATATAATCCCTCCATGTCTCCTGGGTCTTCCCCAGCGTGTCCTCCCATAGTGACGTGCCCAGAATATCTCACCAGGGAGGCGTCCAGGGGGCATCCTAACCAGATGTCCGAGCCTCCTCATCTGGCTCCACTCCATGTGGAGGAGCAGCGGCTCTACTACTCTCCCTCCCAGATGACCGAGCATGTCACCCTATCTCTAAGGGAGAGCCCAGCCACCCTGCGGAGAAAACTCTTTTCAGCTGCCTGTATTCACGATCTCATTCTTTTGGGCACTACCCACAGCTCATGTCCATACGTGAGGGTAGGAGCAAAGATTAACCAGTAAATTGAGTGCTTCATCTTCTAGCTTAGCTCCTTCTTCACCACAACAGACCGGAGCAGTGTTCATATTACTGCAGACGCCACACCAATCTACCTGTCGGTCTCGTGTTCCATCTTTCTCTCACTCGTGAACAAGAACACAAGATATTTGAACTCTTGAACTTGGGGCAGGACCTCTTTCCCAACCCAGAGAGGGCACTCCACCCTTTTCCATCTGAGGACCATGGTTTCAGATTTGGAGGTGCTGATTCTCATCCCAGCCGCTTCACACTGGGTTGCGAAACGCTAGAGCGAAAGCTAGAGACCATGACTAGATGAAGCCAATAGAACCACATCATCTGCAAAAAGCAGAGACCCGATTCTGAGGTCACCAAACCGGATTCCTTCAACACCTCGGCTGTGCCGAGACATCCCGCCCATATAGGTTATGGACATCTTTAACAAGTGGGTCCAGTACCCCATACTCGGGGAGCAATCCCCATAGGAGTCCCCAAGGGACATGGTCCAAGTCCACAAAATACACGTAGACTGGTTTAATGAACTCCCATCTCCCCTACAGGACCCTGAAGTGGGTATAACTGGTCCACTAGTTCGCAGCCAGGACCAAAACCACACTGCTCCTCCTCAATCTGAGGTTCGACTATCTGACGGACCCTCATCTCCAGGATCCCTAAACAGACCTTTCAAGGGAGACTGGGTTCTGCTTTAAATATCTAATTAAATATATAAAAAAGTTCATCTTTTGCGTTTATTATACACATGATCTGTTTTGTCTTTTTTGTAATGATTAAAACAGAACTTTATTCCAGATTAAATTGATGAATTAAAGTTATAAAATATGAGACGTAAACTCAGAGCTCCTTCAGAACAGACATAGTGGTCATTTAACCCATTTGGGAGAGATGGTCACTTCCCTATAGCTGGAATTGGTGCCTTGTGAGTTGCTACAGCCTTGCTGTCTTTGTAATCCAAATTATCTGGTTTGAGTTTTGTCGTTTTGTTTTCTAGAAGCATCTCGCTAAGCATAGCAATCAGGGTCCTCACTTCTGCTTTCCAGTTATCAGTTATTACAAACAAAGTAGAGCAGAGAGAAAGATCCTCTTTTTTTCCTCCCTGCTTTGGCAACAAGGACACTTCACACTCGGATTTCTCTTTGGTGATGGAAATAAGACCGTCATTGTCTTGATTCACGCTCATGCTGATACACAAACCTTTCTGTTTCTCTCTCTGATTTAAACTCAACTTTACATAGAGAGAAGCTACAACCTTAGTGCCGCATTAGAGTGAGGAAAAGTCTGATAGCACTTGAACATAATGCCTTTCACCTTCTCTGACTGTCAATCACAGTCAGCCACCCCCTCCTTCACTCGAGACCTTCAGAGTTTCAGCTCAGGCAGATGAAGAAGCTGAGGCTGGCAATGAACAGCTGTGAGTGTGTAGGAGTGAAGTTCAGACAGCGAGGAAAGGAAATCTGTGCCCCTTTGCAGTCAAAAGTAGGACTGGCTCCAGGGTGTTTATAAAATCTCAGCTGGAGTAAAGTTCCTGAATCTGATATCATTTGCCCACAAACTGCCCGGATCAGGTTTTATCACTATTTCTCAGGGGAGCAAGAAGAAAAAACAAGCTGATGATTAAAAGGTCTTATGTAGGTTGTTTTTTAGATCTTCCCACCTGCAGGAAAGATTACTAACATGGCTGGTGTTTGTGGTAAAAATGAAATCATATGAAGGACAATTAACAGTGAAGACAAGTTTTATAAACCTGACATCTTTCTAACTCTCTACAGGCCAACGAGATACTGAATAAGATCTGCGTGGAGCAGAGCAGTCCATTAAAGAGCAAAAGTCAAGTTAGAGGTGGCGGAGGTGGGGGTGGTGGGGCCACCTATGTGTTTAAGGTAAGATGGGGCCACTGAGCGACTAATGAACCCAAAGATCCTTTTGGCTGCTATTTAAGTTAATTTTTCTATAAATGATTTGGATAAGGTTATTTGTACGAATGTGTTTCTATGCAGATGATACAACTCTATTTCTCTGCTTGTTCTGCTGTAGATGCAATAGAAAATCTTTACAAAGAGTTTTTAAAAGATGGAAAAGAAAGTTTATGATTATATCAAAAGCTTGTTTACAGAACTTGGATAAGCTAAACTTCTTATTTTATTTTATTTTATTTTGAAAAACATGGTAGGGTGTGTATGAAAATAAATATTTAGAAATATGGATTAATTCCAAGCTTTTATGCAATGAAGAATAAATGATAAAATAAAATAAAGCTTTGAATAAAATAATAAAGCATTTATTTAATAAAAAGATAAAGCTTTTATTTAATGTTTATGTTTCTAATTTAGTTAAGGAACACCGAGTGAAGATTTGTTTCAAATAAAATAGTTGTATGCTACCTTTCAGCATGTGACTATAAGCATGTGATTATAATGATATATTATACAAACATGCAGCCTTGATTCAGTGCATCACACCTTTCTACGTTTCATTTCAAATACAGTCTCCCTGACTCAGCTGGTTGGATATCACTGAACTTTCATACACCAAAACACAAATAAAAATATCTAAATGAATAAAATTGATCATATTATAGCAATATTGGCAGAATGTTTGTCAATAAATTGTACAATTTGTTTTCTGAAAGAAAAGAAATGATTTATATAAATATGTGATTTTTAACAGCTTAACTTTTTTTCTTTTACTATTACTATGCATTTTTAAAATGCAGATTATGACATTATGTTTATGCCATAGACATAATGAACTATTCGTTTGAAGATGACTAAAGAAAACTTTAACTGTTTAAAAATACTGACCCAGGTGGAGAGAGGTGTCTACATCCCTCTTATTATCGCTGCGGGGGGAGGCGGCCGCGGCTACAGCAGCCAATCAGAGACCCAGCTGGAGCAGATGGACTATGACCCCGCCCGTCCGGGACGCAATGGGAAGTCCCACGCTGCAGGTAGACAATGCGCAGCATTGAAGTGCTGCTACTGTTTGCATGTCTGACATCTACAACAGTGCATTGTGTGCAGCTGCAGAAAATCAGCTGAAAGCAAGTTCATTTGTACATTAACTATACTTGTACGCACACTGGTACAGCCTGAAGGTGTTCACTTAAATCTTAATGCATGTCATAAATATTCCACCTCTGTGTGCCGCTGGCTGTGTTCAAGCGAGAAAAATAAAAACAGCGTTGCTCTCCTCATGTTTATTCATGACGTGCACCTTTCCCACACATCATTACAGCGGAGGAGAACATGGAAAGCAACATCACCATGCTCTGCATGCCTATGTGCTTCTTGTGGAAGTCAAACAAACACAAGATATTGATTTTTTTTGTCATCTTTTCAAAGCCCAAGGTTTACTTTTGAGAAAACTGTGTGTGAAAAATGAAAAATTCAGCATGTATGGGGAGGGTTGTTTCTCCAGTCAAGGCAAATGTTTGTTTGCTTGTTCCTTTCAGGTTTCACAGAACAGCAAATGAAAGGAAAGAATTTAATTGTTTTGCATTGGGGATTACTTTAAACGTAATTACCTGTAAATGTACCACTTTAAAGGGGTTGTGTGTCGTCACTAATAAGAGGCCAATGCGTGCATGAGTAAGTGACTTATGTGTTTGCAATGTTAACATTATTGCACTCGTTTTATTGGTGGACAGGTGGAGGGGGAGGCTGGAATGACAGTACTCCTCTGGTCAGCACTAGTGGCAGACCACTAGTGCTGGGGGGCCATGGAGGGCAGGCCTGTCAAAAGTTCTGGCAGACCCACGGTGGGTTCGGGGGCGGCGGCGGGGGCTGCATGTCTGGCGGTGGCGGCGGAGGCTACAGAGGTTAGTTCCTGACTGACCATGCTTCAGAAAGTTTTTTTTTTTTAAATAAAAAACCCTGAGCTGTCAGGTATGAGGCACTTGTCCCTGCTGCGATGTCACCTGGGTTTCATTTTGAATGTGAATGAGTTTCTGTAGAGCAGGGATCAGACTAAATGCTGGAGATGGCTGCATGTCCTCTTACTCTATCAGATCAGACATATACAAAGCATGTTTATTGGTACACAGTGATTTACTTACAACATTAAAAATCTGAATGGCACAATGAAAAAGAGACATTAAAAAGAGAATTAAAACAACTAAAAAGAATAAAGTAAAAGAACAACAGAACAAGCTAAAATATAAAAGCAGAGATGCTTTTAGTGAGGTAAACATGTCGACAGGAAACGCATCGTCAGGATTGTTCAATCTTCTGGCTATCAAGTCTTTATTTATTAAATCATTTGACGTCGATTACTGGAGTCAGGATTTAATTGAAAAATGACTAATTATAATAAAATTAAAAGTTTAAAACAAATGAAAGTTTAAGAAGAGTCCAAACATGGCTGCAGAAAAGTCACCAGAACAGCAGAGGATCCGAAATCAACTGTTAGCAAAAGACATTATTTAAGTATAGTCCATTTATCGTTTATCATTAATAATCCAAAAACGTTTTGTTTCTGTTCAATCAAAGTATTTGTTTATTACTATTACTATTTTCACAACTTTGTTATCTCGCGTCACTTTACAGACACATTACTTCAAGCCAATTCATAACTAGCCTGGATAACCAACAGATTGCATCAAATCCAATCTCCCATCCTGAGCTGCACGATGCAACGGTGGAAAGGACAAAAAACGTTTTAACATACATGCACATAGAAAGAAAACAGATCAGTAAAGAGACAATCCTGATGTTTTTCCTCCCAATCGTCTTTTATGGCAGCTATTTGCTTAATCATCCTTTCTGTCAGTGGTAACTGTGTCTCTTTGTTTGTAGGTGGTAACACTTCACGAGATGACAACCCCAAATCCGATGGTGATGATGGTACATCCTTCCTCGGCCCAGATGGAGAGCCCTTCCTCTATCCCCTGAAAGGTAAAGTCAAAATATCGACACCTGTTGCCAACAAGCTAGCACAGTATCTTAGCCTTCACATATTAGCAGTAGGAGTAAATGAAATTGTTAAAAAACTGCTTTCATGTTGGATATTTATCATGTGGAAGTTGTGCGTCTGGTTTGCTTGCAGAAATGTAATAAGTTGAGAAAAGGTTACTGTGCTCTGCAGCAGATAAAAAGTAAAATCCAGGACTACAGCTTGTAAAACAGTCGAATTAAAGTCTGCAGAAAATACTGATGAGCAGTTTATTAATGAAGATCATGAAGCAGGCAGAGACCCTTCGTTCCACCTCCGCTTTTTCTGTCCTGTACATTTAAACCTGGCAGACATTCATAACACTATTTAACCAGGAATATAAGTAGTTGCTAAAAACCCAAAATACTTCTGGATTAACAAGGAAAAAATGAGAAAGTTGCAATGACACATCCTTTTAAATGAGTTTCTAGAGTGCAGTGAAGTAATCGCCTCCATCTGTCATACTGAGGTGGTGTTGTCTGCTGACGAACCCCATAATCCTCAGTTTTCCCTCCACCTGCCTTTAGCTCCTCTACGATAGATAACTTTCTTCTTACGTCGGACACTTCATTTCCCTCTGTGGTTTTAGCTGCAATGATATAAACAAATATCCAAATCTTCGTGCAGCTTAAATAAAGATTGTATGAATGTTGAATCAGTGTTTAAATTTTGAAGTGATGTAATTTAGAGCTGATCTTGGGTAAAAAAAAGACAACCAGATCTCATCACTTTTTCCTGATTCATATTTGATAGTCCTCTCGACACTCCGGTGTCAATTCAGGCAGCATATGAGCAAAAAAAATCCCTATGTTTCTCACAGTGTAAATGCAGCTGTGGGGAAATGGAGATATTTCACTGACTTTCAAGCGAATGGGTAAAAGGGTTCAAATGAAAAATGTTGGTGTAAATACGCCTGCTGCAGAGGTCTATTGAGCATGCCCAAACAGTTGCCTCTGCGACCTGGGGCCTGTACTACGAAGCTGGATTTTTGCTTATCCAGATAACTTCAGGAATTACTTTTGGATTTTCTGTACTACGAAGCTGGCTTACTTTTGATCCAGCTGAATCACCGCAGCAACACAAGCTGAACGGCTAACATAACCTCCAGAACATAACCTCCGGAGCAGGTTATGTTCTGGATAAGAGATCAGTGAGGAAAAAAAAACTCCTGACCAATCAGATCTCATAAAATAAATGTCCCGCTCATTTTTAAGAGGATCCTGATGACGTTGCAGTACAGGTAGTAGCGCTTAGAAGAGTCTTCAGGAAACAGATCCAACCCATTAGACTTTACAGATGGCATGCTGTACCAAAGATCTAGATTTACATCAGATGGGCTGAGATAAATATGCAGCTGTTAAAGCGTTTGTAGCAAACACATCGTAGTCGGGCGCTTACTGTCCCACAGACATCACATTACCGAGGTTTCATCCACACAACAGATACAGTAATAAAGCCTTATTTTCACTGATTGCTTTAATTATGTTTTTGTATTTGAGTACCGAACCCTGTTCCTCGGGGTTCGGTACTTGGCCTTCTTCTCTTTTCACTATACACATCCTCACTTGGTGCGGTCATAAGCTCTCATGGCTTTTCCTACCACTGCTATGCAG
>JBAMHX010000022.1:3894282-3931931 GCA_037177515.1 Pseudomugil tenellus
CCAGCAGATTAAGTTACCATGGTAACACAAACCAGCAGGTTATGGTCCTGTGATAACACAAACCAGCAGGTTATGTTGCCATGGTAACACAAACCAGCAGATTAAGTTACCATGGTAACACAAACCAGCAGGTTATGGTCCTGTGATAACACAAACCAGCAGGTTATGTTACCATGGTTACACAAACCAGCAGGTTAAGTTACCATGGTAACACAAACCATCAGGTTATGTTACCATGGAAACACAAACCAGTAGGTTATGTTACCATGGAAACACACCAGCAGGTTATGTTACCATGGTTACACAAACCAGCAGATTAAGTTACCATGGTAACACAAACCAGCAGGTTATGTTGCCATGGTAACACAAACCAGCAGGTTATGTTGCCATGGTAACACCCACTTCTCACTGAGGTTTGCTTACATGACATTGTGATGATGTGTGTTTTCAGTAACTTCCATCAAATTGCTTTAATAAAAGTTAAACTATTCAGATCAAATAAAATTTTAGTCAATCTGATGACATTGTAAACATTCAGACTGCAAACATACAGAGCAGAAAGGACAAGGAGGACATGGATAAGTGTGGTTTTAGTAAAATCCCTTTTATTCATGCTGCAAATACATCCATTAATAAATATATCTAGTAATAAAACAAACGTGTGAAAAATGGTTTTCATATGACAAAAGATTTTTTTCACACCATTCACATCATCTGAGGCAGATCTCTCAGACAACCTTGGGCTCGGACCACCTCGGCTTTTCAATCACAGGGGCCACAGCCAAACAGATCAATGAGAGGAGGCCGCTAGAGACGCTTGTAGCCTACACGCCCTAATTGGATGCTGCATCAGTGTTTTACTAAATAGTAGCTCTGTTTTCCACACAATCAATGGCTTATTCATTGCTGAGTCGCTCAGGCTGCTATAATCAGATGGAAACTTCTATCTTTGAAACTTCAGGATGATTGCATATTTCCTGTAGCTGTAATTAGGCATCAAAAGCATCATTACGCCCCATTGGATGCTCTTCAACAAATGTATACTTTACAGGAGTTGTGTTGGATCCAAACATGAGCAGCAGCTTGCAGGTGATTTTATTTGCATATTTACTTTGTAGGAAAAGTGTTGAAAAGTTAGAAAATCGCCATCATGGATTTTATGAGACAGGAAAGTGTGATTTTATTCCAGATGAAGTGATAACAGTTAACTATCCTGGCTGTATTACTTCGTTAGCTGAAGCTGCTAATTAAAACAGTAAAAAGCTACATTAACTAGTTGAATGTAGCAGTTTGGCAGGAGGACAAACTATTTGTCTCCTTTGTAACTACTGAATATACGATATGGAAACATATTATTCCTCGCGTAGAATCCTAAACTCAAAGTTTTCCTAAACACAACTCTGTCAAGTGTTTCTTCTTTCAGGTAAATCAGATGGAACGCTCAGTGAGAAACATGCTCCCATCATGGTTCGATTCAAACTTCTGTTTGTCTTCCATCGATGCTCCGTATCACAACAATCACCAATAATAAATGAGGACTGCGCGTGCTACGTCGGTGCATCGAGATTTATGCGCGCGGGAAGAAAACCGCTTATTAGGTTGTTTTTTAGGGCGACAAACAGGAGTTGGAGCTTAATTAAATTCTTTTTAATTAACATTGATTCATAAAGTGAAACCCAGTTTTTAACTACACATCCATCAACTTTCTGCAGGTGAAAATCAATCTTTCCGATTTCAAAGTGCCATCAATTAGCATGCACGCGCCGACACACACTCACAGAAACACACACACTCGCACATGCATCCGAATTCTCTGATGGAAATCTCACCTGATGTGTTTAAAATGAGTTTTGGGTTTAGAAATATGGATTTCATCTTGTATCATATTGATGTTTTATTAGTGCAAATAGATGAGAGTAGTGCATGGTGCTGTTTTATTAAAACTCCCCACAAATCCAACCAAAAATGATTCTTTAAAGATTGTAAATTAACTTTATAAAGTGCTTTTTTTCTTATTTCTTCCAAATAATTTTCCGCAACTCACTTCTGATCGGATCAAATACATGAATGAAGAAAAAGCAACGAGTTTAAACAAGAACCTCCTGTTTTCTGTAGAGTTCAGCTGTTTTCATTCATCAAACGTGAGCCATTAATGCCGCGATAGGTGACGCGGCTGGGGCGGACCAGCACGCCGTAGCCATGGCGACAAGTGAAGTACCGCCGGCCGCCAACAGAACCGTCGTTCTTCCCTTTTGGGCTTCGGAGCTCCAGACCGAGCCAAAGCCCCGGAGCAAAGTCTGCCGCGCCCACGTAGCGAATGAACGCCATCTCATTGGCGCTGCTGAGGAAGACCTGCATGCCCACGTGAAGGCGAACCTGTCCGTCAGGGGAGGGGCTGGAACCTGCCGCTCTTCCGGGAGCTCCACCGCCACCACTGAGGGTGCTCCAGCGCCGACGGTGAGGATTGGACCGACTCCTTTTTTTAACATTATTATTTTTAAATATGTTGTTTCAGGAAAAAAGGGAAAAAAATGGAAAATTCATGAGAAAATGTACTTTGTGTGAAAGAAAACACCAGAAGCTTCTTCCTCATTTTAGCTACAATCATGTAGCAGCCATTTAAAAATGGAGCCTTTTGCTGACTAATACCTCTGCTTCTTATCAGCATTGATTGTGTCTCCGCTGCAGGGGATTAGGATGGAGCTGAAAAGCTCCAGCAGGGAGAGATGTGAGGAATGTTTTGAAGGGAGACACACCTGCTAACCGGGCTTCTCCGGCTCGTCTCCTTTGGAGTTGCGATGGCCGATGATGTGCTGAAACTGCGACGAATTGTCCCTGCAGAGCAATCACAATAGTCAAGGGCTCCCGCGCAGATACGTGCAAAGAAATGACTTCAAACACTCACAGAATCTAAAAAGGAAAAAACAGTTTGAGTAACTCTGAGCCAAAGTTGGCAGAATTCTCACCACCGAAAGGTTGGCTGAGGCGTGAAGAGTTGAGCTCCGACAGGCAGTCGACTGAACCGTGGATCCTGTGAATAAGGAAGAACCTTAACATTAGCATGGCACACGCTAAGCTAACTGCTTGTGATGGCCTCCTCCTGGAAAGCTCTGCAGCTTCTGCTTAATATTTTCTTCTGATTATGCTGAAACTAAATACAAAACTTTAAAACATAAATTATCAGAGTTGAGAAGAAAAGGTAGAAAAACTAAAATAAAAGCGTGAGTAGGAGGTTTGTTTTCCTAATGGGTTGTGTTAGCGACTGATGAAAGGAGAAAAAAACACAAAGAACTGGATAAGAATGTAACATCCTTCATTATTTGGCTGGAAAGCATGTGCTTATGCAAGCACTGTCCTCACACCGAGGTTAATTAGAAAAAAAGAAAACGAGCAGAAATTAACAGAAGTTTTATTTCATGAAAGACATGTGGTTATTTAAGCAACAAAGAAAACAGAAAAGTGCAAAAGGAGAAACAGGTGCAATGGTTCATCACTTCTGATGAACTCTGAAAGCCATTATGTTGTACTCTAATTACTTTTAAATGCTTTTTATTCAGCTATGACACGGCGGAAAGTTTAAGCATTGTGCTGTTAATGTGCCATCTAATAAAAAAAGGTCAACCGTTCCGATCCATTTGCAAAGGAAGTGAAGTTAAAACAAAGCCGAGTCTAGCAGAAGATAATTAAATGGCTTGTCAGACAAACAGGTTTCCTTTCTGCAGGATTAAATTATCTTCAGAAAACAGCCACTTTGAGGCGTGATGCATTCATCAAAACACCACTTTCCCTGTGTGCTGACAAAGTCAGAATGGATTTGATGAAATAATAAGGCCTCTGCTAGTTAAAGCCCTGCAAATGGAGACAGTGTGGGGCGGTTTCTCTGTCTGACTCCCTCAAACAAAAACAAGGAGAAGTGAATCTGAAAAAAAAAAAAAAAACGTCACCGCGAAGCATCATCTCTGATCGCTGATGCTTCAAATGTACAACAGAAACCAGGAGGCCCCGCCTTCCCGGCAGACACAGACTGAACGCACAGCCCAAGGGGCCCCCCTGAGCAGGGGCCCCTCCAACGCCCAGGAGGTTCAGGCCGTGTGGTTCACATCTGACTGGTTTTCTTTACATGCGCTCCATTTTACTGTTACTGGTTGTCTTTAAGTTGCATTAACTTGTCCAGATGTGCACGGGGCAGATGTTATCGGACCACTGCTGGCTAATATGAGTGGCATCTAACACAACGACACTAAGTCCACCTAAAAGAAACGACTCGGCCCAAAGATCCTTTTTGCTGCTCTCAACGTGACCTCCGAGCACTTTGACTAACGATTTGTGAAGAAGTTACTGAGTTAAGAGAAAAAAATCTATCATGCATGCGACATCATATTTTAGTCTCTGGTGTGTGTATGCGTGTGTATAAGTGTGTGTAAGCAGAATGACGACATTTGGCTCATTATGATGCGTCACATTAAACTGACAAGTCATGCTGAGCGAAGCCCTCCAGTGCGACACCGACACCAGTTAGTCACAGGAACAGAGGAGCACCGTTTGCCTAACGGAGGGCAAAATCAAATATCAGCAATCACACAAATGAGGAAGAGCCATCAGATGTATTGATGAGGAGCGTGTAATGCAGTCGTGGTGGTTTTAGGGCTTATTGTTTGATCTGCCGAGTCATCTTAAAGGATCCACGACTCACCTTTGGACACGAGACGGAGGAGCAAACACTCCGTGTTTTAGAGGGCAGCTGAAGTATCTCACTCCTCCCACTGATCCATCGTTTTTACCACTTGGTTTGTCCAGTTCGATGCCCAGCCAGATTCCTACCCGAAAGAGAAAGACGGATCAGAACCAGGCGTCTAATACGGACCTGATGCAACAAAAAGCGTGCCCCCAACAGAACGGGCAGGTTTACCGGCACAAACCTGTGCGTCCATTTTCCCAACAAGCCTGCAAGTTTTGCATGTGGCTTGAAGGGAATGAAGGGAATTCAGAGCAAAGCCTTCCATGAAGACACAGACAGTTAAAAGGCTTTCCGTCCTCAGAGTGCTGCAGCGGAGACCGAGCAGCACTGCTAGAGCTGATTTAAGAGTATCAAAGCAAACTTAAGGCTGAAATCCCTTCCAACGTGATCCCAAGTGATGTGAGATACATTAGTATTTATTTATACACGACCGACGCCTGCAGAGAACTGCTTCCTAAATATTAATGGATCCAGTAAGCCGTTTTCTGTTTGGGTTTCAGTGGCTTTGGCGCAACAGCAGCACTTTCACATCTCTTCTTTATTCACCACCTTTTCCCCAACTGGATGTTAATCGCTGGTTCTGTGATGGAGCTCATGATGGCAGAAGAGCTGAACAGATCTCTTCATCACGCCTTACTGTTGGTGGACACTGTATCTACCATCCTGCGAGATGAGACGCTTCTCCAACACACCTAAATCAAATCAATGTGCTGCTATCAGGCCTCTGAAGAGCTGAATGACACCATTTCTTTCAGGATGGACACGAGATGCATCTAAACCTGCAGGAGAGCAGATCCATGTTGGTTTTAAAGCTACAACTTCTTCTGTAGGTTTTTAGTAAACTTACTTTATTTTCTCATTTGCTTTGTTTATTTAAGCAAAGGGTTTTTGTACGGTGGCCTGCAGGAAAAAACGCGCCTCATATATAAAAACAAACTTCATATATGAACAGAAACACTTGCAGGAAAAGATCCAAGTACAGATGAGTTTTGCAAATACAGGAAAACGCTGCTACATGTCCAGCAATGCGTCACTTTCTGCTACGCTTACGTTGATAACTTATAGCAGCTGATCTATTTATAAAATTCCACAAGATTAAAGTCAAATAGTCAAAAAGAAAAAAGAATATATGCCTTCATATTATTTCTCTTCCTGTTCATGTTGCTTGTACATCCCAGCAGTACCTCAGTTCCTCTCATTACCAAATTACAAGCCTAAAGTGATCCTCATTCGCAGAGGATCAATTAATAACACACAGAGTGACGTTAGCGTTGCATAAATTCAGACTTGGGACACATGGGACATATAATATAATATAATATAATATAATATAATATAATATAATATAATATAATATAATATAATATAATATATTTTGTCTGCAGTCTGTACTGTAAGAAACACCTGTATGACCTGGAAGTTCTGATGAAACCGCTTCCTGTCAAACTGTCTCCCAATTAAATAACCATAATCATGTCGAATGAGATGCAGCCGAAGATCAGAAAGTGACACAAGACGAACCGTCTGAAAAGATAATGGTCTTTATGGCTGCAGTGGAACCAAAAACAAGCAGAGTTGAAGTTGGTTTTGTGAGAATTGCAGGTAAATAGCAGGAATATGTAAAAACACAACACCTGGAGTAAAAAGTGTAAACATGTAAATGGTTTCTGCTGCTTCTTTTTCCCCTGACAGCAAAGCCTGCAGAGAAACACACAGAGGTTTGGTCCTCATTGTGTTTTTTTCTACAAAGTCCTGCTGGTGATAAATTCTGTATTCCTGCTTCAGTCGGCCTCTATGGGACCACATCTGTTCATTCATTTTACATATTTTAGCCTCATAATCTGACAAGCGAGGTTGCCCTGGGAAAAAAAAAAAAAAAAAAAAAAAAAAAAGAGTCGAGCAGGTGACATTCATCCAGAATGAATGTCGTGCAGGTGTAATAAACCCGACACCTTCTGGGCTGCTGATGTGATGGACAGAAGGAGAAAACATTTTCTCTACTGTAGTTTCATTCATTTAAAACATTACAAACTTTTTAACTTTTCCTCAAACAACCAGATTAAAAACCAATTTTTCTGTCTGCAAGACCCAAAATTAAGATAAGTTCCTGGATGGAGTTTGTTTAAAATCCTCCTTGAAGCAGATTATTGATGTTGAACTTTTTCATTCCGATATTATACAAAGTGTTGAATGTACTTCTATAAATAAAAACAATGTAGCAGGTAATAAAAACAGAAAAATGCCTTTAGGCTGTTGTGTTTCCTGTGAACTGGCTTAATCATTAATGACAGAAGCACCTCTGCTTTCACACCAGTTCAGTCTGTGTTTACATTTTTCTGCTAAGATAAACACCTTTTACCCCCTTCGGGTATTAAAAATGTAAAAGTTTAAGCCGATTTTTCTCAGTAAAAAGCAGAATGGTGCGTGTGTGTGACTGCACGTGATGCTTTAACCAACCACGTACATGCATGTATCTGCCGACGACTCCCAATAACAAACCAGTAGACTGGTGTTTATTGGTCTAACACATTTTCTGCTACTTAAGGTGGAAACATCTGATAAACACATGACAGACATGATATTCCTACTTGATGGAACTTTCATTGAGTTTATCAGCAACATGTTTGAGGAATAATAAAATAAAATAAAATAAACTATTAATCCCTTTGGGAGGGTCCCTCGAATTAATAAATTATATTCTATTATATTATATATTAAATACTAAAATAAAGAAATAATTCAAATAAATATTAAAATAAATGTCAGAAACTGACCTGGAGCAAAGCTGGTCTTCCCACAGAACTTTACAACCCCGGTTCTCTGGCCCACCACCAGAACCCGCTCCCCCAGTCGCACATCAGAGCCCTCACACAGTGAGCTGCTGCCTGAGGGGGTTCGACTCCTAAATCCTGTAAGACAAATGACCCAACGTTGATTTTAAAACGGCTTCTCTGCTCCGAAGAGCTGCGTCTGGACAACGAAGACGATGTCTTGAAGCGAGTCCGCGTTAAGAAACGAGACCTGCAGGTGTAAGGGTGGTGCGGAGGGACGGTGAAGGTGTCGTCCTGGAGCCGGAGGACATGCGTTCCCTTCGCTGTCTGGCTGGAGGGCGTTGCCTCGGGAGTGGACGCGGACGGGCACCGGGTCCGTGCCGGGAGTCAAGCGAAGAGGATGAAGAGGAGAGGGAGCGGGAGAGGATACCTGCAGGTGGGAACAAAGACAGAATAAAGATCCAGAAATCCAGATTTACTGTAATTACTTACAGCCCTCAGTTACACGCTTCACAGCAATCCCACCAGCTACAGCTAAGCTACACCATGAGCAGAGAGTCATCCCCTCTGCTCTTAATGATGAATCCACCATCGATCCATTCGGGCCGACATCGGGAGCTGTGATGCTGCAGAAATAATGAAGTTCAGCCCATTATTCACTTTGCTTCTCGCTCTGAGTGGAAGTTTAAGACTTTACTTCAGAACTCAGTCTGAACCAGCAAAACAAACGGAGACTGTTACACTCATTACATCCGACTTCCAGCCCGATGCAGAAAGATTGGATGGAGAAGGATGCTCAATTTCCCTCCATGGGAAGCAAATTAAAGCACAACTTAATTAAGCTTTTACTTTTTTAAAGACATTTACAAGCCATAAGTTCATTAAAGGGCCAAAGTCTTGAAGCATAATTGATTAAATCTGTGACAAAGTGCTTTAAGAAGAACAGATTGAACAACAACTAAAACAGAACAGTGTGAAGGAAACTTAACGTTGCCAAAAGTTCTCTTAAACAACAAAGCAGCAAAAAACTGAATGTAAATCAGCTTTTTGTGTGAATTCTGATCAGCATTGTAGCTCTTTGTTTTCTGATGTTGGATTCATGCATTAAGAAGCTGCTGATGAACTGGGAGTTCTGCAGGTTCCAGTTTAGCTACAATCTACGCTGCAGAAGCAAACACACCCGAAAAGCAGCTCGTCTAGGACAGCAGTACCTGTCTTACTGACCAGGACGTCTCCTTCTGCACCGTGATCAGGACCAGGAGGACTTTTATGATTATCGGGTGTTTTAACGGCGGGAGATAAACCTTTCCAGCCAGACACACAGACAAAAACATTTTCCTCTGACACAAATAAATAAGAATAATTTTAAAATAGTAAAGAAGGAAATAGTAATATTACCGATCTAAAACATTTCCTGCATCAGTCTCATAACGGATCATCAATTATCTGGAAATATTAAACACAAGTCTAATTTCTTTCAAAATGACCAGTAACACAAATAAATGCAATAATTTACTGAAACATGAGTAAATATAACTGTAAATATGATATATTACATTACAGTCATTTAGCAGACGCTTTTCTCCAAAGTGACTTACATGTGAGAATAAGAACAACACAAGCACAAAATCAAACAGTAGAGGACATCATAGATAAGTGCAGTCGAATTGCTGTAGTGTATTTGGGCACAGGTGTTGCCTGCAGTGCTAGGTACACTATTTTTTTCCCCCTATGTTCATTAGATCCGAGTTTCTGCAAAGAGCTAGAACAAATTTCTCAAGTTAGTTGTGATCATTAGAAATTATACTAAGTGCAGAAATGCTCCTTAAAGAGCTGCGTCTTTAGCTTGCTTTTGAAAGTAGATAAGGACTCTGCAGAGCGAACAGAGTTTGGGGGTTCATTCCACCACCGAGGAACAACAGAGGAGAAGATACTGGTTTAGCTCCACGTAGTGATGGTAGTGCGGGGCGTCTTTCACTGGCTGAGCGTAACTGTCGAGAGGGAGTGTAGCTCTGGATTAATGAGTGAGGCAAAATTTGGTTTCTTCTTTGGATGATTGGAGGTGTGATCCATCAGTCCTGATGCGGTCCAGAACATTTCTGATGAGGCTTCAGTGAACAGTAGATGGATCAGCTGCCGGTCCAGATGCAGGTGATGAAGGACATTAATCTCAGTTCCTGTTCATTTGTAGATCTTTTTTTTTTTTTTTAGGTCTAACTCTTCCTCTTTTCTGCAGCGGTTTAAAGACACGCCACCAAGTTTGTAGAGATATGCAAAGCTTTCAGCTGCTAGCGCTTCAGGAATCGCTATTTTTTTTGCTGCAAAAGACAGTTTCTCAGAGGCAACAACAGAAAATGGGAAAAGTTACGTGTCCTTGCATCAGGCTACAGGTATCAAAGAGTCTTCAGTTTAAAATTGGTGCAATCTGCAGGTGGTATAATGAAAAAACTGATTTCTTTTGAAAATGTTCAGGTTCATGGACTGGAGTGAAAATGGGTGAAAAAAAACAGAAAAATATTTTTCACTTAAAGCTTAATTTTAAGAGATGAGGCTTAATGGGATAACGTCTAAATTCTGACCCAAACATCTGCCTAATGTGAGTAATGTATGATTTCTGGGGGCGGAGCATCTGTCATGTCGCCCATATGTTTCTGAAGAGCTGAATTGAAGTTCGTTGGGTAATTTCCATCCAAAACAGGGAAGAGGTGGAGCTGAGAAGGAGGCAGGTGGATGAATGACAGCTTTCAGACTCCAAGTCACCTGTAACTAAGAGCTACCTGGGCTAACCCGGAGCTAACAGGAGCTAGCCAGCAAATGGAGGTAGGCGGGTTAAAGCTAAGTCAGTTAGCTACAAACCAGTTGCTGCACTCTTCTTTCTTGCAGCTGGATATCATATCAGTCAATCAAAAGGACACCAATTATGCATAATTTCAACAACAAATAGTGTCTAAACCTATTACAAGAGTGTTAAGTTAGCTCTTTGCCTGTTTTGCTAACTTAAAAATATGTGACAAACTTTTTCACATCTTTCAGGCAATATTTAAATAAATCAATAAAAGAGCCTGGTAACTTAATACTTTTGCAATATAAGTGTCTTTATTTTGGTGTGGGTAGTTGAAGCTAACCGGCTACAGATCAAAGCTAACCTGACTAAACATCTTGGACAAGTTGGTCTGGTTCGCATCTAATAAAAGCATTTCCTATAATTCATGTTTTCATACAATAGTATAGGCTAAAAGCTAATCCTGACGCTTGCTTTACAAGTTATCGACATGAGTTGTGCCAAAGTTACTGCTTCCTTTGATAAAACCAGGACTGTCATATAAAGAATCCATTAAAACTCACAAATTTTGTTGGACTGGAAACATGAATCCAGAACACGGATAGAAACTTTAATTTTGCGACAGTGTTGCGCAGCCTGTGGAAAGGTAAAAGATTAGTGCCCCTAGTGACAAAACGGTACGTGATATCTTTTGTGTTCTATCAGAGTAACCAATAATAACATAAACTTGCATAAAAATCAGTCAAGTAGAAAAATAGATTACACTTTAAATGTGTAGCCCTTTAAGAAGAAATTCAAATTAGGACATCAAATAGCTGCAAAACAAGAACAAACATCTGGTTTTCCCTCAAACACACAAATAAAGTCTTTATATGCTGAAACAAGCAGCTGCATGACAACAAACAATGAAGTACTTTTAAGGAAATTCAGACAAAATGACAGAAAATTGAATTATTTAACTAGTCTACAGCAATCAAACCATCATATTTTTAGGCTGTTTTGTTTGTTGAATAGATTTAAATGGTTAAAACAACCATTAAAGAACAAAGGTGTAATTTTAGAAAAAAAAAAAGATGGAGGGATTCAGCAGACAAACAGCCTCCTGTTACTGGCAAACCCCTGCTTCATGTTGGAGAAATCTCACATCAGCCCGGTGTTCATCGATTGTCATTTCAGCTCCCATTTGCTGGCGGCTAGAAAGCGCTCCCTTCTGAGACCGACTGGTGGCTTTACGCCGAACTCCAGTACATTCCAACTAAGAATAGCAAACATTTCTTGTCACTTGACCTTTAGCTCGCATGGTGCCATCCATCCTCTCTGCATGCTGACATTCACTTCAGGTGGCAGATTGTGGCACAGACTGCGCTTCGACAAACCAAGTGGCTGCTTTGTGATCTTGTCTATGCTCTGTCGCCCTTTGAGGCCTGAGCTACTGCCGACCCACTAATAAGGACCAGGCTGGCACTTAGCTGTGGCTGTCTCTCCTGGTTAGCAAGACGAGACGGTTCCACAATGACCCATCCAATCTGTTGATAAACATGAGCAAGCCGCCTCCAGCGCTGACCCAATGGGACAGTAAAATGCAGGTGGTTCTGAAAGTTTGGGCATTTGAAAAGTAGGTGGTCATAAATTAGCTGTATGGAGGTGCATTGCAAGCTATATGTAAACACTCAAACACACCTTGTGATTAATAGCTGCCAGGCCACTCAGCCTGTCTATGCCCTAGTTATTAAACCCCGCTTAATTGGACTATCAATCACTCCGTTCCACAGGCCTCTCTGAGGTCTGCTATTCCAGTCACAACCAGATCAATTGGTCTTCAAAACCTTGACAATTACAACTCTGCAATACAGCTGGAAACCACAAAGGTGATGAGAATGACAAAAAAATACCCAAACAAGGTTTGTGCGATGTTTTGAAGCGGATGAACTACACATGCCATTTGTCAGGAGTTGAGGAAACGGGCATTCAAGGACTGAGCCAGCAAGGTCTTGTCAGCAGTCTAATGTATGCATTGTCCTTTGGCAGCAGTTCAGGATCCGCTTTCAAAAGAGATTAATTTCAAAGCCAAGATGCAATAAATCCCACCATGCACTGACATGGCTCATACAGGATGGAGAAAGATGAAAAAGCTTCCTTTTAAGGCCAAAGTGGATGGGTTTGAGTTGCATCTCAAGCACATGGCTTCGCTGTGGAGATGCATCTCTATGGTTCCTCTGCAGGGGGCAAAAATCCCCCAAACATCCAAATAGAGGGCAAACCTGTTGATAATATACAGAAAGTCTGTTTCTATCCAACTTTATTTTTATTTGCCTGATCAAAAGCAAAGGAAACTAACCTAGTAATATATATTTAAGACATTCTTTATGACTGACACCTGGTGCAACAAGTTAATAAGGATGTGCAGACTGGTTTAAGCTCCCAACAACATTATTCATTAACAGGTTCAAATAATTAGTCAAAATGAAAAATGAAATCCGTCTCCATTTAGGTCTCCGTGAATGTTCTTCATACTGAAATAAACCAGTAGCTGTTAAAGTTGATGGATTCCCAGACATAAGACGGGAAACCAGTAGAATCCGCTAATCGCATAAACAATCCATTATTTCACATCTTCTGCAGAGAAATTGGTGTTTTTCCATATTTTCACCACTTAAAGGATCTTTACACTCCACACACACACACCACTAAACAGCACATGTATGTTCAGAGCTCATCACACACACTGATACCACAATGGACACTGTGTCCTGTCCGAGGAGACCTCGGGGAATCGTCAAGCCATGGACGGATCTACAGAGCTTCCGGTTGGTGGACAACTGCTGTTTCAGGTCAGACACACTCAGATTATGTGTTCAATAGTTTTCAGGATGAACAAGCTGCAACTAGCAACACTTTTTCAGGCTTTATGATCAGAGGTGGTGATTTTTCCAACTTTCTGATATAGAAATTAAACTTTAGGGAATATTTTCCTTCTAAAGATTTGACTTATTTTAAACGTAACATCATTAGTGTCAACTCTGGTTTTCAGTCATTGAATTTGCGTTGTTTCCTCTGAGGAGTTTCTGCACCGGGAGCTGGGGTTGGCTGTAGCTGCTGGGCTCTGACTCGTCCTGGAGTCTGATCTTGACCTCTTTTCTGGACGGCGAGCTTCTGCTCCTGGTGCAGAGAACTCCTCTATCTGTACCTAGCCTAATGTAACCTATAATTTATCTTTTTATTATTTATTATTATTATTTCTTAAATAGTTGTTTTCACTTTTCATTAACGTGGTTTTTGTTTGTCTGCGTATGCTTGTGTGTATGTTTGGTGTTTATGCCAGGCGGGATTTATGGACATGCAGAATTGTTTTTATTGTCCGTTTTAAATTCTAACACTTTGAATTACAGTACTTGTTTGAAAAGCACTTTATAAATAAACTTTGATTTGATTTGAACTTAGCTTTGCAAGCAGCGATCATCTTTTGATTCAACAATTAATGATATCAGAAAGCCAATCCCATATAGTGAACAGGATTTTATCTATTTAAGACTCCATTTTGATTGCACTCCTTCAGATGCGCCAATAAATGGGACATATTAATATGCAACAGAGTGGGTGGAAGCCAACATGTTATTTTCAGTAAAACGTTATAATAAAACAGACATCTGTCCCTACAGAAACAAAGATCATATCCCAAACCCCTCAAGTGAGCACAGAGCAACTATTTTAGAAGTACTGGTGTTACTATTTGGTCTCTTTTTTCTCAAGCTGTGGTTTCAAACATTGCATCCGTTCCCCCCCCCCCCCCCTGAAGAGCAGCATACCAGCCTGCCCACGACAGGAAAAATCACCTGCCCCCTTTAACAGGTTTTCTCACCTACACATGCAAAAATTCACAAAATTCTCAGGGGCCAAAAGCTTTTCAGGTTCACTGTGTTTGTGGTTTATGTCATGACATGATGTCTTTTATTACAGGGCACAGTGGCAGAGCTCCTCAGGCAACCATATTCTCCAAAAACCTGCACGCATCACATTGTTACAAAGTTTGGGAGTCTGACAGGACCTGAGCACAGCATCATCACAAGAAGTAAAGAAGAAGTAAAACCAGGGAGACCAGCAGTCAGCCAGCCTCAGCTCTCAAACAGCTGCAAAATGTGTGGAGATGCAACAGGCATGTTACCCGTGTTAATCTTTGATGTGATGCGAGACAGGTCGATACGACGAGGGGGCCGCATCGGTGTAGATGTCTTCGGGGAGCGGGTTTTAAGCTTTTCCAAAGGCTTGCTTATTTTTGACAAAGGAGCAAAGATTCCTATAGAAGAAAAAGAAAAACATTTAAAACGTAAAACAAGTCAAAAGAATTGATCTTTGAGCCCAGTAAACAAAGATGACCTACCGTGCTTAAGTCGACAGGTAAAATACTGAACTCCTGCCACCGAGCCATCATTCTTCCCCTCTGGTTTGTCCAGTTCCACTCCAGCCCACAGGCCTACAGAGAATTCAGTGCTGCCGCAGAATCGCAGGGTTCCCACCTGCATGCAGAAAGAAAGCAGCGCTATAAGGAGCGTGCAGCTATTCCTGCTACGCATTACGTACAAGAGTAGAACCACCAGCTACATGTAAAGTCCACAAAAGCAGAACACGGGCGTGAGAGCATGAGATTGAATCAGAAAAGAGAGGAAAAACATGTCATCTGTAACACGTTGCAAAGCTGAGACGTTCTTCTTTCAGAGGAATGACGTTTTTCCAAACACACAGAGTCTTAATAAATACAGATTACAAGGTTCTGAAAACATGTTGGTAGTTTTTCTGTTTTTCCATCAACACTTTCTCTCCCACACTAACTTCAAGCCCACTTTTCCTTAAATTCGACCAGCAGCCTTTTCACTTCAGTCAAATTGAACAATTTAAAGCCTCTTTTATATGTAATAAAGTGCTTCAGCCCCAAGAGAAGAAAAAACACTCCCTCATCTAGTAAGACTCCATTTTATTACCTTTATTAAAAAGTTATTCCAGTGATTATATTGTTTTTACCATTTTTTATGTAATATGGGTGAAGAAAGTCATAACAGATTCAAAACGCCATGGCAACTGTATCAAATGTAGTTTTCTGCAAAGTTGAGGTGATAACACCCCCCCACCACCACCACCCCCCAATCCATTAGGCAGTTTGGGGGGTGAAAAGTCTGCTGAATAAAAATAGTCCGATACTTATTTAAACAGTCAGGGTTCAGAATGAAAAGCTCAACAAAATCTTCTGGTTTTATTAAAAATATTACCTGCAGTTTTTTATGACTCTGCTAGTGTTTTTCAGTGCATGTGCACTGGAAAAATCCCACATAAACCAGTGTCTCTCAGTCCCGTTCGTCTGGTTCCAGTGCCCCGCTCTGCATTAACCCTGGTCTGCTTCCACAGAGAGCACCGCTTGTTTGGAGCAGGATGAACGCTCATTAGTAATCTAAAGCGGAACAAAGTGAATCGATCCTCTTGAAAAACAAGGTTTCCATTCACTTGCTAGTGAATCCTGGTGAATTAATGTTGTTGACATTTTTCGGCCTTCCTGGCAGTGTCGCTTTTTGGTCTGGATGGTTTGTTTAAAGTTCCTTCTTGCAGAAGTTTCTCCTTGTGTGCGACTGATCAGTCGCTGGATGTCTGGGTCCATCCAGCAGATAGAGGCATGCTAATCACAGGCCTCTGGTATGTAGGCTCGTCCCTTTTAATAAAAAACACACCAGGCTGAACAATATGGCTCATTATGGTTTGCTAAGAACTTGATTAGGAGGTTCATTAATCTAAATCAGGTGTGCTGCCGGTGTACACGTTACATGTAGGACAGAGAAACACTGACTTTAAGCCACAACGACATTCATTAAGCACATAGACTGCTGTTCCCCGCAGGGCCAGAGGCTGAGAAATCTTTTCTAGTCCAGAGCATCGCATACCAGCTGTGTTTTGCTTTATGGCATCACGTCACACGCGAGTAACTGCATATTAACACACTGGCCAATTCGAACACACACCATGGCTGATTCTGCAAACAAACCCTTAGATGACAAAGGAAGAAAGGGGGAGTAAGGGGGAGCCAAAGCGTAAACAAAACCTTATAAAGTTCAGTAGCGCTGTTTAGGACAGACTTAGCAAAGCCCAAAACAAGCCGCTTTCTGTCTGAAACCTTGCACATCATTAGCGGAAGTGTGTAAATTTTCTCCTCCATGTAAAACTTTATTGCAGATAATTTAGCAGCATAATTAATATTATTAAAGTTACGGTGTTAAAAAACATAATTGCAGCAGAAACACAGAATAGTTGCTTCAAGCCTATTATAGACCGAGTTGGACTGCTGGAGATTTTAACGGAGATAACGGAGACCCAAAATCTGCACAACTCGAAATACTTAAGCTGCAACTTGATATTTAAATGAAGACAGACTATGAAGTTTAAACACAGGACTGCAGACGGAGCAGCTACACGCCACTGTAAAAGTTAGCATGTTACGCTAGTGGTAGCTGTATTTTACATTTTTACAGCAGTGGATTCATTCAGAGGAGTAACACATTAGGATTAAGGTTCTGCAGAAGCAAAGGGACTTGCAGTGGGTTTGCACTGACAGCGCTGCAGATCATCACCAACCTCTGCCTCATTCGTTAGTTTCTACAACAATTCAAATGTAGGTATGATTATCTACTTTACTTTAAAATAATCTTACTCTTAAACTGATGTCCTCACCTTGCTCTCCAGCACATAAAACATTTCACATTTTTATATTATGTGAAAACAGATGTCTTAAGTTGTAAATAGTGCAAGTCAGTGTTTTTTCCGACAGGGTTAAACCACCGCTTTGTCGAAAGGATTACACGTGGCTTACACCATCACACTGACTGGTTGATCTGCTGCACTGAAGAACACAATTTTAAAGCAGATACATAAACCCAAATAAATATTAAAGAAACATCTGTTTAATACGGTGAAAATTGACCTGAAAGCAGCAAAAAAATAATCAGAACAGCAGTGAAAAAAAGGTTTCAGAGCAGCCACAGCATCTGGCTGTAAATGGCTTCTTATTAGGGATATTTTAAAACATAAGCTCCAATTACACAGACTTGTCTAGAAGCTTTGCGTAATTTAAGTGCTGCTATGCGATAACTTCATTGTGTCACTTTGTTACATTAAATGTGTAATGAGCTCAAGTCATGAGAATGAACAAGACATGTGGTGAGTTCACGCTGCAGACGGCGCGCAACATGAGTTTCTGCACAAGACAAGTGGAAAAGACGAAGGGGACACACGAGCAAAAAAGATGCGTCTAATATGCAGAATCCAAAGTGAGGCTTCACCCACAGCTGCAGCTAAAATTAAGAGTATCAAAACTACCAGAGTGATTAAATTAAAGCAGTTTCTTTTCCGTAACAGATTCAGTCAGAGACAGACACTAGAAAACAATGAGTCCAATAAAACCTTTATTTTCACACATTCTGCTTCACAAGCAAAACAAATATCTTAAACGTTCCCGTCCACCAGCAGGAAGAGGTTTGCAACTCGCTTCCATGTTGGAAAAAAATGAAGTTTGTCAGCAACTTTCTACTTTTGTTTCTCATTTGCATCCTGAGTTTATTCCGACTCTAAATGAGCTGAAACAGCAGTCGCCTCCACTGTGCAGTCAGCGAGTTCACGTCAGCAGCAAACGGAGGAGGAGATGACAGACAGCGGCTCATATCTGTGGGGTTAATTCCTTCTGAACTCAAATGTTTTTGTAATGATTATAATCTCAGCATAATTTTTAAAAATCATGACTTTTCCTGCTATGGATCTGCAGCTTCCCTTTGGGATAACATCCAGCAAACAGGCTCTAATAAACCAGTTTGTGTATTCACACCTGTGCTGTGTACAACGACTCTCCGTCTTCTGCTCCAACGCTCCCAGCTTGGCCGGCTACTCCAGAAACCCAAAAAGACAACGGGGAGCCAATAAAAGAGCGTGTTAATGTCAGGGCACTACTGACTCATACAAGGTTATCTGCTTCTGTACGGTGACTGAACATGTGGATCCTAAACTTTAAATGAGGAGAATAACAGGTGGCGCCGGTTTGCAATGTGCTGTACATCCTCACTGCCAGCATGAGGGAACAAACGCAGCTCCAACATACACAAACACTCGTATATATATCTGCCACGACGGTGGCAGATTCAGTCTACTCCTAACAAAAACCAGCCCGCTCTGATTGGTCAGCTCCACAGCCTGATCACACATGATTGGTTTTGCATCAGCTCTGCTGAAAAATAGCATTTAATTGCGTGCAGAGTTGATAAACACCATGACTGTTTCACAATTAAATCATACACTTACAGCTGTTACAGATAATTGCGACCGTGGTTACATGATAGTCTATTTACCATATGTGGACAGCAGGAGCCTCTGTGACAGCAACGGCTGGCAGCCAACGAGTTAATGACGTCTCACTGCACACCTGCTGTTGAGGATGCTACATATGCAGTTAATTCATAATGTTTTACAGTTAGATGAATTATTAAATATTACTGAACTGAACCTTTTCATTATGAGGCTTATTTTTATGACATTTCAAATAATTTACATTTGTCTTTAATTTAAGGCTGTTTTAATTTAAACCTTCTAAAACAACCACAGTTCAAATAAAGTTGCTGTACATATACCAACATAAGGAAACATTGTAACGAAACATAAATATAAATGTTTATCATTTTTAAAAGCTTAATACGAAATGTAAACTAATAAATAAATCACAGCACACGAACAGAAGTAGAGTCCTGCTGAGCAGATGATGAGGAGGCTCATTCCACAGTATTGCTTCCTCTGAGCTTTCCTATCTCGGTATGTCCAGGGGTCAAAGGTCAGCAAACATGAGGTAAATATCTGAGGAGGTTGACATTGATCATCAAATCGATGATAATCCAACACAGTTGAAGGATACCATGAGGATCCAGATAGTATAGAACCTCAAGATAGCATATCGTATGAAAAGTGAATACTTCTATAAAACATCTTCATCGCCACGGAAACCACCAGAACTTTTATGATTCATTTCAAACAAGGGCTGAATCAGGAAAAACTTTTTCTTCCCGACTACTCAGCACCAAAATAGATCTAATAAGTCGTGCTATGATTTTTCTTTTTGCTACTCGGCTGCTTGCAGCATGGAGAGAAACATCTCAGCTGAATTACAAACACGCGCCTCCTTGTTGCCCTCATGAAGAGGAGATTAGGAAGATCTGTAACGTAGCAGTGGCCTAAAGAGGAATTATGACAAATCATTGCAGCTCTTTGTACAACTGTCTCCTCAAGCATCATGAACCAAGTTTGGGACCTGTTTCTGATACCTGCAGCTTTAAATTTTACAGCCTTTTGCAGACCTGGAGCAACGTGTCACATGCTAGAAACTGGCTATCAACACATCAGCTGTCCACCATGATTCAGCAAAGACACACGTGTGGGCATTATCAGAGGAGGTGTGGAAAAGAAAGGAAGGCAAGACGTCGAAATTGGTTAGCTTAACCCGTTCCACCAGATGCGATTGGAGACAGTTTGCGGCTCGTTGATGAATCAGCTTCTCCTTGGGGGGCTCCATTAGGTATTGTGTGATTGGTTGGACAGTTGAGGTGGGCGTTAATGTGAACAGTTTGGCTGCAGGAATCGACCAGACAAAAACTAACCTTTCATCTTTTTATTTTGGCCTGGAGAAGAAGAAAGTCATGCTGAGGGTGTAACCAGCTTTCTCTTGGCTGCAAACAGCTCAGGAACGAGACGCCATACAAGACGAGTATTAGCCTTCATTCATCGTGAGTGTAAAACATACGGTTTCCCGGGAAATACAAACCAAAATATTCTTTCAATCACTCAGAAACTGGCCAGAGTAATTTTCTAAGTGCTACGTAAACATGAGAGATCAGATTTAGTACAAATAAAAAAATACTAAATGCTGTGAAAGACATGAGATGAACCATAAATCCAAGTTTGTATGTCTATAAATGAGTTAAAACGGAACATTTTAAAAAGGCTGTTGGGTCTACTTGTATATAGACTTTATGTGTAAACTGGTTCGTTGGTGGGAGGATACAACAACAATGACGACTGGAGCAGATTTATGAAAGTATTAAAACATTTTTTGAAACACAGACGTGTGTGATATGTCCAAGTGGTTGAAGTTTTCTAATCTAAGAGCAAGTTTGTGTGTGTTTTATTTAAAGCTCTGCTGGTCTGTGTGCTGACCCAACATTAGCTTCATCGCTGCATTACAGTAAATATAGTCATGATTCAAGCAGCGCTGACTCACTGCTGGTAGGAAACAGCTTATTTCACAGTTTCTCCTTTTTGCATTTATTTGAACTTTGAAAATAACCGAGTCCTAATAACATTTCTTCACTGCAAATTATAGCATTTGAAGGCTTAGTGCAGATTAATGCTTTTTACAGGAGCGCGCATCTCACCTTCTGTCCAGCTATCACCACACGGTCCCCCAGTCGGATTCCCATGGAGGCGAGCTGTATTCTGGCCTTATCGGAGAGAGCAGGAACGGGGCGGCTGTGTAGTGTGAGTGGCAGGGGGGAGCTGGGTGTGGGGAAAGCCTGTCTCAGTAAAATCCGGAGCTCTTTTGCCACAACGGCAGCATCCGCCATCTCTAAAGGCATGTCGAGGGGATCCGGCACAACGTCTGCTGGACACTCCCCTTTTTCATTCTAAAGGAAAACAAAAGGAATTTAATAAATTATGATTCACATTAAATCAAAAAGTATTTAAAAATGAATTACATGCAACTGAAACCGTCCGAGCTGGCATTACTACATAAAAACACTACTAAGTAAAATACATTGTACTGAAGGTTCATGTGACTGCTCACACTGAACACCAGGTACCATCAGCTGGGCGAGACAGGTGCTGAGCAATGACTCGTTCCTGCAGCAGAGCAACTCGTGCTGCCGCCGTTTGGGAGCGTTTTGGCCGATATTGTTGCATTTCGGAATTGGGTGTGTGCGCTCGAAGCGCATTCCCAGTGTGACCGCCTCAGGAAGCTCATTTTGGGGGCGTTGTGACGCGTACTCGCCCAAATGCCCAGATCGGCTTTCAGTAGACGTCTTTTGACATCTTTACAGCAAACATTCAGATTTAGAAAGACGTCAAAAGATGTCATTGGCAGCCAATGATTTTAAATTTTATTTAAAAAACACGATTAACATTTTAATATTAATTCATTTTCCATTCCAGTTAAACCAGCTCTGGAATGCGGGAAAGCTGGAGTCTATCCCAGCAGTTAGCAGGTGAGAGGCAGATACACCTGGACAGGTCACCAGGTCATCACAGGACCAACGCGGATCGACTCGCACTCCGAGTATCAGAGTCAGACATGCATGTCTTTGTAAGTTAGGAGGAAACTGGATGAAGCTTTAACACGCTAACATGGAGAAACGCAATGTTTCATTGTTAGGACTCAAATATTAAATAAATTAAAAGAACGGTGTGATGCTCCTGACAGCGTCCCCATTAGAGTTGCTCCAAAGGCTGACTTGCAAATCAGAAAATAGGAAAAGAAATCAAACAAGCAAGTGCAGCAACACAAGACGAACTGAATCACTCTAAACAGAGCCGAAGAGTGAAGATGTACCCACACCGAGCAGGGGCCTAAAGGCATTAAACTGTGTGAAAAGGATGCAGATGAGAGAACATGGAGCATTTATCAAAGGCAGGCAAAAAAAAAGAGCCAAGATACTGAACTGAGGTTCAACTGGCCCAAAACTAAAGCTGTAATCTGTTTCAGCTGAAGCGAATGAGTGGAGAAGCTTAAATAAGCCTGCAGTTTCTCATCTCACTAAAACAAGTCATACAAGCAGCAGTAAACACGCATTTCACATCTTACTGGCAACAGAATCTACTCCAGATCAGTTTTAGTGCAAACAATGAGACCGATTTTGTCCACTAAACAAATGCACATCATAAAAATGAGAAAAACTGATTTAGTTTGTTCATAGTAACGAAATAAATGCTTGACATGCTATAAAAGACACGTAGGAGTCCACTCAAAGCAGACTAAAATGTGTGAAGAGGATTTCTCTACGTTATACTAAATTGCAACAATGAGCCCTCAACATCCCACATTTACATCTTTTCTTCCACAGTAACATATCTGTATGCTTGGTCAAATCTCACAGTAGTTAATATGATATCAGTACACAGATGCACCTCGTGGTTGCAGAGATATAATTCACTGTCATTAAAGGATGCAACTGCAGGAAAAATAAGGTTAAAACTGCTTCATTTGTTTAATTTTAATGAAGGTTAAGTTGCTGTAGAAATTTATTAAAGCAACAACGCTGATATTTCAGGTTTTGGTGTTAAATCCGTTGCAAGTAAATCAATCCTGACCTGCATCTGCATTATGCAAATGTAACAATAGATAACCAGCCAATAGCAGCTCGATACATTTAGTCTTACAGTTCAATGTTCGCATCAGAATGAGGAGGAACGGGGATTTAACGGGGATTTGCTGGTCTGTCACACACTGCTGATCTACGGGGATTTTCACACAACCATCTCTGTTTTACAGAAAATAAAAAATAAGCAGCAGGTGTGTCGAACAAAATGACTTGACAGGAGATGGACTGGCCAGACTAGCAGGAGGTGAAAGAAACGCGGACGTGCAGCAGTTGTGCGATGCTAATATGGAGGAACGTTTCCAACTCTTTGTCGAATCTATGCAGCGAGAAATTAAAAGCCGCTGTGGGCAGAAAAACGTCTGACCAGTAGCATCAAGGTGGACCTTATTAAGTGTGTGGTGAATTTTAGCTGTAGTGAAGAAAAAGACTTGTAAAGGAAAATAATGAGTTATTAGTTCAGCCAGGAGCATAAAGAACTCATACAGATAGCAGGTGTTAAATAGGTGGAAAAATGAGTCAGCAAATAACACCTACCCATTGAGAACTGCATCTGAAAAATGACAAACCTAACGTTTAACAGCTTACTGTTAGATTTTAAGCTAATATATGTGGAATTTAATCTGGTCTAGAACGGCCTCCATGCTTCCTTTAGCCCACAACAAGTGTAACAGCTTGCCAGCTTAGATTTTAATGTTGCTGTGGATGAGTATGAGAGCATCCTTCTCCATAGAGTTCAGTTATTTCTGTCTGATAGTGCTGCGCTTAGCAGATTCTTTAATTATATTCAGTCTCTCTGAACAAAATCCCCATCAGTGCGTTTGAAAGAAGCTGATCAGCAGGCACACACGAACGTTTACCCAAGTGGTTTTCAGACACTAAAATGAGAAAGCTTAAAAAATCAGTGAGTTTCAATGGACATACTGCAAAAGGAGATGGCTGTGGAGGTGTGACAGAGGCTGCAATAACTGGGCCACATTCACATTCGACACCCTTCAGCAGCAGTTTGAGTGGTTTTTGACAAATGTATAAAAATGAACTGCCTGTCATTGTCGCGCTTAAACACTGAGCGCATGTGTGGGAAGAGGAGCCAGCGCGATGAGGGGAACGCGCCGCTGAATCATTTTCTATATTCTCTTCACTCATATTATGTAACACAGTAGTAAACATCATTGAAGTGTGCAACACTCCGCTAAGACCTCAAATTAAGCCATAATTTAAAAACTGTCCCCCACTCAGACATTGACAGAAGGCTAATGGCTTTCCCAACCACACAGCAGCCCCACTGTGCCGACAACAGCGAGTTAAATTATAATGTTCAGAAGCAGTCAACAACTTTGCTCAAAGAGTTTCCGACTGAACTCAGCATGCTGTTTAACTGGAAGGTGTTTCATCCAAACAGATGCAAAAGCCCAAAATATCAGAAACGGAAATTCTCCAGACATTAAAGCTTCGACTCCCCCCAGAAAAATCCCGACATTCAGTCCTGACATCTTGCAGGGATTATTCTGCCAGCTTCCCAGCAGTGCGTCTGGAAGATTAGCGAGTGCGTCCGTGTGAGAAATACAACAAAAACACTTCAGCATTACAGCAACTGTGCCTGCTGATATAATTTACTCCGTTATATTGTTTCTGCAGACATTTGTGTTGATTTGTGCAGAAGGTATGTCCCGGCACATGTTACTGATAAATACAAACACTGCACAAGACTCCCCGATGACTGCTGTTAGGCGTCATTTCTCGCCTCTTTGGGGCAACTGCAGGGGAACCTCTACCTAACTTTGTGTTTGTCATTAATATGACAGGAGAAACTGTCACCATCAAAATTAACTTTTTTTTCCTGTATAATCTTTAAATATTAGATGCAGAATGGCAGAAAATAAACAGTATTTACGGGGCATAACGTCTAAAAGAAAAGGTCTGTACACATAAATAAAACGTGTGCAATCCAAAGCAGAGGCAGTGCAACTGAGGGGAGAAATAAAATATTAAAATGATATAAATTAAACAACAGTGGGATGGTGTGAAATGTGTAGATATTTATTCAAAGTGTCAGTTATGTATGAAATATATATATAAATTAGTGGGCTGCATGGCGGTGTTCGCCTCGTAGCAAGCAGGTCACTGCCCGTAGTGCACGTTAACTGGTCACTAAAGGGGTCACCTGTGTGTCCCCTGCTAATCTCTATGGTTGGCTCCCTCCACCCCGCGACTCGGAATTAAAATAAGCAGTATAGAAAACAAGTTGAAATCAAAAGTGAATAAAATCTGGAAAAGCCAACAAAAGTCTGACAGGAAGCATCAGTTGGAATATTTTACATGTAGAAAGAAAAGAGACTGAAACCGACTCGAAATCTAAAATCAAAGTACTTTGAGCTGCTTTGGGTCTGAATTCATGAGATTTGTATTGGAAAAAACATGAAAGGCCAACAACATTTTTATTTTTCCATCCTTTATATGAAACTTTCTGCTGCAGTTCAAGGTTTGTTGTGATGAATGTCTGCAGAGAGGAAAAAATATTCAATTTAACCACTTCCGACAACAACCTTCAAAAGGAAACCGAAGTTTTCAGCTTTCGTGTTATGACTTTTAAACCACGTCTACTGCCACTACCAGCAGCCTCAAATGCATGAAAAACATTCAGGTGTGTCAAGTCTGGACAGTAAATTCTGGAATTTCGAGAGCTTCAGATAGATAAACATTTGAAGCTTAACACAGCTTTGAGGTGATTTCACTTCACTAAACAGCAGTGAAGGCTCATAGCAGGAGGAGGTTTCAATAGAAACAGATTCATCTAATAGTCCCAAGAAATATTTCTAGATATTATGAATCAGGAGGAAATGAGAGTTTATCAGCTAGTGAAAGGAAATTAAGAAAAAAACAGCTCAGTTTCAGCTCCAGTCATTTTATTTTATTATTTAAATTATCCAAAACACATAAATGTGTGTTCTGAATGAGTTCTGCTTCAACTGGTTTATAAAGAACAAATGAGGATAAAGATTATCCAATAGTAAAATAACACTTTTACAAGTTAAATATAATCACACGTGTTGTTCTTATTGGCTGCAAAGTGAAAAAAAAAAATCTAAAAATAATGCACAGATAGAACCATCTCTGGCATTCATGGTTTTCAGAGCTTTACAAGCACAAACCAAGAAAAGAAATAATGAAATGAACCGAGAGCCTCTGGACTGGTTTGTAATGTGGAGCTACGGTGACCTCCGGTGGGAAATGAGTGCATGAAAACAACATGCGCTGCATTTGTTTACAAAAAAACATTTTAAAACAAAGCTTTTAAATTAAAGCATTACATGTTTCAATTATGTACTAGTGTTTACAATACAGCATAAACATTATATGACGGGAGATTTCAAGTTTTATGTGTCACAATTGAAAACACCAAATCCATCACGAGAAGGTGAAATATCTGGATTATTGCACTTATATGTTGTTTGTAAGGGTAGAACCTGTCCAGAATGCTGGATTTTAACTTTACCATGAAACTCCAGTACGTTTAAAGGTTTCCTTGCTGCCGTGTAAAACACACAGGGTAAAGACCCTGTGCAGCCCACACATCATGTTTCACGTCCAAACTCTAAATTGAACTCCATTCCTCGACTTCTGAGGATCATTTTGTTGTATAATAGTTTGAACACCAATAATTTTGTAGGAATTTCATCTATCTGACGCATCTCTACAAGGAAGCAGTCTGAAGGGATTAATGCCTTCTCCAAAGTCTGGCAGACCTCTGCTGGAACGGCAGAGACTGAGCCTGTAACCACTAAGCTACGCCTCCCAATGTAATCACGTGTCTTATTTCTAATGTTTCTGACAGCGACAGCTGTTTTAAACATGCTTTAAACATAAACACAGATCTGCTTAAGAGATAAAATGTGCTTCACCTGCTGAAAACATGGAGAGAAAGTTCTAAACCGCTTCGTTTTAGCGTTTATCTAACAGCTGGGTAGGAAAATAAGGAAAAGGATCTTGGAAACGTGCTGCCTGTCAGAAAGAAGCGCTGCAGCTCTTCAGTCCATTTTATCTGCAATACATTCATGTATAAGGAAGTTTTATGAACAGCTGCTGTTTGTTCTCCTTTTTTATTTATAAGTAATATCTAAACTAATGTCTATAATAAATACATGAGAATCAACACCAGCTGTTTAATTCAATACAACAACTTTAAAACAGTCTCTGCTGAAAGCATGAGAGGAAAAAAAAGCTGTTTTATTTTGTGTTGTATTACTTAGATGATTTAGAGGCGCCAAACGTTTTAGAAAGAAGCAATCATAAATACATATATTTCTATAAAAATGATGCTCCAGCTGTATAACATCATGTTTTAGTGTAAATGTCTGGACATTTCTGAAGATTTTCAACTTGCTTTAAGTTTTAAACACTCATTTCACCATATTTAAATATTGTAACTCAGATAAATCCAGCTTTCCTCCAGTCCATTTCCTTGGAGGAGTAATTAAATATTTAATGTATCAATCTAAAAAAAAATCTTGTATTTATTAAGTTAAGAGCATGTTGACAGCAGCAAAGATGAGATGAAACCTTCCTGCAGATTTACCAACTTAAAGGCAAAAAGTTCCCTGAATATTGCTGTGAGGATTAAATTATTTAAGAACTGGTTTTTGCACACGTTGCCACCCGCAGTGTTGGATTCTGACTCGGTCCGGATCAGATTTGATGCTTTACAAGCGTAATAATGTGGCCAGCTGAACAGCTCAGGTGAGCTCTGTGTCATTTATGTATTAAAAAATATATCGTGAAGATAACTTTGGAAGTTATTTTAGAGGAACACTGCAGCGCTTCTCTGCGAGTTAAGCTGCATGCAGAATGAGAGTAGTTTCCATATGTGGAACGATCACAGACAGATCACAGACGCTCCGCCAGATGTTAGCAAATAAACACCTGAAACGTTGACCACATCGCTTCAGTCTCGCCGACATGATGCCAAATTCAGACTTCTTTTTAAAATAGCACTCGTTTCTGTACAACGGATGTAAGAAATTCTAACTATATAAGGCTGGAAAACTTCATACATCATGTTAAATGGTTTTTCAGTCCATCATGGTTACAGTTTTTCATTTGTGGTGTACAAGAAACTAAATTAAGCTAAATATTTTATGCAGCACATTTTCCATGTTCTTAATAACATGAATGTAACTTCATTAATTCATTAATGAAAGCTACGATAACGGTTATTCCTGTTAAGCTGTGCACGTTCCCGCTACGTGAAAAACCTTCTCAATTTAACTCTGCAGGAGAAATACTCTGGTTTCTCCTCGGTGAAGAGCAAAAAAAGCAGAATAAATAATACATACATTTATATATTTGTCTCTAATTTCCATCTAATAGATTGTTTTTTCCAACAAGCGCTTTGTCTGCGTAGCCGGTGGAAGTAGCTCACCTGGGCTCTGTTTGCATGCGTTTTTAACCTTTTTTGAGCCAAAGTATATTTTTTTCATTGAAAAGATCCCAAAGCACATCCCAAACGGATAAAAACCCCTCTGTGGCGTATACTGACAATATAAAGTGTTTTAAATAAGAATTAAATAAAAGACAAAGAAAAGGGTCTCAGTGTGAAACCTGGACCTGTTTGGAGAAACACAAAACTGGTTTTTTTCATAGCATTTAGATAACTTTCTACAATGCTTATATGCATACATAGATATATATTTATAAACCAACATGGATAATAAATACATATTTATTCTCCTTTTTTCCACCTTCCTGCCCTGGGTGCTGTCTAATTACCCCACAGGGACAAATTGGTCATAGCAAAAGGCAGATTTTTAGTCTCCATCTGGCAGATTTGTGTGATTTCTAAAAGCTCTGCTGTGAAAAGCCAGAAATGAAAAAAATCCCTAAACTTTGAATGAACATCGATATCCAGCAAGGCAGCAAGCTGTCCTCCGCTTCCCTCTGCTGCACTGACACGTTACTGCAGTAGGAAGGAAAACATTGGCTTCAGCACTTTATTTGCTGACAGCTTGCGTATAATCCACATTTTACTATTTAACTAAATGGAAAACACACAACGTCATTCATCTGATGCATCAAGAATTGATTCTGCTTTTGATAAATCATTTGCAGCCAAGATTAAAATTAGAGATTGTTTCACTTATTTCAATACGTGCTGGTGTGAGGGGGTGCACAGGAAAAAGGCCTCTTACTCTGAAAGCGGGATTGGCTCCGAGCTCCAGGAGACATTTGACAGCTGATGTGCACAGATTGGATGCAGCGATGTGGAGGGCTGTGCCGAAATCAAAGTCACTGCAGGTGGCATCAACCTCTGCGTAAAGAGGAGAGAAATGATCAGCGGCCATATTGAATTGTTAATGAATGGAGACTTTTTCTGATGACACTTTCTTCCCCAAAACAAATGATGTTTTACTTTATCATCTACTGTGCAACAAGGAAACAGAACTCTTATCTGTGCAATGTTCGTTTGCTGAGCTGTGCTTTTGCTCAGGCACTGTGTAAGACAGACTGCAGAGCACTACGCTTCCACATTATCACATCTTCCCTGCTGCTCCGTCACTATCTGCCTGCTGAGTAGTGATTTTTCTGGCTTGAGCAGCAAAGGTGTGTGAAATGAGTGATAATCCAAAGAAGATGATGAATCAATGTGCAGCGAAGTCATCATGCAACTCTATCTAAACCACTTCCCAGCATCTAGTTATTCAGGTGACCCTCTGAGAAACAGCACCTCCCTCGGCCGTTACAAAGAACGCTGAACGTGAAAGCACATCAACTGGAGAATGTGAATATTTCACACAGCGTTGAAAATAGAGGAGTCTGTTCTGTGCAGGTGAAACTCACCTCCAGGCTGGGAAGCTTGCAGCACCACACGGATTAGCTGGGGCACATCGAAGTAGGCAGCGTAATGCAGCGCCCTCATGTTGGTCCAGCGCGATCGCAGGTTTGGATCTGCACCCAAAGCGAGGAGCTGGCGGGCAAAGCTGGCCGACGTCTCTGCATCGCCTGCAGAAACGTCAGAGTTAGGAAAAGCTTCTGTATTACGAAGACAAAATGCTGCATGTGGTGAGAGACGCAGAAATAAGTTCAGCAGAAAGCCAGATGTGTAAAGACTTGTAGCACAGCTGAGGTACTAACCAATACCCGGGGCCCCGGCCTTGCAACAGTAGTGCAGGAGGCTCATGTCTGTCAGCCCGTCCCGATCGTTAACGCCACAGCCTCGCTTTAGGATCTGTGTGAAGAAGCTGATGTCAGTTTGCAGGAATCCAGCATAAGAAGGGGTGTCCAAAGTCCGTCCGTCCAGGTTTTCTGCACCATTACGTGGAACCAGCAGCCACACAATGACGGACTGGTTTGAATCAGGTGTGTTGCAGCAGGGATACATGGGAAACCTGTAGGACTGCGTCTCTAAAAGGACCAAAGCTGGACACCCCCCCTCTAAAAGACACTGATCCGATAAATGACACTGATGTATGACACTGTTAGAAAACATCGATATATCGCAATATTTTTAAGAGAAAATATATTGATATACAAAAACTGTATCGATATTTTATAAACATATTTTTACTCATGAGTCAGATTTTAATGTTTTTATTCCTCTTGTACAAAAAGTGTGCTTTAAAAAAAAAAAGGAGGGGGTTAATTTAGAAAAATAGACACCCCAATTTTATTTTTGCACCCTGTTCTTATTCAGTAAGTTGGGTATTTACTAGGCTCTGAGTTTTCTTACTATTAAATTCTAATAAAAGAAAAATAACAATTAATCGCCTTGTTTATTGCATCATAATATATCGTATCGCTACCACTGTACTGTGATACGTATCGTCAGATTCTTGCTGATTAACATTCCTACACTGAAGCATGCCATTTATTTCTGAAGGAAGGACGGTGAGAGAAAAATGTACTTAAATACTAGTGAAGAATGTTTTTCTGTACAATTTACTGCATTTCCGGTACTGATGGAGGCGTTTCGGGATGTCTTGTCAACACTAGCGCTGAGGTTTTCTTCTTCACGTCATGGAGACAGCAATAAGGAAACTGTTGATAGAAAATACTGAGCTGGTACCTCATTGCCTATTAGTTGGATGTTCTTCTGAACCTGGGGCACCCACTGCCTGAGGACAGCAAACAGCTCAGGTATGGTGGTGTTGGGGTCCTGAAGAATCTCTTTGCATTGCGGCTCGCTGGGGTCAAAGAAGGAGAACTCTGCAGGAGTACAGAAATGATGAGAGCGCACTAATCTCTCACCGTGATTCTCCCAAAGACGGAACGTATGAAGCTCTGCAGTGCGGACTTTAACTTTCTACAACAGGCAGTCGTGTCAGGAAGTCCCCGAGCTGTCCTGCAGCAGACGATCAAACCAGATGTGACAGTGGGTGGCAAGCTGTGGACCTAATGAAGCATTAAAGGACCCGTCTGAGATGGAAAACAAACTGGATCCACCGTGAAGGAAACTAATACTTTGAATGATTGGACCTGCATCATCCTGCTGCATTTACTGATTTCCTGTCACATGCAGCGACTTTGTTTAAGAGCTCTTCATGTGCAGCTCAGATAGAAAATCCCTGTTTGTCTGGGAATACATAAAAGCAGTTAAAGTCCTGCTGCTTTCACTCAAACACTGGAGAACGTTCTATACAGATGAATTCATGTGTATTTTCCAGCAGGATATTCGATCCATAACTCCTTCGTATCAGAATAAAATAAGAAAAACAAATGCTGCTGTTTTTATAATATGACTAATGTTCTAACTCAGTGGTTCTTAAACTTTTTACAGTGAGTACCATCTGAGAAAATAGCGAGCTCTCAAAGTACCACCACCATGCCCGACCTAAATACACAGTAGTAAATATATAAAGCTACAACATAGAAAGGAAGCATGTTAACTACTTATAAGGATTAATTACTGGGAGAACTCATGTGCATGAAGCTGGCTAGGAAGCAGGCTGATATTAAAATAAAAACAAAGAGAATACAATACTTATTTCAATTTGAATTGAACATATTTTGTGTATTGTAAACATTTTTTGTACTATTTTGATTATATTTGAAAATTAATACCCTTCAGTGCCTAAAAGGGTTTTTGGGAGTAATCCTCACCTGGTATTGTTTGTGTATTATAGCTCATAAAATAGTCATTTTGTAACTCATTCATAAAATCCATGTTATTATTGGGTCAAAAAGATCTTTGGACTCATAAAGAGAAAGAAAACATGAATGGGAAAACACAACAGCAAACTATAATAAACAACTTTTTGGACATTTTTAAACTGTTTACAAATGTCTTTGTGATAATGGGGTCAAATCTAACTATTATATATAGATATATGTATAAAAACTGTAAACAAAAAATAACCACTCATCTTATTGCACCTGGCGCCTCCTACAGGCCGTTTCTATTGACTTTGACAAAGATGTCGTGTGACTGATTTCTCCCACCAAAAATAACACCAAACATGTTTGTAGTTCTTTTCGAGACACAAAGCCGTAAGGAGTGGGGCATCTTTTTTCCATTTAGATCTTTGATACGCCACGTGACGATATAAACAAGTCCAATTGGACGTGAAACAACATGTGACAGAGCAAGACGATCTGATAGGACATTTACTTGGCTAATCAGATTGCGCTCTTCCATCAGCAAGCTAGCTTTGGAATAACGAAATCTCTCGTCTTTTCCACACAAAAAAGTAAGTAATACTTGTGTGAATGCTATCAAGCATTTCTTTTAAACCGTTTTACCCCAACTTTTAAACCGTTCCAGACATATTGCTGTTTAAAGAACACTAAGTTGAGGATTTCCCAAGATATGATTTCCCCTCAAGTGCCACCAGAGGGAGCTCGAGTACCACCAGTGGTACGTGTACCACAGTTTGAGAACCTCTGTTCTACCACATGTTTGGAGTGAACGCTGCAGACACTGGTTCTGATTTTAATCCCAAACATGTCTGCAACATTTCCAGTTTGCAGTCTATATGCATCAAGCTTTCATAAATAACTCAGCTTTAATTTTAATTACAGCATTAATGCCCTGAACACAATGCGCTACGTTAGAAACGGGTTTTCCAGATGTTCTGGTTCTGGCCATTTTACTGAACTCGACATCGTGATGCTACAGACTGGAACAGAAAGCAGTGAAGCTTCTCGGCCTCACGATGCTGCAGGGCAACGATGGCTAAAGAAATGTACATAAAACATTAAAATGCAGCGGCCTGGTGTTTCACAGGTACACAGAAACAAGCGCACATCATCCCTCTCCCAGTCGGGCTTCACTGGTCACCTGTTCATTTGATCGGTTTTAAAATTCTTTGTTTAGTTTTTTTTTAAAACCTTTTAATGCCCGTACTCTTATTTGTCCTTCTCACTCCCTCAGATCAGCTCATCAGATGCCATTAGCGCTTCCAAAGCAACGAAAGGAACGCAGAAGTTCTGGAACTTTCTCAGCACGTCAGACGGGCTCAATTACGGCTTTTACATCATGTTTAAAACACTTATTCCCTGCCTACAACAATGTCTGTTAAAAAAATAGAACCCCCCCCCCCGTTCTTATTCAGTATGTTGGGCATTTACTAGGCTGTGAGTTTTCTTACTATTAAATGTTTATTGCATCATGATATTTCGCAATGTATTGCATCGCTACCCCCGTATCGCTACATATCGTATGTTCAGATTCTTGCCGAAACACACCCCCAGATGAGACTAGTCTGAAACTGGAACCAGTTCAGCAAGCAAGTCATTCATCTGCCTATTTACAGATTCTTTGTTTCATGATTGAAAACATGTGTTTAGTAGGAATATTAATGCTGGTTTTACCGCAGTCGCTGGGCATGGGAGCAGACGCCACCTGGTGGATGACCGGACGCTGATGGGGAGCAAGTCTCGTGTGGCAGCCCAGGACGCTGTCCCCCTCAACAGGTTCTGAAAGATCCTCCTTTGTCATCTCCCCCTCAGGGCCTGTAGCTGCAAAAATATCAGAGAATCTATTCTGAGAACACAAGTAGGTCTCTGCAAGTAAAAACCAGACCGAGTATGTTGAAGCTCATCTCGCAGGATAATCAGGCACCAAACTAGAAAACTTTTGCATAAAATAAGAAGCGCAGCGTAAACATTGTGGTATGAGCTGCTGTAGTACACAACCAGTTCGTTCTAAAATACTGCCCCACATCAGAAACACAGAGGCTGTTAGGGAGACGTGGGGCACTGAAAAGGGATCTAGAAACACACACTAACACACACACACACACACACACACAGCCTATAGTAAATGTAAGTAATCAACATTTAGCCAAACATCTCCCAAACCAGCCAACACTCACTGTCATCCTTGTTCTTATTGATCTCCATGACGGCCTCCCAGTTGAGCTGAACAAAAAGATGAAGAGACAAACTGGATCCAGTAGATTGGCAGAACATCTTACCAAAATCCCTCCACAAATAACACACCCACTCTCTCCATTTAAACCCGCCGATTCCACATGAAGCAGCAACTTTCAAACCATGACAGTCTCACCTCTGACCTTAGGTTTCCACACGTGTACTGACCTCTGATCAGCTGGTCGTAAGACCCACGGTGCGGGGAAACTGGCTGCAGGGTGACTGAACAAATAAACACTGCGCTAAAAGAGCAACAAAGTGGTGGATGTAATTAGGACTGTCCCACGCAAAGGCTTTTCTTATCCCCTTCCTGATAAAGTCACAAGAATTTCATCAGGCAGAAATTTAATTTAGCTTTATTTGTATAGCGCCATTTCACAGAGATCAATTTGAGCCAATTTATAATAAACAGACTAAATAAGGGAACCAAAAAGATTGCATCGAATCTCGACTTGGATCCAATCTCCCATCCTGAGCTGCATGAGGCGACAGTGGGAAGGAAAACTCCCTTTTAACAGGAAGGTAAAACCTCCAACAGAGGTTTAAAATTTAATTCCAGCCTCCGTTAATCATCTTGCAAAAGAGTTTAAGGTTCCACACAACATGAGATTTAAGACCTTCTTGGTTTTCTGAGTATTTTAATGTGCTGATGTTAAGACACCCTCATGGTCTATCCAGCAAACACAGCTGGAATCCCAGAGAGAAAAGGTGAGGATGAAGATTATACACACTTTGGGTTGAATGTTGCAGATCAAACTTAAACTAGAAAAGGATACAAAGGAAAATTATCTTCATGGGTTTGTTGGTTTTTTTAACAAGAAAAGCAGTAAACATCTGTGTTCCTAACCTTAAAAACCTCTAAGAACAATCCAAACGCTACTTTAAATCTGATTTGAACATTTCTGGGTAATCATGTAAGTTGGCAAATGAATCTCTTTTTTCATTCTAATTAAAGTTGTTTGACTTGTGCTGCTGAAGAGCAAGATGGGACTCCATCCATCCAATCTGAGCTCATTGGCTTGCTTACTGCAGATTAGTCTGCAGACTTAAGACAAAGGCAGCTCAGCCTGCCAGCCATCTCCCTTCCTTCACTCCACAGCTGAGTGATGATGACATTAAAAACAATAACATTTACTGCAACCATCTTCTAACCCAGACATCCTAACAACCCTGATATCTGTCTGCAATAAATGGGACTTTTAGTGTCCGATGTGTTTCCACTTAGCCTGATTAGATCGCTTATCATCCCTTTAGTTTAATAGTTTCAACCACATGAAAAATTAAGCAGATCTAATCAACCTGACTGACAACACCTGTGGGAATCCATCCCCCCACGTGCAGCCATAGCTACACAGGTGTTAGCGGGAATTAATGTGTGTTATGATGATGTTAGCAATGCATCTTAGTTAAACCTAGTTATTAATCTGCATGTTTTTGGCTAACAGTACCCTCTCTGTGGAAAGGTCAGCTTCCTCAGCAGTCACCACACCTTCATCTCATCCGTTTAGAACCATGGAAGCAGAAACTACGTGTGCTGTCTTCTCAAATAGCCAAACATTAATACAACTTTACCTGTTAAGAAAAGTGACATTCAAGCTAACACAGTTAGCCGGTTAGCATATGTTGAAAAGCAGCTGGCTAGGATAGAGGTAGTTCAACAATATGTTATATAATAAATGCTGTAGTGGTGTCTGGTCCAAATAAGACAGGCGTCACTGGGTTAATATTTAGGTTTATAGTAGGGGGAAAGTTGCTTTAGTGCTTTTTCTGACTCACATTAGCTTCTTAACTTAATGTTTTCTAGCACAAATACTGAGCTTAGCATTGCAGCTTATCTAGAGGCACTTAGCGAGTAGAAATGTAAACAAACATAATATCTGGACGCTAAAATATTTATGAAATATCAGCGTTACCTGCACCTCGCAGCTTTTGCCAGTGTGCTCATGGGGAAAATGTCCTATGCCAGCAGCGGATTAATTTCCGTCAACCCCAACGCTGTGCTACGTAACTGATGTACTTCCTGTTTTGACCTTCAAAATAAAGTCTTTACTGTACTTCCGGTCTATAAGTTTTGGGTTTGTTTTTGCTTATTTGGGTTTTCTTTCTTTACCAAAGAAAAGTGTGGTTACAGTTTTCATAGAATACCTTATTTATTTAGCGTATACTATTTTTAATATTTGTAACAATGTTTCAAATTGATCCCTGTGAATCCTAAAAAAGAAAATATAGCTTATTATGCAACATGTATATTTTATCATAGCATAACTTTATTTAGACATTAAATCCTTTTCATTAATTCATATGTACATCAGAGTTTAATCTCTTAAAGACATTATTTAACAGAACAGTTTTTCACTCATCAATACCCTCCTGCTTAAATGTGTGGAAGTGCAGTTTATCATCTCACTCCATCTACCTGTCATTCTGCAGCATAATCATGCTAAATATCTGACAATATCTAACAAAATTTGCTCACAACAAGATTAAAACATTGTTTGTTGTGGGGTTAGCAATCACATGTCACCTAAATGCTTTAATGTTGATCAGTTTTCATCTGGGACACCCGACAATATAAACTTAGCTTTAATTGTGGCAAGTGTTTCCATTCCTGGTGCTGCAACTCAGCAAATCTCACTTTTGCCTTCTCTCGACGTTAATCTGTTGCACAATATAACTGAAATTTATTGCTATTTGATAAACAACATGGGTTAAACTGCAGAAGTGGAATGCAGCCCTTGTTTATATTCCTGGCGTTACAACCATACTGAAGTATCTGTTCACTGCAAGTCATGTATTTATCAAAATGTTCATTAAAATTACAAAATGCATCGTTCCTCATCCTGCTTTGACTGATTATCTTAAAAAAAACTCATTTTATTCAAAGGTCTCTGTTCTCTCACTGCCTTTATTTGTTGTTTAGTAAAAAAATGTGATATGCAAATGAATTCCGATGCATTTTGATGTATAGTCAGGTCAGATGGAAGAAAAATAGCTGCCAGAAGTGCAGCATACAGATGAACTTTTATCTTGTTTTTCATCATTTACATCCCAGGAGAAAAGGCATAGTTGCTGTATGAATAACACCTTCAGCCGAACAAAGCAGACTGAAAATGCAACACAGAGGAGTTTAGCATGAAAGGACAGAGCAGATTTGGCTTCTTTGAGAAGCCGGAAAGTGTGCTTTGCTTCCATTATTTGGAGCCACAGATTAAAGGTACAGCGTCCAACAAAATGAGAGAAATTACAGACAAATGCCTGTGCTTCTGTTGTATCTGATCACTTTATTACAATAACTGTTTTTATTCTCTTAAAATGAATAATTTAAACGATTTGCTGCGAGTTCACACACTGCAGAACCTGCCATCATTGTCACAGTTCAGCCTGGGTATCGATTCACATTTCAAGAATCGATTCACATCTGATCCTCAAGATTTAGAATCGATTTTCACCATTCAATCCGATGTGTTCTGATCAGATATGGATTTTGTTGTTAAAATCTTATTTTTTTGTTAAATTATATGTATAGTTATGAAACATATTAAAGGAACTATACCTGATATTATTTTAATCCTTATAAGAAAAATGCTTTTCTACATGGTATAGTATGTGGTAAA
>JBAMHX010000022.1:4005916-4021577 GCA_037177515.1 Pseudomugil tenellus
TGTGAGTTATGTCAATTGTTCTGTTATTACCTGCATGTGAAGCCCTCTGAGACAACTTGTTGTGATACTGGGCTATACAAATAAAATTGAATTGAATTGAATTAATAATCCACCCCAAAGCTCACACTTCCCCCTCTCAGCTCTATGTCTTTGCCCTTTTTTGTATTTTCCTGGAGCGACCACATGTGTAATACTGGCAAGATGGTGACAGTAGAAATGCTAGAAATCTACTGGAAGGCTCCTCCATCTGTTATATACAGGTTATGGTTGTGAGCTTAAAGGTTACAGAATTACATACATCTAGAGGTAAAGAAGGACAATTATGTCAAACATCAAGCACAGATGTAAAGAGATGCTCAAAAGTCTTCCAGACATAGACATGTTCCCATCTGCGAGTTGATCCAGTGGTGTCAGGTGCAGTTTGGACTGCACCACAGGTAACCACTTAAATGGTGCTCTAGCACCTGTCAAACAGTACTGCAGTTATGAAGCTCAGTGTTCTCGCTTCACACAGTTGTTTGTCCGTTCAGAGATACTGCAGTAAAAATGGTGGAACAAATTTAACAGCTACCACATACCCACAGCGAGTAGATATAAATAGCTTATTCTAAGAGAATAAAACAGTTAAGTGATCAGATTCATGGTAACATTTCTAAAAATTAAAAAGGCAGATATATTTTATTTTTTTTTCCTTTTCACTGCACCTTTTAATTATTTCAGCTTATTTACTTTCTATTGATTGTATATTATTGGTTGTATATTATCTTTTAATTTAGTAAGTTTGTCGGAAATTTAAATAAATAAAATATACCAGTTGAAATAGTTTTTTTATTTTAAGTAACATTTTTCTGTCACTGATCTTTGATTTAATTACACACTGCACATTTACCTGGTATTTTAATTGACCTTTGTCCAAGTTTACATATTCAGCAGGAAATATTTTGTATTTTACTAAATTATGTGTAAATCTGCAATGCTGAAATGTTCGAGACTGTTTGTTGTAATATTATTTTTATGGCACAGGGAAAAATATGTGTAATTACATTCATCTGTTTGTATTTTTACACCTCAGTAAAAATAAACAGCTTACTTTTAGATGCCTGTGTGGTAACGGAACATCATTTCTACCATTTCAGCTGGTTTACTCTCAGCAGAGCTAATGGTGCACAGGGCTTCATTTCCATCTTTTGTCACTACTAATTAATCTTATTCAGAGCACTCACCTCATGTTACCGCAACCTGAATTGATCTTCAAATTACTCTTGACTACAATTTCATTTAATTAATAACTCAAAGAGTGCATCATTAAATTGAGCATTAATGTGCTGAATGAATCCTTTGAAATGAAAAAGACTTCCCATTTTCATTCTGGAGCCTGAAGGTGATCTGCCACAGCCGAACAATGTGTGCTAGCTTGTGTGTGTTTTGGTTAAAAACAACATAAGAAAAAAGGTTCAACAAGTATTATATTTAAAATGCCACTCAACCCTTTCTGAGCATGAGTGCAGCACCAGGTGACATTTAAATGCATCATCTGCATCCTGTCTGCCACGTAACGTTCAGGAGCATGCACTCTGACATGACTTTGTGCTACTAATTCAGCTAATGCTTGTTTGACCTCTTCTACACTCTGTATGAGGTCATGCTGTGTCTGCCCTGAAATCAAGCTCCACATTGTGGATTCTGATTAAGTGATCAACCTTGTTATTAAATTTCAAAAAGCCAAACCTGTCCAGATTTAAGGATTGCAAGACTCCAGACAAAGAGAAAGTGGCTCATTAAAGAATGTTTTATACAGATTGGGAATAATTTTTAAAAGCTCAAAGACATACAAGAGATCGTTTGATTGGCTCCCTACTGGCAACGGCAAAATGTCAGTGACAAAAATCTGTGTCAAATTATAATTACAGTCATGTGAAAAAGAAAGTATGCTCTCATTCAGTGCAAAGGTTTTACATATCAGGACATTAAGCATTTAACTTCCTTCTTTACCATTTGGGAGAGGTTTGCAGTGGTTATGATGTTTTTCTTTAACAAATTGTGGCAATAAACCTGCCTAATCCATCTTCACCACTCCATTTTGGTATGTAAAACCAAAACTACAGTAAGTGCTTGTTCTTATATCCCTGTTTTATTTCACCTGTTTTTCCTAATGTTTAAGTTAAAAGGTTAAAAAAGGTTTGCACTTTGGTGCCCCAAACAAGGGTTAATATGGTGTTATATATTATATCATTTTTCCCCTTCACTTTCTTTGAAAATGTCGTCATTAGTGTCTATTCATCCATTATCTATACCGCATTTCCAATACCCCCTGATTTACGCTAAACCTAAACATTGCAATATAATGGAAACACCTACATTTCGAAAAACCTCTCAAATGTCACTAAAAAAGTTTTTATGGTCTCATGAGGTGGTTTTTCAGATGTTTCAATCCTGAAGTTTATTGCAAACCCTAAAATAATGCTTTGTGGTAACATTGCGTGTGCTGCAATTTTTGTAAAATAACGTCCAGCTTACAAGATTTTATGAGATCTGCAGACTTTTTGCCAAAAACTGTTATATGGAAACACTTACATATTAAAAAGGTAGTTTTTCACAACTTTATAAATATCCCTTTTGATTAGTGACAAACGGTAATGGAAACTCAGCTAATGACGGGTTGCAGGCACCTGGTATTTATGCTAACAAGCAGTGGGTAAGAGAGTCCATCACAGGGCCAACACAGAGAGACAAACAACCAGTCACACACACAATTACTCTTAAGGAGAAATAACAAGTCAACCTAACATCCATGTCATCCATGGACAGTGGGAGGAAACCAGAGAATCCACACTAACACAGGGAGAACATGCAAAAGGCCACCGTCCAAGCCGAGGCTTGAACCTGCAACATTCTCGCTGTGAAGCTGCAGTGCTAACCACCACACCACCGTGCAGCGCCGCTTGAGCATCCATACTGAATAAACCACGGTGCATGTTTAAAACAACCAATGTGTTGATATCCAGTTGCTAATGTGTGACAGAGCAGTAAAGTAAAACATAGCTATTACATGACACCCCGATATTGAAACAAAACTTGTGAATTGTGGCTTCTCAGCCTTGGCCACTGGTACGCAGCAACACCTCCAAAAAGGTTAATAATAAATGCAACTGAGCCTTCAAAACAACTAAGAAGCAGGATTTTAATGTCAGAAACTTTGAAATACATCTTTATAAATTAAAACTAAGCTATTTGCAAAATTTGTGTCTGAAAAACTAATAAAAATAATGGAATAGATTTAGCACTTTAGTTAAATCCATTATTTATTCACTCCACATTTATAGCTGCTAGTGTTGAGCTACGTGTATAGCTATAGCTGCTCCAGGCCACACTGATGGAAACATGGTGGTCAATCCATGCCAGCAGCCTTTCTCAGCATTTATATACACATACATAAGCAACCAAGATTACGTTTCATTGAAACACAGTGCCAAGGAGCAAAGACATTTTCACCACAAACATTTTATCAAAAGAGTCAAGCATAGTGGATGAAGGACTGTGATATGGACTAACTGACCTTGACACCTTGACACTGAGTGCACCGTATGATTCTCCTATTCGTATTCTATAGACATATGTAAGGGTATCTGTCCCACAGCTAAAGCTTTGCCAAACCTGATTCATCCAAGCAGACTATAATGTCATACAGCACAAAATTTACAACAGAACTGGTGAAAAATAAGGAATCAAGGTGTTGCATTGAACCAAGTCCAAAACTTAACCTGACTGAGATGCTGTGATGGGATCTTTAAGGAACTGTGCAAAAACTTGCTAAAGATGATCCTAAGAGCTGTTGAGTCATGACTTAAGACTGGGTTATTCTTGTGCAGCGTCTGTCTCAAGATGGTTTTGATGTAACCGTGGTGGGGTCTGAGTAGGTCTGCAGAGGCTCGACGTGCAGCCACTCCCTTGTGATTGGTCAGAATATGCTTGCATGTTTCCAGATGTTTAGGTCTTGTTTTACTGGCGACCTGTCCAGGGTTTACCCCGCCTCTCGCCCTGTGTCAGCTGGGATTGGCTCCAGCCCGCCCGCGACCCCGTTTGGAGATAAGCGGTAGATAATGGATGGATAGATGGATATATAGGTCTTGTTTTCTAAATGCATGGGCATCATCATTTATACATAATTCTGTTATAAAAATGCATATAAATATGTCATGTGTATGAAGTGGCAATTCACTGCCATTCTAGAACAGGAAATACCAGCAGTTCCAGGAGACCCTACATTCTAGTATAAATCATAGAGTGTATATAAAAGATTGACTGAGTCTCCCAGTAGGTTTCTGATAAGCAAAAGAAAAGCTTGTAGGGGGGTTTCCTACCATTGCCATCTTGGCAGCATCCCTTCGCCATCGCTCTCAGGAAAATGGACCAACAGCTGAAGCCCAGAGGGGGGCTGTCAGCATGAGGGTCGACGATTGGCATCAATAAACCTCTGCGCTGCCTTGTAGCTAAGAGTTATCCGAGCTAACTGGGATTTAATGGGAGGTAACCTGCTAAAGAAGGTAGGTGGGCTAAGGTGCGCTCTTAGCTCTTAGCTGTGTTTGTGCTACACTCTGCTTTCTTGCCACGGATATTAGATACCTGTCAATCAGGAGGACACGCCCATAATTATGCTGAATTTCAGGAGTAATTAACATCCAAACGGATAAGTCATAAAAACATCAAACATCAACCCCGTGACCTATTAAATCTAAAATGGTTTTGTACCAGGTTGTAAACATGTTTAGGTTTTGCAGTGAAGTTGGTCTTTTTAACATTGCAGTCTATGGAAATTTGTTCTGTTATGGAGACCCTAGTGGTGCAGGGGGTCCCTGCAAGTTGTGGCACTTCTGTATAATTTTTTCCAACTGAGGTTGTTACTTGGTATAAATATACAGTCCATCTGCATCAGCTATGGGGACCAACCTGACACAGATACCACAGAAGTATAAACCAGCCTTTAAATTTTCCCACACACTTCTTCTATTATTAGCCATTATTAAAATAGAAGATAATGGCATGTTACATACTTTTTTGAGGTTAAGAGCCTCATGATTAATTTGAATAGCATTTATATACATTAAACCTTAGCATTGAAAAAAAGTGTACATTCTGATCTATATGACTGTAAATAAAATCGTCCCTGAAAGAAGTGACAAAACTGAACTCACCTCATTTGTTCTGATTGCGGATTCGCAGACACCTCCTCTTGAGTGGGGGCTCCAGTTCTGGGCTACCAGCTGCTGATAATGGTGCGCTGATGGAGCAGGACAAGATGGCCGTCTTGTCAGCGGCAGGCTTTGGCACAGGCTGGATGACCACACAGCCTCCAGCTGACAGCAGTGGCAGGGCGTAGGCATGCTCACCTTCCTCCATGCTGGAGTCCGGATCTGGCTTACCCTCCACTGTGTCCACTTTCTCATCTTGTCCTGAAACCCTCTTTCCTGTCTCCCATTCACCCACTGTACAACTGTTCTCTTTCAGGGCCTCATGCTCCAGATCACCATTGGCTGGTCCATCTTCTGCCTCCCCATCTCCTCCAACCCTGTCTCCCTTTCGATCAGGAAAAGACTCAATTGCAGGAGTGAATGAATGCCATCCTGTACCATTAACTATTACATTACACATGGCAGCAGGGCTAGGTTGGAGCTGGGGCAGGGGTAGGTGTAGGGGCTGGGTCCGTATTGAAGTGGGAAAGGGAACTGTGATAAGATTGGGAGCGCAGGGATTCAGCTGATTCACTGAAAGATCGGCTTTGCTGGAGGGGATAATGTTTCTAGAAGATAGGGCTGGTGATTCCAGTGTGTTAAGATGCGTAACCCCTTCTAGTTCAGTAGCATTGCCCTGTGGCTGGAGAGTCCTTTCCCCAACGTCATCCTTCCCATCTATCCCCAACCCAGCAGCAGGTGGAGACCTTGATTCAGCCTCTGGTTCCACTTTAACCTGTACTCCAGGTAGCATCCTCTGAATGACCTGCTGTTGGCATGACCTTTGGCCCACAGTTAGATCAATAATGCCATCTAACAGTCCAGTGCCACTAGTTAGACTAATGTTGCCTGAATTGTCCTCTGCCTTCACAGTCAAGTCCACTAATGCTGTCCTGCTTCTCTCAGAGTGTACTGGAGAGACATGGTTGCTACCAGCTGACTCTGTCTTCTGCTCCCCTCTGTCACCTCCAGAGGAACCTGCAGAATGAGGCCTGGAGACTGATGCTCCAGAGGAGTCTGGAGCACTACGAATAGAGCCACTGCTCTCTGGATGATCCCTGGAAGTTTTGGAGTTGAAGGGAATTGGGATTGGAATTGGGATTGGGACTGGGAGGGGTACAATGACAGGGTAAGGGACCAAGAGAGTTGGTGGTGGTACCAGTGGGGCCAAAGATGGCATACCAAAATTCATTATTGGGGGTAAGGGTATGGGTCCGTTGGGCATCATGCTGACAGGAGGAAAAGGTGGAAGTCCTGGCATTGGAAGACCAGGGTGTGGCGGGATCATTCCAGGATTGGGATTGGATGAGTGGTGGACATGTGGAGACAAGAGAGGCCTGTGCATGGGGCTTGATGCTGAGACAAGGGTCCTTGGGGGAGGCGGTGGACCAATACCTGGGATGATAGGGTTTGAAAGGGGGCTGTTAGGCCCCCCCGGATGGTGAGAAGGGCGAAGAAATGGTGGTCGGATCTGCTGCATCATTTGATGCTCCATGAACAAGGGCAGGGGCATGGGTCCTCTGGGTGTCATCACCATGGGTGGGCTACCCGAAGGAACTCCAACTGGTGGGTGCAAAGTAGGAACAGGAGGTGGGGGGAGTGTTGGACTTTCATGGGGTCTGGGTGTTGGAATTTTGGCTGAAGTGGAGGAGGAGGGGGAGCAGACAGCAGCTGTGTCTGAGGGCGAAGCGGCAGAAGAAGTGGAAGGGGCCACAGCGGAGGTGCTGCAATGCCCCCCTGGCGAGGGAGCTTTACGCCGAAGGTCCGTTAATGGTGTTCCCCAGGATTCAGGAGTGAGCAGCTGCACCCCACCACTGCACTCTGCCTTACCCTCTCCACCAGCCCCATGTCCAGAGTTACACAGTGCTCCAGGCAGGGCAGCCTGGGTCTCTTTGTAGAAAATGTCCATCTTATATTGGTTCAGGCATTTGGCACTGCAGAACTGCAGCCTCCGCTCACCAGCACCAAAGTCCAGGTACTCTTTAGTGTGGCGAATATGTTTGCACCAGTCACACACCTGCAAGTAAATGTACAGAGAACACTTAGAATGTACATGTAACTATATCAGCCTATAATTTGCTTATGAAACACAACAGCATATCTTCATATCAATAGTTTAAAAAAAATAAGCCACACGAAGCTCAACACATATAAGGAAGATTCTTCACAAAGAAGGTGAAGTAGTTTCTGAATACTTTTATAGATAAGAATCAGAGAAAAGACTTTAAAGATATTTGTCTTTAATTTCAGCATGTACTGTATTCATGAATACATGTGTTAAAGTGGACATAAAGTTGTTTTGTAGCTAAATGCGACTGAGGTGAATGTGTTTTTAGCAATCTATCCAAAAATAATTCTCATTTACACCTTCTATTCGGTATAAAAAGCACTCTCAGTGTTAGGAGATTTAGCTTAAAACAACTCAATTACCCTCAAATGACCTTTCATATTTTGAAATAAAAAAATGTTTTACATGATGAGTTTTATAGACAAGTTAGCTTTAACGCTAAGTGACATTTAATACAACCCTTCAATGCCTCTTTGTTTTAGACTTTATTCTATGGTATTATAATCTGAACTTTAGTTTAAGAAAATTATATATATCGCTTCACTGCAGTGGCATGGATCCCAAAACAGGCTACTGCACTGTTTCATCAATGTTAGACATCTTTCCGGTGCAAAACATGCACATTTTTCTTGGGGAAGAAAATGGATGTGACCCTGGCAAAGCAGATAGAAGTGGGCGAGCCCCGAACACGGCGTTACTCGTCAGGCCACACACAGCTCACTCTGTCAGCTCTGGGAGGAGTGGCAGGTCCTCGCTGGAGATAATTAAGGCATTAATCAGTTGTCAGACCCTTCAGCGACATCCATCCATCACACAGACCCTTAAGCCCCCCTGCTGAATGTTAATAAGTTGAGGGATACAAGCAGAAGGTGGATAAACTCCTCTGATGCAGTGCATTACAACATTGGTTTATTTGGCTGGATGATGTTTGGCAGCTGATGAACTGTGAAGACGGATGCATGGCAGAATCAACAGAGTACATCACCGGCTGCCTTGTGTGTTAAATATCATGTTCTCTGCATTTATTGTCCTTTAAATTGCCCCACAGAAGATGGACGATTAAATAGGCTGATAAGAAAAGATTAAATAACAGTTATGAAAAAGTTCCTTTTGGGAAAACTTAACATAAGTTAATAGTTTAGCTTAGGTAGCTGGGGATAAGATCAGAGACCAGATTATATGCTTAAACACTGCACTGGATGTCAGTCCCTTTAATTGTACACGTTTTTACTGCCCATTTAGTCCAAGCTAATTCAATGAGCCGTGACTGAGTAAAAGTCCAAAAGGTGCTCTCCTAAGTTGAGTTTGATAATGGTAGAACCAGGATATTTTAAATAATAAATGTACTGAAATTTTCTCGACTCAGAAAGACAGATGGAGAGCACTTAACGACTTTCTGCACCATGAGTGAAATTTCACTGCGCATTACACTAATGGAGTTGTGCTTTCTCTTTCCCGCTCTCTTCCCACTCCTGCACACAGATGTTTGCAGTTGAACATAATTATGGTCATTTATTTCCATCGTGGCCAACGAACCAGCATTGGTGGTGTACTTCAACCACTTTGCAATACAATTATCTTGCTTCTAAACAAGCCTGATCACCTCTGCAGCCGCCACGTTCTTCCTCCTCTCACCCTTCGACCTGGTGACAAGGGTGGTAAAATTTAAGGATCCCCAGATCAGACGGCAACTAGTTTTTGTGCATAATTAATTTAAATTAACAAGTTAGGTGAGGATACTCTAGAAATTATGTGTGGGGGTCATTTTTCAGGGGTTAGTAGAATGGATGAAGAGTGTTTAATTGCTGCAGATGTAAAGACAAGGAAGAAGAGTTTTATAGACCAACAGGTTGGAGAGGAAGATTGGAAAGTTTCAGGTAGGAAAGAGGTTAAAGACACTGCAAAAGATGTGGCAGATTTAGATAATGAAGAGCAAGAAGAGTAGGAGGTTACAGAGGTCTAACATGGTGACGATTGTAGAGTCTGAAATAGTTTTCAATGTGTGAAGGTACTGAGAATGAGCTTTAAGAGCGAAATGTGCTTCAAACAAGAGTCTAAAAATGATTATGACACGTCTCAGACAGCTTTAATAACCATGATGGAATTTAGTCACATGCTTTTTGGGTAACTAATCAGCATCACATGATCAGATCTTTGCAACATAGGTCCATTGTTTATATTAGAAACAGGAAAGCAGAAACACTGAACACTGCAAATTCTGTCTAAAAATAACTTCATGCAAATGGTCTGTTGCAGAAAGCAAACAATGCAAAGTTTAATCTAAAGCTTAACCACAAAAGATAACTTTCTAAGATTAAAGGAGCATTTACAAGATATGGACTCATCATAATTAGGAAAAAAAAAACCCAAAAACAAAACAGTTTAAACAGTTAAATAGTTGTGATGGATACAATTATCTGATCTGCAAAGTCAAAACTCACTTTCCAGTTTTCTTTATCGGCTACATTGTGTGCCAGACTTCATTAAAATCTGAATGAAGCATGAAGAGATACAACTGTAGATTAAAGCCAAAGAGGACCGGAGCTACACTGCTCTTGTCACAATCAGCCATCCCATCACTCGTTATAAAAAGGACATAGAAAGAACATTCCCAGTTAGCCAAGTGAAGCCCAATTTCAGAATTTCACTGCAAGTAGTCGTGCACAGTGAAAAACTCCAGTTCAGGAACGATAATTATGCTTTAATCTGGCTCCTCGGCTGCATGTTTACACTTCCACATTCACTTAAAGCAGCGCATAGTACAGAGATATTGATATGCATTCCTGCTTAAAATGAAAAGACAGGATCATTATTTCTGATATAAAGATAGAAAAGGTCGGTAAAATAACTTGTTCAAACAGAATAAAATTCTCTCTCAAGCAGCTTTAAAGTTTATATTAAACAGCTTATGTGTCCTCTGCTTGAGTTGGATAGGAATAATAGCGTACTATAGTTTTAGGGGATTTCATGTCAGACTTATTACCCAGAGAGCTGTTATTTCTTTACCAGTTGCCTGGAAATATCGTGCTGGTGTCAAGAATTTTCAGTTTTATGCTGTTTTTAATGGATCATATAAACCAGGTGGTGATTTAGTTATGTTCAGACCACGCTGGGCCAACAGATACAAGAGGTCCAGATACAGATTCTTGGTTCATGTTTAACTTTAAACATTTAACATTTAAAGTCTCCACAAAATAAAAGTTACCCTCTGTGTATGCAACAGTAATATAACTTGTTTTTCTTACCAAATAATAGACAAATAAGTTGCTTCTGCAGGAATGCATTTGTTTAATATAAAGTTTGTATGTTTCTGCAAAATCCAAAAGAATTTTCTCATAGTTCACTAATAAATAGTTTTATTAAATGTTTATTTCATTTGTTTTGTAAATTGACACAAATACACTGTTATGCACAGCTGATGCACACCAGTGTCTGGTTTCTGGTCAGGTAAACCAATATGCTTTGTCTCTGAGCCTTAAAAACGAGATCTCTGGAGAAATACCACAAAGTCTAAAACAAAATAAAGCTTCTAGATCCAAAGAAAAGGCACAACTGGCTCAAACATGCTGCTATTTTGACAGCAATAAATTCTCTCATTCCCACATGTCATTATGGTACTATTAGGATTGCACCCCTTTGATAGGAACAGACAAACAATTGCAGATCCAGAGCAGTTAAAATGGTCAAACTGGGATCCGTAAACATTGTATTTTCAATGTGATTCTCACGTTGAGTCTCAAAATATAAACCTGATCCAGTGTGGCTCAGATAACAGGTTTAATTTCAGAAAATAATGATGTGCATGTAAGTAACAAATGCAAAATATTTATTCTAGAAAAACTGGGCTTCTTTGTGTAACAAATCACTTGGAAATTGTCAACTGAAGGTATTGGATCTAAATAATCAGATCTAGTAATGTTTTTTTTCTTTCCTCCTCTGTTATTAGAAATGCGCCACTTGTTGCTGTAAAGTAGATTAAGACTAATAAAGTACAAAGCTAAAAGTCTACATAACTTTAAAATGGCTTAATAGATATTTTATGTTTTTGTTTTGATAAGTACCCTAAAAAATCAGAATTGATGCTTAAAGAACAAATATTACATAACAATTAATTATGTTTGCTTTAAACTCAACATTAACAGTAGACCAAAATGTTGAATAATTACACCTAATTCATCATTAGTATTAATTGTTAGGAACAACATTATCTATGTAAGAGTTTATCTGACAATTGCCTGCAAAACCTACAAAGCCTGGATGGAGGTCACTGAATATGATGACATGATATACATATGGTAAGATGAACAACAAAAAAATGAGCATGAAAAACATTTAAAAAATGATTCAACTTAAAAGAATGAAAAACTTTATGGTCTACCTCTTTTTTGGTGGGGGGGGGTGGGGGGGGTTACTGAGGATGAATTTGCTGTTTTAATTATCAAAGTACTTTAAACTTACACACTTTTTACCTAAAAGCATCATGAACCATATCTAAGAAGCCAAAAAGCTAAAACTGTCTAGTGTTGAATGGTCGTGGTCCTTACAAGCACGTCGTTGTTTGTCTTGAAGACAAGTCTGGGCGTATCCTGAGTAAAGCTGGGCTGGGGTAATTTCCCACCGAGGCCATCGTCGTCTCTCGCCTGGGGGGGAGAAATAATGGCTTCTTTTTACGGATGGACAAAATAAACAGGTGAACAGAAGCAACAAGGAGAGTGAGAAATGGGAAAACAACAGTGACAAAGAGGAACATAAATGGTGACGGTAAAATGGGTTTGTGGACAAATCCATCAACAGGATTGTCTGAAACAAAAGAGTGTGCAAGTGTGGAGACATGCATGTGCAAGATGAAAAGTCAAAAGGCAACTCACTAAATCAGTGGTGTTTCTTCTCAAATACTGATTTATATAACATCACTTTTGTAATAAAAAATGATAAAATTATCTTGTTATATTAATTTAAATTTGCTAAAATATTTTAAAAAGGGCCCTAAAAGTATTGTAATCAAATATTTATTTTAAGTTTATTGTATTATACGTTGCACTTAAGGTTCAAAGAACTAATCAAATTTTTAATGGATATTTTCATTATTTCATTATTTGAGTTGATTTTAATGATCACCGTCAAATTTCTTGTCCTTTAAATAGATTTGCTTCATTCTTATGTTATAGTCATTTGTAAGTGTTCTTCCTACGTAAACACAAGATTATTCACTTTTAGTAGAAAAGCTACATAGGCAGCCTTTATCTTTATCTTTCTCTCTCTCTCTCATATATATATACATATATATAAAGAGAGATAGGTGGACTGCACGGTGGACAGCGCTGCAGCCTCAGAGCAAGCAGGTTGCCGGTTCGAATATTGGTTCAGACTGTGGCCTTTCTGTGCAAAGTTTGCATGTTCTCCCCGTGTTAGCCTGGGTTCTCTATGGGTACTCTGGCTTCTTCCCATCATCCAAAAACATGCATGTTAGGTTGATTGGTCATTCCAAATTGTCCTTAGGAGTGAATGTGTGGTTGTTTGTCTGTTTGTTCGTTTCTGTGCTGCCCTGTGATGGACTGGCGACCTGTCCAGGATATACCCTGCCTCTTGCCCGATGAATGCTGGGATTGGCTCCAGGTATCCGGAACCTTGAATTTGGTTGAAGTGGTTTGGAAAATGGATGGATATATATAGTTCATAAGTTTTGAAACAATTGTTTTTTAACACTTTTCTACAGTTACAGTTGACATTCTCTCATTACACTTTTAATTCAGGTAAAAGAAAAACAGTAAACAGTTAATACTTAAATCACATTGTTTGATAGTGTTAATGTTATGCAACATCCTAATGACTGACATTTAGGACAAAACAATAGGTGGAGTTTCTAGATCATTATGTGATTTGCCAAAAATTAAAATAAAGTTTGTTTGGTAATATTGGTAAAAGTTAATAATATAAAACTGTTGCTATTCCAACGTGGAAACCTGCATACTCCAATACAATGAGACTGCATGTGCAAACAGTATATGGTACATGTAAATGGTTAATGGCGTTTATTTATATAGCACTTTAGGTTTACAAGAAAGCGGCGACGGGGGAAGAAGCTCAAAACATTTTACCAGATGTCCATATCGTTTAGACGGAAACAGAGTTTTGGAGGGTAGAAAATGCAAAATTTCCAAACACTTTCCAGAGTGTAAATCTTGACAACGCTCCACTCTGTTGTTGTAAAAGTGCGTTGCGGTCACATAAAGATGACATCATAATCACAGGCCTTTTCAAGAAAACAAAAACACAACGGAACTTCAAGTTACGCTAGCAGCACTAAATACGATGCAGGACTCTTCACACAGGTCAATATTTTGGCTGGTTCGCTAAGACATGTTGTTTTGTTTTGTGCACTGTTGCGTCTCTGTGTGCACGCAGATTTTCCCAACAGATGTGTAAACGCGGAATTAAAGTGAGAAGAAATGCCACTTTTGCTTCGGACTGTTTCCGTATAAACGTAGCCATAGTTTCATCTGTGGATGACCAAAGCGCTTTACAGATCCTACTATCCACCCAATCACGCACACTTTCACACACTGATGGTGGCAGAGTTGCCATGGACACCGGCGCTAGCCTGATTATCAGGAGCAACTTAGGGTTCAGTGTCTTGCTCAAGGACACTTCGACAGGGAGAGAGAACTGAACCCATGACCCTCCAATCAGAGGTCAGAGGGTGCGAATTGTCACCCAAGTAAATGCATAAAACTAAAAACATTAAACAACAATTATAACAAAATAGTTGCATAAAGGATGCATTGTAGTTGCATTTTAAAAGGTTTCACCAATTACAGACCTCTGCAGACATTTAGATGTATAAGTTGGTGGATGTATGCTGGTGAGCAGAGGGAGACAACTTCAGAGATTTAGTTTGAAGCCTGGCAGCAGCATTCTGTACAATCTGCAGACGGTCCAATCATGTTTTGCTTCAACAGGTAAATAATGAGTTACAGAAATTAAATCTTGAGGAGACAAAAGCATGAAAAACAATTTAGTTTCCAGCCTACTTGCACATTAACGATACATTAAAGCATGAAATGTTCTGGCTGCGTTATTGCTTACTCAGACATGCGGTACATCCTAATGTAATGCAAAACTGTTGTGATACAACAACTGAATTATTTTGTAGAGAGACAAATAAAAATTCTAAAGGATTCTAAATAGCAAGTTTATCACTGTTAGACTATATCTTTAATGAATGAATTCTATTATATAGATGATATAGCCAATTTATTGGTAATTATTTGGCAGAATTAAACAGTAATAATTTATCATGTAGGAGTTTTCTTTAAAAAAAACCAAAATAGTCCCAAAGAGCATTATTTTTAACATCCTTTTCTTGGTTATTTTATTAGAGTATGTAAATCTAAAGCCTGATATTGGCTGGAAGAGGAGCCGCCCTCTCCTGGACTCCTCTCAGAAGCCATCCACGCTTTAAGCACATCTAGACAACTTTGTTACAAAAGTGTTATCTGAAAAATTTCCTCTGACAAAACGTCAAATTGCTTCACTTTGTTTAACTGAATGAAATTACTGGTAAACTGAGTGCGATGTAACTGGTTGATATTTTAGAGTTACAGTAAATGACAACTTAACTTGTGTTAAGCGTGTTCATCGTGCTGTTTGCAAGCTGAGCCTGGGTCAACCTCTGCTTTGAGCCGCTTTCTCTCAGATTTTGTTCCCTTTAAATTGCTCCCCGTAACCTTTGATTTGGCAGAGTAATTTGGCCCCCAGCTCTCTTCATCCCTCGCTGATACCAATAACAAATCCTGGCATATTTCTTTCACACATTTTGTCCAAACAGCCTGATTGAGTTTGCATCCGTTTCCATCTGTGCTTCTTACCTCCGAGCTAAACATTGCTGACAAGTGACCAATGAAAAGTGACGTTTTGTGCTGGAAATTTTGTAAATCTAAACGATAACACTGACATGCAACAAATTACAAAGGAACGGGGGAGATTTTTAAACCTTTCTTAAGAAGCAGAAATGATTTACCCAAACACAGCACATGTGCATGATTGACACATGATTCTCTGACAGTTAAACACACATTATCTGGAAAGGCATTTAAGGACACACAGTCACACGCTCTTTGTAGCGCACACACATAAAGACGCGCCATTGTGCTATTATTCTGTCTCCAGTATGTGCTCTGACCCTCTGGCCCTCCGCCAGTTCATTTGCATATTGTACTAATGAGGTGTTGGCACTGCGAACGAGGCGTGAAGCTCACACAGGGAGACACACAGATGAAGGAGATGGCACAGAGATGGATGGATGGATGGATGGATGGATGGATGGATGGATGGATGGATGGATGGATGGATGGATGGATGGATG
>JBAMHX010000022.1:4021850-4054287 GCA_037177515.1 Pseudomugil tenellus
AATTGGTTTAGCTTTTTTGATTGTTAAAAGAATGATTTTGTGTAACTGGAAAATCCGTAAACCAAATTGTTTCTCTACTGAAACATGTATTTGTAATATAATCTGTAATGTATTTTCATATTGTTTGTACTTGTGTATATTCTGTTAAAATTGTGAATAAAAAAAAAAAGAAAAAAGAATTGAATTATTAACGCAGCCGACAAGCAAAGCACTATGTTTTTTTTTTCCAAGTGGAAATCCACAGCGAGGTTAGTGTGTATTCATAAAACTATTTTTTAAATAGTTAAATTGTAGAACAGTTGCAGATATAATATTGCAGGATGTCCATTCAAGGTTGCAAAGAGCACTTTCTTTCTTAGATCTTTCATCCTAATACAACTGAAATCTGCTGAAAATGAATCTTTGGGTGAGTCAAGCACATTCCACCTTCAGCACAAGCTAGAGAAATGACACAAACGCATCCAAGTTGATGTTTACTTTTACACTCTCTATGTCTAGTTAGCTGGAGTTACTTTCGTCTTTATTTGAGCTGAATGGCTGGCAGCTATAAGATAATCACCTTCCTCTCTGTGCCCAGAAGCGATGTAAGACAGGCCTCAAGGCTTCCCAACCAGCAGTGAGCCTCAGCTGCAATATGCACACACTTTACACACTTCATCACACACGAATTTCCACAAGCGGCTACATTCATGCACACACATGCTCAGACACCCTTGCTTCTCTTATTCATTCCTCCTTCCGTGGCAGCTGACTGAGATGCAAAGTAAACTGTGGAGGGTTAAGGATCAGGCTGCATGCAGGGGAGTGGATGTGTGTGTGTGTTGGAAGTATTGTGACATTTCTAGGCTGACATAAAGCGACACTCTGCCCCCTCGTGCCTGGAGGGAGCTCCCGGGGAAAGACACTGATGGAGGTCTGGGGTCTCTTGAGGGGGGGGTTGTCACATGATGTGAACAAAAAGCTGTGCTGCAGCAGAAACAACCTGCAGGGTTCCTACATGTTTCCTGTTTTGTAATTCAAGACTTTTCCAGACTTAAATTTCGGGATTTTTTATTCGCTTTTGCTCAGGATTTTTTTTTTACGGCCATGACGTAAATGCTTTGAAACTTAATTGTAAGTTTTGTATGCTGCGAAACATTTACTATCTAGACACTGCAGATCGTTTAAACCACTTACCACCAAACACATGCACATCATTTTATCAACACAACAACCTAATAAAGCAGTAACATTTCTGGGCAAGAGGGAAGAAACTAAGCACTGCTGCCTATTCTGGTGACAAAAATAACAATAAAAAAGAAAATGTTTCCATTTCAAAACATCTTGTTTATGTTATACTCAATTCTTGCATAAATCGACCATTTCATTTTCTCAGAATTGCTTTAAAAATGAAAATAAATACACAAAGAGGTAACAACAAGCAACATTTAATCACAGTTTATGTCACAGCAATGCATTTTATTCAAACGCCTGCATGCACCGTTAAAAATCTGTTTCAGAATTATATGCAGATGTTACGTTTCACGTGGGAGACATGTAGCCAGGAACTCCAAGCTAACCTACACATTTCTGTTATCATGCTTCACACTTGCACAGGATAATTCATCACAGCTAATTGCCTAACTTAATCCTGCAGCTGAGTCCAATGAGTGGAAGTGTTTATGTGTGTGTGGGTGTGTGTTAGATAAATGGTAAAACCATGCAGATGTGTGTTAAAGTGTGACCATTTAGCAGCTTTTTACCTACATCTGAAAGCTTAATTCCACCTTAAACCGACATTAAAGTCTTCCAAATTAGTCAAAATCTGAGCTGAAAATCCCATGTAAACTCTCCCCTTCCCTCCACTTCCGACGTCAAACTGGTTTTTGTGCACAACAGCACAAAGAGCACCCAGTAGTGCTAAGTTACACCGCATTACAAAACAAGAAAAAGGGCAAAGCTATATTTTTAAAATCAATACTGGATGGTCAAAAAGAGAATCAGGGTGAGCATCTAAGCGGAGAGAGCGGCTACAAACGGAATAATTGAGTGAAGCAGGCGGCGAGGAAGCAGCACCTTCCATACAAACTAATCCAGATGCTTGAAGTACACAGTAAACAGAAACATAAGTAATTAGCTTGAGTTAAACTATCAATCATCATCCGCCACACACAAACATAATGTGGAGATATGCAGTGATGTGAGAAAGTAGCAGCCATAGTCACCCAAGGAGGGGATTGGATTACATGAATGAGGCAGCTGAGGATATTTCATGCAACATAATACCAGAACCAGCCCACCCCCTTCGTCCCCTCTCCTCACCGCATCTCCTACCCTCCATCCAAAGCACACGCAGACATGAGATCCTCGACTAAAAAGAGAGAAAGCCTGCAGGCTGTGTTGTTGTGTCCAACCTTGTGGGTGCATGAGAAAAGAAACATGTGGGTATCATTTACACAAATGGCCTGCATGAATGTGCGAGAGCCAGACAAAATATAGAATCTGAGCCTCTGTGGTAGAGTTATCCTTTTCTGTGTTTGTGATGTTTGAACATGTGCATTCTGCTGATGGATGACATAAAACACCAAACATGTCTTATTGGCTCATAGAAACGGTGCATTTATGTAAATTATAGCATTTATATAAACTGTGATGCTAATGACATGTTTTACTTTATTAGTACATTTAAATTAAAACAGACACATTTTTGCGACTCAAATAAAAATTTAAGATATAAAATGTTTAAACAATAAGATAATGTTTAATTATGTTCAGGATCGGAGTGGTCTGAAAATGGTTACATACACGCACTTGAATAAATAAGGCTATAAAGATGTGTGATCAACACTTCATTATCATGTCCAAAAGCATTTATGGTAATGATATTATTACGCTATTTATTTTAAAACATTGTTGTAAATCTTATACTTAATTTTTTAGACTTTTGACTAACTTTTGGCAGATGAATCTAACAAAAAGGAGAAGCAAGAACATTTAAAATAGAACAAAAAAATTCATATTTTGATTGATCAGTTATAATTAAAATACTGTGTAAAAGTCCTAATAAAACTAAAGAAAATGAGTTTTATCATGTTTTTTCACCATAGATGACCAGTTTTGGTTCCTCTTGGTTGAGCTTAAGGTGAACGTTAACTTAAAGTTTGTTATTTTGTGGAAAACAATGTTTATTGCAGAAGTAAGTGGTGGGCGGAGCTTGACCAGATTAATTTAGCTGGCCAAAAAAGGGGAGGAGCCTGAGTCCTTTTCCTGAAAAATCCAGAGGCAAAGATTTTGGTTTACACCAAAGGAACTTATGTTTATACCAGAGTTCAATTTGTACTTGGAAGTCAGATCTTCTGAGTTCCCAGTTGGAAATTTGCCCTGAATTTACTAATAAAAATGGCTGCCTAGAAAAAAAGTTGAATGAATTCAAGATTACAAATACATTTATGTTTAAATGTACTTTTATAATTGTATATAAAAGAGTTGGATGTCTCTGCTAACATTGCTGTTGCTAACATGTTAGCCTCTGAAGTCTCAAACAAAACAAAAGAGGTCCTAGTGGCATCCATGTTGGTTTTCCAAGTTTTCCAGCTTTGTCAACGTATACTCTCCCAACTTGATTATGATGTCATCCCCAGTTCCGACCTCTGACTCAAATCAAATGCAGCATCAATTCAGTCCTAAGAGGGCCTCAATCCAGCTGGTTTTCCATGTATTCTTGCTTCAGCATTGCACAACCTCAGGTTTTGCAGAATATCTCATTAATTTTAGTCAGCTGTGTTGAAGCTGGGATACAGATTGCAGGTCTCGTAGGACTGAATCAAGGTCAAATCAAGGTGCAACGTCAAAGACACCCCAAAACCTTTTGGGAAGAAAGAGAAATTAATTTGAAACTGTCTGCTGAACAGAGCTGAATATTTTGTGCATCTATGTGTGTGTTTCTAATTACATACTTTATTATTTTCCCAATCATTCTGGATTTTAACATTTTTTTACAACTATTCCTGATATGAGGAGCTGTCATTGCACTGACACAAAATGTTTGAAATTTCTGTCAAAAGTCTGAGGAAGCTTTATAATGACAGCATGGAAAACAGAGGAACAGGAGATCATATTGTCTCTTTGGGTTTTTTTTTCCGACCACACACGACAATATGTTGCAACTCTGTTTGTACAAATAGGATCAGAGCAGACTGTGGAGCAAATTACACTAAAACAGATGTCACATCTGAACATTTATACTACAGTAAATGCATGGTAATGCATGGTATTATATATTGCAATGTTCTCATTATGCACAAATTCATTTAAAGTTATATATAGACAGCTCTTTTTTTTATTTTTAGACAAACCCCCTGTCTTCATAGCAGGGGGTTAACTCCACATGAGCTTTTATTTGATGTTATGTTTACAGCCTTTCTGATTGATCTCATTGATATGGAGCTGCCTTGTCAGCTTTGCCAAGAGTCGGATTTCTGACCTCCTCTGGAGCACAGAGATCAAAATAAAGCCAGTTAAAAAAAAGCTTCATTTTGATCTGATATGAAGTTCTGTAGCTCTTGCAACTGTCACAAGTTCTCTGGCAAAGTTTCACCATGTCAAAGACTCCTTGACATCGCGAGAATGTCCCAGATCATCTGTCATCCTTTGAAAATTTATCACAATTGAAACTGGATGAAACTACAAGATTGTCATAAAAATAAGTGGGGCGAAATGTAGACAATGGTACATTACAACGTTACAGTAAGAACAGCATTCGGCTTGATTTACATGCTTTGGGAAAAGTGTCAGGAAAAAAGAAACAGAAATTGGATATCACCAACTGAAATGGACAGACTTTAAGTGCATCCATACCTCCTTCCTGCCTCAGTATAGTGCTTAGAAAGTGATTATGCTTGGATGAATAACTGACTTCAGGACAGACAAGCAGGAAAGTAAAACGTGTTATACTCACAGCACAATTCCTTATAAATCCCAGCTTTGGTACAAAAGAGAAAGGAGATTGTTTAACCACAGCGAACGGGAAACAAATGCCCAGAAAACAAAATAATAGAAACAATGATAATTTACATCTTTTGCATTTTGGAGAAGAAAAATCTCAAAGATGATGGCTTAGATCGAGTTAACATGCTAGATGCTTATTTATTATTATTATATTTTAGTTAGTCCAGGTTTTTGCTGGTAAAAACTAATAGCCTTTTTTAAAAAAAAAATATTTCAGATGGTTACATCGTAGTTCAGAAGAAATCTTGAACTTAATAGCTTTAATGTAGCAGTAAAATTGATCCATGACTGAAAAATAGATATCCAAATATGTTGGTTGATAAAGTTAGCATCCCAGAAGCCTATAGTTTCATTAGCCTAAAATTTTCCACATTAACGAAATTCTACCAGTTTAGATATGTACTTATAGATGGAAATATTGTCTGCATCAGATAAGAAGAAATATTCAAGTTAATAACTTTGATATGGTAGTAAAATTAATCCACGACTACCGAATCCAGTATTGTACGTTCATGGATCTAGCATGCTAGCTTTACATAGCTATCCTGCTGCATATACTGGCGAAAGTGTGTACTTGTTTTTATTTATTGGATGTTTCATTTAGTATGTAAAACCTTTAAAAGTAAATTTTTGAAAAATTTAGATATTTTTCCATCAGTTTAAAGGTACATGGTGGAATTTTCCATGCTAACCTAAAGCAATTTGCAAGTTTTACTCAAAAAGAAAAACTCTACTCTTGGATTGTTTTTAGTGATAAGCCAACGTGCTGAATTAACAATAAAATAATTTCATGTTCATTTATTATATGTTAATTGGTGGAGAAGTTGCTAAAACTGTTGTCATGAACGAGAGATTATTGCGAAACCATGTAGATAAATGTTAAATTTCACAGCTAATGCATTTGGCTACGATATAAAATAAGAATTGTAAATACATGTAATTTTTCATTCCTTGGGATGTGAAAAGGCAGAAAAGAAATACAAAACAATGACCTGATGGACAAATCTGCACAATTTGAAGACATATGTCTGGTGCTGATCTGGTATAGTGTTGTCTATGTCCCTCTACGTTTGATTCGGGTGAATAGTTTTATTTTCATTCTGCTTAGGACTTGGGGTTATGGGTCATGCTCATTTAGCAAATTTCTGTCACACCAAGCTGAAAACAAAGTGAGCTGTTTGTGCACCACCTGTCTTCATGTTATGCTCCATCGCCAGCTGTCTCAACCTGCTCACTTAACACACAGATATAATGTATTCTGCTTCCCAAACTCTCTAAAAGTAATTCTTTATTGCTGACAGACATTATTTGAGTCTGCTCTATTCTAAAAAAATCCTTCACCTTATTGTAAAGACTGATTTGCATTGAGAATTTTAAATAGAAAAATATATTCTCTTCATTTAAACCACATTTTGGTTGCAAGTAGACTTATGGGTCAGTCTACTAGCAAGGTATTTAAAACATGTCACATACAAATGTCCAGTTAATGATAAAGAACAGTTTTTACCTTATTTCTCTTGAAATAGGCTCTTCGGCAGGCAGCAAAGCATTTTTCACTGCAGAAGCTCTTCAGCTCACTCCCCATGCTCAGAGAGTAGCGTTTCACACCGACCTTCTGACACCAAGCACACATTATCTGCACATTTGATGCATCCTCATCTAAAAGAAAATTGATCACAAAAACAAAATTACAATTTTAAGAAGTTAAGGTTGTTTATAACAAGACATAGCTAACAAATTCAGGCAAAAAAGCAACAAAAACCTATTTTAAATATAGTCCAAAGAAGGCACAAAAACTAACAACTAGATGCATTAAACAAACAGACTGAAACGTTTTAATTTCATTGATTGATAGAGAAAGTTTTAATAGAACCTAAAATTATTTTTAGATAAAACAAATAATAAAAGAAAAGCTATTCAAAAAGAGTAGAAAGAACTATAAATTTATTTAATCCCAACTAATTCCAATTATCATAACCTATAGCATTATGGATATAGCATTATAAGTACTATATACTATACAATAAACCAACATAGTATAACAATAATACCTAAAAAAACAATAATAAACTATGTATATAATATAATCTATAATCAATTTTAATTATAAAGTTATAATTAAATACAATCTTAATAAAAACAGCAACAATTATCAAGTAATAATAACACCTTTTTTATTATCTGTACATCTACTTTATATATTTATTTATTTGTAATATATATTGATTTTAACACGTGGATATTTGTAAAACCTGTGTGCGATTAGATTAAATAGATTAAACTGCTGGGAGTAGTTATATCTTTTGATTCCACCTGCAAATCTGTTATAAATGTAGATGAACTGGACTAGTGTTGGACATAAGTTGATGCTTAATTGTGGCTGAGCTCTGTGGTGATCTGAAAGCTTTAAGAGGATGTAATCTGATAGCATGAAAAAAACTGCTATCAGAGTCTTTGACAGAAAGAACAGATACTCATTTAAATTATGTTATGCTTTTAGCTGAAACTGAAAAATGTTTCTTAAGTTTGTTTCACACAAAAAGTCGTGATATCAGTCCAAGAAGACGACTTTTTCATGTAACACGTAAACTCCTTTCCACACAAATGCTCAAACCTATGGGAAACCTCATTGCAGCAGTGTTTTTATTTTAAAATCATTCACGATGGGGGCATTTTGAGGGCTGAGAGGAGGAAACAGATGAAAATCTAGAAAACATGAGGGAAACGGAGCAGATGAAAGCACTTGAAATACAAGGTAGGATTTCTAATAGAATTCACATTAAAGTATTAACTGCATGAAAAGTATCTGTGTTTATTAACTTTTATAAGTACATAACAGTACAGAATAGTAATATCTATTGCTTATGAGTGCATACAGAAACGAAGGTGCATCATGTGATTATAAAAAGCTTGAAAGTCAATATATAGTCTGAAATAATCATTCTCCAGCACAGGAATCCTCAGGAATAATTATCCAGGCTGAAAGACTTTCAGAAGCTTTTCGTTCTGCTTTCTGTCAAGATGATCCCAAGCTGCTTCACTGATGTTGAAGTTTGGGCTCTGAGGAGGATACATCCCTCCATTGTTGCCACTGACTTCCAATCCAGTTCTTTTGTTATTTGTCATCATTCAGCTTTTGCTCTAAGCTTGTTTTTTTGTTTAGATGTTTGTTTTGCAGCCACTGGGTCATTTCTGATATGCTCTGGTCAACAGTAGATGCTTGAGATGCATCTCTCAGGTCTGGTTCTGATTCTAAACACTGTTTTCATTAGAAGTCTAAGAAAATATCAATATATCAAAATATTACAATACTTTGAGTGTCAATAATATAAACATTTTCAAAAGAAATGTTTGTTTTTTTATGAGTAGATCTTTACGTATGAGGCAGATTTTAATTTATTATCCACAGACACCAGATATCCGCTGAGCTGTTACTACACAGGATGCAGGTACAAGTCCCTTCCATTCAGGACAAAAAGGGCCTCATCCAGCTTTGTCCCATCCTTCAACCGCTGGCTGATCAGGTACACTGTGGCGTGGACTGGATCACTCTGGTTTTAAATTTATTTATTGTCTTTATGTGATAAAAAGTAAGAATGAAAGTGTTTTTATGATGTTTTTGTCTTCATCAGTGTCTTCTCTGCACATGAAGTTCCTAATGGATAAACAAAGTGAATTTGATTTGGTTTGATTTAATTTATTCATTTTGTGCATAAAGAATGTACAAAATATATTCTGCATTGAACTATAAACCCCTCAACAGCTTGAAGTATGGAGCAGCATTGAGTGTTTACTAGTCTGAGACTTTCTCACCATTAAATTGCAGTAAACAAAAATTGCAATATATGATATTGCTTATAATATCATATATTGCAATTTATTGCATCATTACTCGTGTATTGTGATACATATTGTATCGTTAGAATGTTGTAATACACACCTTTAGCTTTCATATGTTGTTTATCTGCTGCAGATTGTCTTTTAAACAACTTATCCTTTTGTCTTCCTTGTCTTCTGGTAATGGCCTAAAAGTTCCATTTAAAACTATTTATTTGCTTTTTAAATATATTTAAACACAAATTTAAGTCGTCTCTTGTGCTGTATCCGTTTATTCTCTGAAGGATTTCTTAGGTTGAAAATAAAACGCAAAGAAAAACTTCAGAAAACTGGAGAAGTGTTGCTCAAAAATAGTTTTAAAGATGACATCAAAGTTATTTTTAGAAGCGTAAATACAAGGAAATGCCAGATAAATCAAAATAAACATCATAAAAACTAGTTACTGCAGAGATGCCATGTGTTAATGTTTAAGTTTTATTTTAGCTTCAAGGATGTTGCATTAAAGCTGGACTTTGACTTATTTTTAGTGCAATTGCAGATGTTAATACAGTTAAAGTAGCGAACTCCATGACAAGGCATTCAGAATGAATATAAAACAGCCTTCTTTACACGCGCATCTTTATTAATAAATCTGCAGCTGGTTTCCACGTATTCTATGATTCTTGTTTAACAGTTATAAATTAATTGCAGCTAGAGTTGAGCATTGCGGTGAGTTTGGGCAACAAATTATTTTAACAGCCCCCCTGTGACGGTGAAATGCCTCCTCGTGGTAAACTGTGACCGTTGCGGGCTTTTAGTGCAGTTGCAGCTGAAATGAGAGCGATCCTCTGAGATTCCCTTCAGTATCTCCCAATTATCACATTATGACCATGCGTGGGTGTGAGGGTAGGGGTGTGGGGCGGTGGGGTGCAGAGACCCATTAGTTTTTCACCTCCGTTCACCTCTTTTATCACTCCTGGCTGGGCTTTTCACCTCTTTTCAGCTTAATGGATCTACAGGGCCATCGGATTTTAAGCAAAAGACTAACTCACAATTAAGGGGAGAAATCTCTTGGGTCCTAAAGACAGCGCCAGGCTTCCAACGTGCATTTTAAGGTCGGTCTTCCCCGTCTCATTCCTGCAGTCACTCTGATGTTCATCACAGTGATTAGAGAAAAACAGGAACAGTATGTGTATGAAGCCGTGTCAGAGCCAGATTATAATGGGAAGGACTGAAGACCAGTATGAAATCTTTCATGGTATCTTGAGGAAGATTTGTTTTAGCCTTTCCACATTCTAACAAGCTCATCTCGGAACACTTCCACCTGCGCGAGGAGGAAAAAATCCCTGTAATTATGCACTTCCGTACTAAATGCCACCATCATTCACCGTACCTGTACCTCAAAAGGTCCTTTGTCAGGTTTTGCAGAGGCACATGAATAATTCAGCGTATGTGGGGAGATGGTGAAGGAAGTGTGCAGGGGGGGCGGGGGGGATGCGGGGTTGAAGGCAGTTTCGGCTGGGTAGTTAGTCGGTTGCTGGGCTTTAAGTGGGAACGCACCATCTGTTTCTCCGCCTAGGGAGGGCCAGCGGGGACTCCTCTTGGGTGATGCCAAGGCGGCTCGCTTCCTCCACCGGGGCGTACCAGCCTCCTGTCCACAGCAGACGCGGGGGATAATGAAGCCCTCTGTCTGGCCAGGGGAGTGTGGACATTTCCACCGAGAGTTGAAGGGGTAATATTGACACTTGGGCAGGTGGAGGCAAACAAGGTGTACAGCAGGTAGCTAGCTCATTAACAGTACGATGCTGAGACAGGGAGAACTTTAAACACCGCTTAAAGATTTACGCTTCTTGACAAGGGATGGTGAAAAATAAAGTGGGTTTTATTTCTTCTGTGGAATAAAATATGCAGCAGATCAAATCTATGACATATTTTTCTAAATGGAAAAATGTCTGTGTGTTTTTGTGCTTCCTGGAGGTGTTTGTGTGAATACATCAGCATTGAAACCTTGTTTTAGCTGTCATTTCCCTGCTTTCTCCTCCTTTGGGACACTTTTATTCTCTCCTGTTGTTTAAGTGTCTTTTCAACAAGTAATAACACAAATAAGGCTAAACTAATTTTCAAATTTCTGCCTTAATCCTCCCCAAAGAATAAATACATAAATCCATGGATGCTCTATACCTGCAGGGGGCTTGATCAGTGGCGGGGGGATCATGGGGACCATGATGGCCAAGCCGCCATGCTCCTTGGTGCTGGGCATGGAGGTGGATGGTGTGGTGGAAGGCTCTGGGACTCCGTTCCTGGAGGCTGGCAGGGATAGGGAGCTGTTGGCTCGGTCCGGAGAGCCTTCACTGTTCTCCACTGAAGATGGCATTTTTGGCAACGAGTTTTCTAAGACAAAAAAATTTGAGTAAAGTGAAGAATTTACTGATCAACAGATGAGCGGGACTCACTCACTCTTCTGTTCAAACACCTAAAATCAAATTATTTTTCCATAAACGCTGCACAACTAATAATTTTAAATAAAATCATGACTACCTTGTAAACTTGTTAAATGATGATTTATCTTTTGTGTCAACGGACATCTGGTCTCTTTCTCGTTATAGTTCTTTTTTCTTCAATATTGCTTTAGAAAGTTTTCAGATAAAGATTAAGATTGACTCAAAGTCCAGCCTCAAGAGCAGCAAATGACTACAACCAAGTACAAGACTACAAATGTAAATTACACTCAATTTTTTAAGGATTTACCAGAATTTTCCAAATAAGGGTCATCATTTTAAACCTTTTCAAAGTTTTTAAGAATAAAAAACCAAAAACATCATTACTGCATCCACCAGAGGGCAGATAAGTATTATATTGAGGGTTAAAGCTAAGATTTACATAGTCATCTTAAAGGTCTCAGAAACTGTATTAAATATAATCGAGTGTCATTAAAGGGTTAAACTTTTCCAGAGGCTACAGCAAGAAAATCATTAATGATTTACACGAATTTTCAATCCATCCAGAATATAATCAGATGTAAATTCCCAATACTTTAAAATCAATAAATATTCATTAAAAGACAAAGTTACTGAACAAAACAAGTAACTTTTACTTATATTTGATTAGAAAAACTTTGGTAGTTTTCAACACATTTTAAGATTTTTTGTAGTATTTGAAGTAGTATTGAACTCTTTCTCTGCCATCCTTGTATTTAAGGATTTTTTTTTACAATGAAACTTAAAAAAAAGAAGCTTTTGGTGGGATTTAATCCAGGATTCATTACTGGCAGGTGGGAAAAAACTGCTTGGGAAACTGGAAAGTTTCACATCAGGACATTCGGATGGACTCAGTGCGACTGGGGATTCGGTTCAGTTGAAGGGTCCAGCATTATTCACACTTCTCAAAGAAACAGACAGACAGAAAAACGGGAACATGCCTTCCGCAGACCGATGTGTCCATGTTTCAGCTGCATCTGGATGAAAACCAGAACCCAGGATGTTATCAGTGAAAGCTTATTGGAGCCCACAGCAGAAATGTGTGAAAGGAGCATTGATGCAGAATATCAGGAGTCTGGAGACAAATATGCGCCCATCAAAGCGAACTCCTTTCTCAGCAGGTTGCTGGTTCATTTGGGACTTCATGTATGGCTTCATGCTGTCCACATCTGTCTCATATTGGAAATGTATGAAGCCTGATGAGGAGGACAATCTGACAACAGTCTGGATTTGGAAGGAATGGAGAGATTCCTCTAAAAAACTGGAACAATAAATATGATCAGTTCTTAAACACTTAAAGTTTCCTTATAAAGGAAAAGAAACCAATTCAGCTTAGAGATAAGGTATGTCAGAACGCGTCCAAGCTTTTCTGGAAGCAGGTTAGCAGATAAAGTTCTGCTTGAGATAAATGTGTCGTTCAGGCTGAAACTTAGAGTCCAGCTTGCTCCAGGCCTGCCCGAAGCTCTTCTAATGACCTCCAAGATCAGATTTCCACAACCTTCAGTAACTTTCACAGACTTTTCTTATTACATTTTTTCTTTGCAACACTCCTAAAACAATTTTTTGTATTTATTCATAAATTATTACATTTTGTGCTTAAAACATATACGTACAGACAATCAGGACCAGGACTTGTGTTGACATGAACAGCTGTTTAATTCCCGTTTTAAGCCACATACATCAACCTAATGATAATAAAGCAGCCTACCTTTGAGGACAGAGATGTGTTGTGGGGTCTCTCCTATGTCCAGGTTGTCTGAGTCTCGCAGCTCCACCTTGTCGTAGCCGTACCAGCCCAGCAACTCATTCATCGTGTTCTCTGCAAAGCTCTGCAATAAAACATTAGAAATCATTAGAAATAATCATACAGGTACGCAGTGCTGACCAACATGATATGAAGGAAAGGTTTGAGATTGGTAAAAATGCTTTTGCTTCTCTGTGACCTTGACCAGCTCTTTAGACTCTAGCAAATTAATTAGGCAGAGATACTGTGATCCCACTAAAATGTAAATCAAAATCACAGTGAAGTTTTTTTTTCTCCCTTTGACTTTTTATAAGTGCAAATCTGCCTAATTGGGGCAAAATCCTGTCCAAATACTGCGGTGTGCATTCAGCTGAACTAATGGGCCAGATCACAGCACAATAAAAGAGGAGGATCTTATCAGAGTGTAATAAAGAGGAAGGGAACACTATCACAGCGCTCTAACCAGCACAGAAAATGTACCAAACTGCAGTAAAATGGAAACTACTGCACCGGAAAGACACAGCAACAGCTGGAATGTGGGATTGATGTAAAGCCGATGATTACTTTCTACTTGTCAGGGTTAAGGAGAGAAATCCAGACGGCCCCCATGGACAGGGTTTACCCAGCCTGTCCAGAGACAGGTGGAGAGAAGGGCGGAGGTGTCACTGCATCACCAGGTGATCAGCTGAGTGTCCGAAGCTGATCTGAAGGTCTGATTATGCAACAACAAAACCCATCTTCAAGCATGACCTGGTGCTAAATGCACATCTCTAAACAACAGAACAACACTTTAATACTCAATTACTTCAGCCTATTGTCCCTCCCCAAGCAAATTGGGAGGTATTGGGTGATTGTCATGTGAAAATAATTTGGTAAACAATCAAGAATACAAAAAATGCCAGCAAGCGTTAAACCTACCTGCAACTTAACAAGTTCAAGAGCGTTAAAGGTTAATCAAGAGCATAGAGGGACCCATTCCATGTGAAATTAGGCAAATTTGTCATTCTCTTAAAAGTGACATTCTCCAAACCTTGTCCTTTCTGATGACAACTGCAGGAGGACGGGAGGAGGTAATGGTTACAACAGTGGGCATAAGGATTCAGGAAATAATTGGAAAGATGACAATGACAGGTGTCCAGTCTGTTGCCACATTACGGTGATGTTACTCACAGACAAACACTGGTAGGGATCTAATGCAGGACATGTCAGCAACTCCAGGGCCAATGAGTTGCATGAACAATTGTACCAGTTACTGTAGACATAGCTCATATACTGTAGGTTGGAGGTCTCCTCTAACTAAACTTATTTTTCTGCCTGCATTATATATCATCTCATGGATGTTTACTAATCATCAAGTGACAAACAATCTTCCTTCATCCCATTAATTATAATGATACTATAATACTGATATGTGTGAGTAAAAAGCACCTCCATGGTGACAAACGTTGGTATGTTGACACTAATGATAAATAAAATGTGGGTTTATGTAAAAAAAGGAAGATTTTAAAGATGACTTTCTTAATTTCAGCAGCCATGAACTCAAACCTAAAGCTTCTCTGCGTGTACTGCAGAAGCAACTCAGTGTTGTAACACTGATGTTGTGTCCTCGCATTTATCTGGAATATATACTAATCTGCAGATTTCTAGTGATATTTGCAGAGGTGATTACATTTAAATGAACTGTTTGACTTCATGGGGATGTAAAGCTTAATACTGCAGCCTCACAGTGAGAAGGTTGCTGGTTGGAGTGTGGGTTAGTGTGGGTTCTCTCTGCGTACTCCGACTTCCTCCCACCATGCAAAAACACCCGTTTTAAGTTAACTGGTCACTCTAAGTCATCCCTAGATGTGAGTGGTTGTCTGTTTCTGTGTTGGCCCTGTGATGGACTGGCGACCTGTCCACGCTGTACCCCACCTCTCGCCCATTGATTGCTGGGACAGACTGGTTGATTTTGTTCGAGTCTAGAAGCATGCAATATGTTGGATGAGACAGCTATATCCCCGAACACCACTATTCTTCCTTTTCCCCAATCCTCAAATAGACACAATACAATAATATAAAGTTGCACATGTTCAGTCACAGAGCTCCACCTGGCGTTGGAACTTTGAACTCTGTATAACGTCAGGACAGGATGCATCCTGAGGTCATGACCTTTTATTTGCAATTGATTTAAGGTTAATGAGAGAAATAGTTCCAGAGATATAGCCAAATATCGGTGGGGAACCATGAATCAAAATATCATGAAATTCAAGCCAGGTTGTCCCCTTTCGGGACCTAAACAGGTTTAATGAGTATAAAAATCCAATTGCAAAAAGTTATCGTGCCCTCATGAAGGATATCTGGCTGCTGCTGTTTGGGTAAAAACATTATGTCCCGACGCTCTGGGATATAAATATAGAAAATTTCAGGTATAACATCATTATGTGGCGCATCTTCAGGTCATGACCTTTCATTTGCCTTTGATTTGAGATCAATGGGATGAATAGTTTCAGAGATATAACCAAAACAGTGTTTAGATTAGGATTTATTTCCAAATATTTCCTCACCCTAAACCCATAATAAAAGGTTTTTTTTCTGTCTTTGGAAATCGTGACTCGGCTTTCACGAGTTTACAATTTAATGCTTCAACCAGCAGCCTGTATGTGCATTTGAATATATAAAACTCTACCCAGGTGGAGCATTAAAGCCTTTTTTCATAACAGCCTTTCACGTTGTAAATAAATACTTTGCCCAAAACAAAACTCTAACCTTGCTAATGCATACAGCCCATTATCACCATACATCTCTCAGCTGGAACATTCCCAGAAGCATCTGTTCACTGAACCACTGCTGCATTAAATGATTCCTCTAACGTTTGACTTTGAAACATGGATGAAAACGTTCTTTGTGGATGCAGACTTCAGCAGAGAACAAATCAGCTGTGCTTATTTTGGTCGGTGTGATAAAATATTAGTCACAGGTCACTAAACTCTCAGCAGGACAATGCCACAGGACACAAGTCGGCTCATTATTCTGTAGCCGGTCCTGTTTTACTGTGTGCATTATCTCATGACAGCAGCCGCCACTCATCAGTCACTTGATCGAGTAGTTAAATGTCAATTACAAGCAGATTCTGTACACATGAAGCATGTCGGAGCGGTTCAGAGCCACCCAGAACATCTGACTCGCCTGCATGTTGTTGTCTGAGACAGAAAAAGAGACACCAGAACATAGAGGGAGACCGCTTTTGGAAAATGATCTTTGTCCTCCTTCTTGTGCCATTGAACATCATCATAGATCATGTCGAGCAAAAATAAAGAGAGTAAAACATCGGAAAGTCTGGATGTCCCAGGCGAGAGTCTGCAAAACTGCCGGGAATGTTTTTACCAGAATTCAACTTGAGCAAAATAAAATAAATCTTCAAAATGGACAACGTAGACCAGAGGTGTCAAACTGCAGCACTCATGAGCAACAATCCAGCAGGTTTTCCTTGTTTCTCTGCTCCAGCACACCTGACTGAGATTAATGGATCATTGTGAAGAAGCTGTTTGGTATGTTTGATTTGATGCAGGTGTGTTGGATCAGTCAAACAAGGAAAACCACGATCACAGATTCTCATCAAACGCTGACTCAAACACTCCGCACAGCTGCTGCTTTCAGGTCACCTTTAAGGAAACCCTGGTGCTCGAGGGCTGAAATCCTGCAGGTTTGCATTAAATCGATCAAACATTCACACATTCATTCATTTGAATCTGATATGTTGGAGAAGGAAGACATGGAAAACATGGTTTATCTGCTAAATGACTGTATCGGAAAACATTCAGGATCAGAACCAAGGTTCACCTCCTCTGCACTAGAGCAATGATCCTGCAGGCTTTAGATGTATCCCTGCTCCAACGCATCTGTCTTATATTAATGAGTGCCTGTGCAGAACTTTATTGGATGTTGGATCTGTTTGAGTCCTGTGTGTTGGAGCAGGGAAACAATAAACACCTGCAGAACAGCAGCCCCCGGGGCCAAGTTTAGATACCGCTGACGTTTCTGATGATGCCACAAACGGAAAAAGCTCCGTTTAACTTATCTCTGGAGGTTTTGTTCTTGTTCTGTGTACATTTTTTTAATTTTTGTCTTTTTTTTCTGTCAAGTTTCTTGTTTTACTGTGTTGAGCTGTTTCCTCTTGTATATTCTGTTTGCTTTACTTCCTCTTTCATACTTGGGGTCAGTAAGTGTCCCACCTGCTTCTGGTTTTGTAATCAGCCCCTCATTCACAAACATCTAACACAGTGTGTTAGATGTTTGTCAGTCCCGTAAGTTTCACTGTCTTCATTTGTGCGTTACTGGTGTCATGTTGTGGCTTTTTGTGGGTCTTGCATTCGGGTCTTCCACCTAGTCTCCCACGTCTACAATCCATGACAGAGAAGCTGCAGCTAATGAGGAATGACAGGAGTTATTGATCTATGTGCTATGAAATACTACTGTGGTGAGGAGGTCAGGGGGTAGGCGTGGCACAAAAGTGTGAGGCACAGTTTGACAGGTGACAAGCAACACTTTGTGCGAGGTCAGCAATCCACTCGCCTTAGAAAATGTGGGCATTTGTGCACTCGATGCTTTTGTTTTTGTCTTAGTTCCTCCCGTCAGAGTGGTGAAAGGAAAGCGACTGGCCTTCAGCAGAATTCAGAGCATCATTTGACACAAATGGTCAATTTAATTAGCTGTTGCTACAATTAATAAAGCTTCCAGTGCATCTGTGGTAGATGGTAGAAATGTACTTTCAGAGTAGGATTACTGTCTCGTCCTCTTTTCAGAAGCCAGGTTTTCACATCAGTGTTATCACAGATAGACATGAGCTCACAGGTGTAACAAAAGCTGCACCGCGGTAGTGAAATCCATTGCAAAACGTTATAATTGTTAAGATTTTTACTCATATTGTCTTAAGTATGTGCAGATTTGCAGGGTTGTTTAAGCATTTAGCATGAAAACATATGAGTGAATATCTGGAGTGTTTTACATTTCAAGGTTAGAAGACATCAGATTTAACAATGGCGGACGATTGAAATCCAATCCATTCAGCATCTAATGTGTTCTGAAGAGCTTTTATAAAAATGAGGGGTATAGCAGTGAAGGTTGTTAATGATGAGATGCAGATGTAATAACACTCCTGCCTGAACAATGATGAGTGACAGCAATGATTTCTCTGCCTGAAGGTTCCTGAGAGTCAGATTTATTCGTACAGCTACAGTCTCAGCCGTGTTGTAGCTCATGGAGACACTTCCTGATTTTATGCCTGATCCTTCCTTATCTTATTATCTTACAACACGCTTGGCACATTCTCACCGTAGTGACACTTAATGAAAAGTCTCATCAGTTTTAAATGTGCAGGTTACAAGCTTAGCATTAATTTCAGACGTGCATCTGATTTACAGGTATGTGTTGACAGGTACCTTTCTGCAGCAGTAAGTAACAACCCACCACTAGTAAATTGCAACTGGAAGGTATTATTGTGGGTCATAAACATGTAAAGATCCCCTTTGGAGATATCCTGTCCACTCAGAGCTCACATCTCAACTCCTTTTTCTAGTTTTGCACTTTTTCAGCTTCTTTTTTAATCAATAATTAAAAATCTGTGCAACTCTGTTTCCTCATTTTCTCATATTGATACTTTGGATCACAAGGTAACCTGTTTTCATCCCAGAGGGTCAAATAATGCTTTACTATGTGGATCTACCCTGATGCTCAAACTGCATGACGTAATGACTCCTAAATGGGAAATATAGACCTGATTAGGAGGCTGGAGGGGCTGATGGTGGCAGCGGAGGCACCTAGATGCATGTAAACAACCTGGGAATTATTATCACTTCCTGTTTTCTTTAACTTGAGCTTTTCACCACTGGCTATTTGGTTTTTACTTAACATGGCTTATTTAGCAAAACTTACTAGGTTTGGTTTTACTGACTTTAATTTTTGAAGAAAACATACATTTAAAATTAATACTGTGTGTGCAATGAAGCACCAATGCACGCTAATTCTATAAGTATCACATTGATAGTAACTGAGAAACATTAAATGGTTGAAAGAATACTGAGATATACATCAATCAATTAATGTTTATTTCTTTTTTATTCAGTTTTGTGTCGTTTTATCATGTGTTTAATCAAGACTTTTGCTGTCATTGTGCAAGGAAAATGATATTTTAAGGAGTCTTAGTTTAAAAACATAAATGAGAAAATAAAAATATATGTAATGTATTACAGCCCTAGAATATATTACTTGAGCATCGTCATGGCAATGTATATGTTTGCAACAGTCACATCGCAGGTCTTGAACAGCTTGTTCTCATTATTGTTAGGTACCTGACACAAAGGTTTGGTTATTGGCAATAAAGACAAAGAAGCAAACAATAACAGATAATCAGAACAACTCAAAAACTGTGGATAAAAAACGTGCTTGTTACATAACAAAAGATTGGTGCAGGTGGAAAAAGTACAGCAGAACCTAAAGCACTTTTCAAGTCATCTGTTGAAAATTCCTCCAGTTTTTCATTTCAGAATATATATCAAAAGGTTGGAAAAGATTGAAACATCTGTATTTAAAGCACCTCTGTATTTATGACTGCAAAGAGATAAGTACGAGCGAAGCAATCAGTCTGACAGTGAAGGTGAAATCTTCACAGGAAAAGGAAAAAAATAATCCAGGAAAATCCTTCTTGTGAACAGAGGAGTTGCAGCAGAACCTGATCCTGAATGCAGGCCGAAGTAAAACGGATGCAGACGGAAAGTAAGCACATGAGGAGACAAAAACACAGCATCACTCTGTCTCCTCTTCCTTCCTACCATCCTGTCCTCTGTGTCACCCAACTACTTTCAGAAAGTAGTTATTAAGAGTGGAATCTAATCCTTCCTGGCGGCTCATCAAAGCAGCAGCACCAACTCTGGCTGTGGGTGTGCTGCGGAGGAATAGGCACTCTGCAGCTACAGATGTCTATATGCTACACTGGAGGGGTGCATGGCCCTCTTACCTGCTGCTAAATCTCTATGTGTGTTAGTGATATTTTTTAAGCTAAAATGTACAGACAAAGTTAAAAACAAAAGGTAGACGCCATAGGCTGTGTGTAAAAGATGGATGGAGCCTCCCAGCAGGTTTCTGAAGAGCAAATGTGAAGCTTGTTGGGCAGTTCCTACCATCACCATCTTGGCAGCATCATGTGTGCTGTCGCCAACAGAAAATACAAAAATGGGTAAAGATTTGGAGCTAATAAGGTGCTGTGAGCAAGGGGATGGATGACAGACATCTGTTAAACTCCTGTCTGTAGCTAAGAGCTAATTGAGCTAACTCAGATCTAACAGGCTAACAGAGGAAGGTGGGCTAAAGCTAAGGCGCGCTGTTAGCGGTTAGCAGGGGAAAACTGGATAGCCAATCAGATACCTGTCTGTGAAAAGGACACGCACATTATTATGCAAAATTTCAAGATTAAATAACATCTAAGATGATGAGTCATAAAAAAATCACCCCCCCCTCACAGTTGTCATGATAAACGTGGCCTATTCTGCATCTTTTAGATGCAATCCATATCAAACAGACCTGCATCAAATGGGTCAAAACAAGAGTACGTTTCCAAAGTTTTGGCTTGTAAAGGTGAAAACAGTTGTAATGCCTAACTAACCTAATTATAAGAGAAAACCAGCAGAAACTACAAAGTGTTATAATCCGTCTTTAAATGTCTGAGGTTCAACGTTCTGTAAGACAACTCTACAAACTCAGCAAAGAATGTTGCCATTAACATTATATTCACATTTTAAATATCTAAGCAAAGCAAATCCATTTATCTAAAATTGTTTGGGAAGCATGAAATTAATGTCAGTATTTACAATCTTTGGTTCACTTGATTAATATATGTAGCTACATAATTAGATTTATGTTATTATGGCTTCTTATTCATAAAGGGTTATAAAAATAAATATCTTTAAAAATTTAAGTAAATTTCAATCAATGAAAAAGGCAAAAAACACAAGTAGCAATGGGAGTGACACCACAAAGTGATGCATTTCTACAGCAGCACAGATCTGACGACAGTGTGAAAGACGTTTCCACTAATATATCCCCAAGAATACAGTTAGTCAGAACTTCTCCAACAAGTACACAAACATACAACAAACTGATATGAAAAAATACCTGTTAACAATTAAATACGTATAATAAGTAGATTTCCAACCATCGGCTCAGACATTTAGTGCATGCTGTGGCCTTCAACACATACAAACTATTATTATATTTACACGCAAAACAATATTTAGTTATGAACCTGAAGGATTTTGCTCTAAATAACACTTGAATAACATTGTTTTCTGATTTTTATCTCATGCTGTTGACATATCACATTCTGCTGCAGGTTTCATGGCATCTTGCTGTTTTACTCCTGCTTTAGGCTCTGCAGCTGCCAAGTAATCAGACTATGAACAACATGCTTTTCAACAACACCGTTGCTTGTTTTAAGCCTGTTTTTGTCGTTGTGTTTCTGTACAGAATCTCTCTTTGCCAGAGTTTAGTGCAAAACAGGAAAGCAAAACACACACTGTGTTCTGATCATGTAAGATGGAATATGACCGGAAGATTATATCTGCAGCTCATTTAAACACAATAAATCCAATATTGTCTCATTTATATTAAAGTTAGTAAAAATTACAGTGCATGCGGTTTATTACAGCAAAATGCCAAAAAACAGCAAAAGATAATCAAGAGAAATAATCTTTTATAAATAAGGACTTCTACAGCTTCAGACGTCTCCTACTGACGTCAAGGATTTTAACTTAGAAGTAATTTGCAAAAACAAATGTTTTTGCAAACTATACAAATAATAATACTATTACTATAAAAGATGGAGTCTAAGGAAATTGGGCCGGTGTCGATGTGCCTTTGAGTAGCTCCGGTTCCAAAAAAGTCAATACGTTTCTCCCACAGGTAATTAGAGCACCATTAACTAATTTTATTCCTTCTGATCAGTGTATCGGTGTCCCTTCTGAGAATAATTTCATAATTAAACAGATGCTATGCTTCAGAGAGACGTATGTTTAAATAAATCTCTCTAGTAAACTGAACAGAAAGAGCATTAGGAGAATTTCTCAGCCAGTTTGTCAGAATTTTATTTTAGTTTTTCACTATTATAATGCATTTTATTTGAAATTTGAGTTCAAATACTGCACAACCCATCCTTAAAACTTATTGTATTTTCTCTGTGCATCAACAGGAAGCATCTTATTAACAAAAATGTTGCTTTAACATGTTTGCTTTCATCCAGATATGGTCAAAAATGAGCAAACCAACAGATACTGTATGAAAGAAGTGAATCTACCACTAAATTCTGCTTCTGAACTGAAGCTACTTATACATTTATCATCATTATCCTGTACCTGTATCTGACACTGGATGTGATTTATACACTTGAAAACACATAAATCTTATTTTCTCAGATTTATTGCTGTGAATTAAACTGACTGAAAATAATTGTTAGCTTGATGTGGCAACTATCAGAGCTACCTAGCCAGAATTCCCACATATGCCAGACGGCAAATCTGCCTGCTACTTTGGAAGCACAGCCACAGTCATGTGATTTGATGGGTTGGCTTCTGCGCTGTCACTTAGCTGGACTTCTCTCAACTTGTCCCTGCAGGTACCAGAGCAAAGCGAATGCATAGCGGGTCTTTTTAGGCTGGGTTCCAAATTCATCAGCAGGCAGGAGAGGGCCATCCCTGACTTTGTTAATCTAGTGAAATGTGAAAGAGAAATAGTTCAAATCTGGCCAATTTTTAAAGGATGGTGCTGATGCATAATCTGCACAGACATAACACGACCTACACTTAATTCTGTTGCTAATATCCTTTTATTAAAACATTCTTAAATGCACTTTTGCTGAGTTTCTCCTGGTAGAGATTAATTTGTTCACATGTGTAGTCAACATACTAAATTTATACCAAATCTACGCAGAATCTATGCTGAATCTAAGATTAATCTACGCTGAATGTAAGATTAATTTACGCTGAATCTAAGATTAATCTATGCTGAATATAAGATTATTATACGCTGCATCAAAGTTTAATCTAGACTGAATCTAAGAAAAATCTCAGATGAATCTCAGGTATACATGACCAGCAAAAACAGGTTTTTTTTTTTAATTGTTGGGTCATTGAGCAGTATTTGATAAGCTGTAGGATTAATTTAATTTGAATCAGTTGTGTTGGAGCAGGGAAGCATAAAAAAGCAACACGAAGTCCAGAATTGCAGAACGTTGGTCTACTATTGCATTAGAAAAGAATCCAACCTGGTCATGTTAATAACTCCATGCTGTGTGTAAGAATGGGATCCATGGCCATGATGGCAGCATTGTATCTCAACCATACCTGTGATCTTTATTTATTTATGTCATATTATTAGAGGAGCTCATATGTTGATGAACAGCCTATATGTTGCAGGACTTATTGTCTGCTAGAGGAACTGGGCTTCATGGAGTGGTGACAACTGGACTTAAATTATTATTAAAGATTTTTTGTTATATTCTCCATATATAAGAGTATAATTTCACCCTAAAACATGGAATTCAGCTACAAAACGCTGAAATTTCAAAAGTACTGGAGGGGACTTCCTGTTTTTACTACACTCCCTCCAGCGATTTGGTTCATTATTATAAGCAGACGGTGACAAAAATCTCCAGATTAATGTTTCTCTTGTTTTTAAATATTTTTTCGTAATCCTGTTAAGTCCCATTAAACAGATGAACAAAAAGGAATATTACCGTTACAAAATTAGAAAAACGGGCAAACTTGTTTGTTAAACACTTTGTGGAGAGACTGGAGGGGATACAGAGTGTATTTTCATTGCAGTGACATGTTTTCTAGTGTATTCTGCACTTTGTGTCATGTCTAAATGATGTGTTCATTTACACAAATCATCACCATTTTGTTCCTGCTGCAATCATCTATACTGGTGGTTTTACAGAGCTTCTTCTAATTTAACTAATTTACTTAGCAGGATAATTAGTGACGCAATGTGTTGTGTTAAAGTACAGCTGACACTTGTGTGCATATTTTCCTCAGCAAAGAAGAGCTTTAAAATCGCTGCGCCACAGCCCTCCCTCTTGTTTCCCTCCAGTGAGACCCAGACATGGCCAGCAGGGCTTGTGGTTATGATGATGTTAGGAAACGGACACCTTGCGGTTAGAAACCAGAGCAGGTCACAGAACACCGTGATAAAATTCCCGAATCCACACGCCAAGTTTCCCTTTGCTCCTCCTGTTTTCCACTCCCCTGCTGCCTCTCTCCCACTCGGCCTTTCCCTCTCCTCTGCTTTCATTCCCCCTCTACTTTCCTTGATATCTGATCCAGCAGAGACACTCAGGTTACAGTTTTTACAGCTTAGCCAGCCCAGTGCTGTATACATTCCTTTCTGCCCTTGTTTCTTAGCCCACTCTCCAACCTCTCCTATCCCCTCCATGCCCACTCCTGCTTCTCCTTGATTACTCACCGGAGCTTATTTTACCGTGGCGCACATTAAGCAGCCAGATGAAGGAAACACTGTCAGACTGTTTGGTTTTTCAGAGGAGTATGATCCCCTCACAAGGGCACATTGTGTGTCTGTGTTTTTTCCTTTCAGCTTCAGTCTGACATGTTGAAGATGAGAGAATCTAAAGAAGAGAAGCAAACAAACTGAGGCTCTTTTAAAAAATATAAAATCAATGCATCAAACTTCACTCAAGGGATTTACTGTTTTAGAGGAGGCGAGCATCACGCAACCCTGATTAAATGAAGCTCTGCCATGTTTAATTCAATACAAAGTTTAGGTTTATAGGCTTTTTTGTGCAATGAACTCATGTCAGATTGACAGAACCCACCAGTTTTAAACCAGTTTCTCTCAATTAGACTTCAATAAGACAAACTGGGGGTCACCTTTTGTGAATTCAAGATCATGTAACGAGCTACAATCTTATTTAGTTGTTTTGAAGGATTGTGACATTTCCCAGATATTGATGGAGAAATAGATGTTATTACAATCGTTTTCAATCCACCTCAGTGTATTTTTTATTCCTTAGATTAAAATAAGCATGCAGGCCATTTCTTCATACCTTTATGTGACTGATTATGACCTCATGTAAGGTATCACTCCTGCATGTTGCAAGAAGGAAATGTGACTAATACTGAAGTAAATGGGAGATGTCATTCATTAATCATATGTTTAAGGCCTTATAAGAGGAAGGCAGGCAGGGGGTTTGTGCAGTTATGCACAGTTTCCTCTAAGACCGTCAGCCTTATGCTTGTTGAATTAAAAAAATTATATGACTTTGGATTAGAGCTTAAACACCTTTTTGTAATCCTCACGGATGCCATTTGCTTTCCTGACCATTAGATGTTGCATATTAACCTAATTACAGTTAGTCTGCATGACATAAAGTCATGGGACACACTTTAGGGAGGATAGTCTGTTTATTTTATGCTGATGATGCAGTTATTTACATATATCAACACAGGCTCCCTTTAGGCAACAATATTCTATTTATACTATCCAACAAAGCTTTTTTTCCATTTAAAGCTTGTTCTAAATGCTGCACCATATAAACATATCTTCGCAAAAACAAAATTAAAGTTCTTGAATCCTCTTCCTATTATCTCTATGGATAATAGGATAGAGTGGAATCCAACGACAAATTTCTTGTAATAGAAACTAAAGAATCTCTTTCAGTAATAAGTAAAAAAACATTTGAATTACAGTCCAGGTTTAAATCTTTTGGGCCAAACTGACTATTTTTACCACCGCTTTCATTGCTGTGCTGATATTTTTTATTGAATACATCTACATTGCATGATCACAGGGATGGTTTCTCCACTACACCCTTAACCCTTCACCTGCCTGCACTTCCATCTATCAGAGCATATTGGTGGTAATAAACCTGCTTTACCAGTTGGTTTGGGAAAACAAAGCCAAGTGTTGGTCACCCTGTTACTGTTTTAGTGTTTGGCCATTTTGTTAATGTTATCAGATTATTAAAGTCATCTCAACTATTTATTTAAACTTTTTTTTATTTTTTTTTTATTATTGTCTAAAGCACATGTGTCAAACTCCAGTCCTCGAGGGCCGGTATCCAGCAGGTTTTGTTGTTTCCTGAACTAACACACCTGATGCAAATCAAATGGATCCAACAGGTTCTTGTCAAACTTATCATTAATTTCATTCAGCTGTGTTGGAGCATGGAGAAAACAAAAACCTGCAGGGACACCGGCCCTCGAGGACTGGACTCTGACACCCCTGGTCTAAAGGGAAAAAATCCTAAGAAACATTTTTTTCTCCTGCTTTTATCTTAATTTGAACGTTGAAATTATTTTCTCCGTGCTAAAGAAATGTTTCTTTTATCTATCCTACATGCCAGAAATAAATGGGGGGGGGGGGGTAGGATGCTCACCATTCTGCTTGGAAACAGCTGCAAACTTCCTAAATTTTAATCAATTAGTTTTGTTGAATAAATTCAAGTTAATTTTTAACATAATTTTACTCATTTTAATGAACTATTTTTCCCCAGTTTGACTTGCAACAAGGTGATGAAATTCTGATATATTTTTATATATTTATTGTTTTAAACTAATATTGTACTTTAAATATATTAATTTCTAAGTACAAAGTGTGTTATTTTGCTGATCATAGTTATTTCCCATCTTGGTTGGAGCCCTTTTTTTTTTACAGTTTTACATTACTACATGCTGGTCAAGCACAGATTAAATAGACAAATGTCATGAAAGTGGATTGAACATCATCCATTCGGCACAACTTATAAGAAATATACTCAGCAATTCTGCTTTTGGCTCACATTAAAATAAAAAAGATCATTAGGAAAAGAAAGGCATGATGACAAATGTTGCGTCCATCAAGTAAGATGTTTAACTGGGGTGTCACCTCCTCCAAACATTTCATAAAACACGTCAGTTTCCTGAGTTTTGAACGATGACCGATGTCACAAAATCTATCATCTAAGAGTAAAAAAGAAAAATCACAGACCTGGAAATAAAACATCATCTCTGACTGATGAGCGGCATCATGCAATTACTTTTTCAATGTGATGAATTATTGAAGACACTTTGTGTGTGTTTTTTTTTTCTTTATGTGGTTTTCAAATAGATCCTAGTCGGATGAATGTTCTCAGTAATAATTACATGGACTTTTAGTACAATTTAGAAATTTCACATGTTCAAATGCAGCCTGAAGAGATTTTATTCAACACGATATGAAAAATCGTCATGGTGATTCCCTCCACGACATCTTCCAGCATCAACATCTCTTCTCATCAGGACCAGCCAAAGGATGGGTCAACTTATCATGTCCTCATTTCTTCATGGAGAAATCTGGGACTTTCTCTAACCATCTTGCATATGTTAACATAGATAACTATCAGGAATGAAGGAATCTGCAAGCTTGATGCACTGAAATGCAGTTTAGTTGGGATAAATGCATCTGAGCACACAGAGCATCTACATCACCAATAAAATCTTCATATTTTTTTTCCTTTTTGCAGTGACAGAAAACCAGAAGCGTGAATGCAGCTGCTCTTTGAAAGCTTTCTGACACAAAAAGGCTTCATTCCAGATTTCCTTTCTCTCCCCGCTGAAAATCAGTACCTAAAATCATCATCCTCGCCGTTATTCTCATTACCTGCATAACCACCGTCTCAGTAAAACTAAAGTCACACATTGGTAAAAGAAAGAAAGCCGGCTGCTTCTGCATCTCCAGCCAAATGTGTACAAACAATGAGAAGATGCAGACAAAGCGGACTGCCTCACACATGCACACACACACATAACACACTCACAGAAACGCCAGCAACCCTTTCGTGCTCCACAACGAACCGCACACAGCTCAAATATCACAATGTGCACCGAGTCGAACCTTTAAAGGACTAAAAACACTAAGAAAAACAACGTGGGGGTTCGTGTTGAGAGGAGAAATCGTGCAGGCCAAACATGAGGGACAATGTGCTCCTTGTCGTGTGCGTAAAGCTTCACAGACGCACATCTGGATCGCAGCCTCTGGGCAACTGGTCAGCTCTTATACACGCGCACAAACACGCAAACCCCACGCAGACCCAGAAAAGCATCACGGATAGGCGAGTATTCCCCCCATTGATTTGCTAATTATGCACATCTGCAGCTGCTCCTCGCGCCGTCGCGTACTATAGTATTAATAGTAGACGCGCTGTTGACGCCTTCACTGACGCGCCGGATTTTCCATTAACTCTGGAAGAGCCGTGAAAGGCAGGGCACAGAAACGGCGAAATGATGGCACACTGTTCCTTCAACTTAACTGTGAATGGGCGCCGCATCCATTGTGCGAAGCGGCGTGTTGGCAGGGCGCGCAGCCGCGCGCGCTGGCATGCAGCGCACATGTGACAAAGGAAGTCACATTTCCGAAATCAAAGTTTGCTTTTCATGCAGCCAATTCCACGTAGCTGCTGTGGTGTTTTATCCACAGAGGACGCCTTGTTTCAACGCGCATGCATGCTCCTCACAACCACTCCACGCGCAATCACATGCAGCTGGGCACAGTCCAAACATTTTACCTTCATCTCTTCATTTATTTCCCTTTTCACCGGGTGAGCTGGTTTGCGGCTTCTTTTATTTTCCGGAGGTCTGCCCTCTTTTTCCATCTCTGCCATGTTTTCTCTCTGATACTTCTGTCAATATTTGCGATGAGGAGGGGGAGAAATGGGGGGCGTGAGCGAGAGGCAGCTGTTTACAGTCGCCAGACGGCGAACGTCTCTCCGCTTTTCAGCGGCCCGCGTGACTCTGGGGATGCCGCCGGGGGCTCGCGCTGCCCGGCTAAGTCAGCCATCTTCTGGCCGTGTCCTCCGCGGTCCGTGCGCCAGTGGTGAGCCGCCTCTGTGAGTCAAATGAGAGGTTGAGTGAGGGGAAAAAACGAGACAGGGGGAGGGGCGTCCGCTGAAACATTATATGACGCGTTGGTGATCAGAGGTGGGCTATTTCCTCTCGCTTTCCCATGGAGCGCAATCAGAGCAGCCACATCCACAGCAAACAGGTGCCCCCAGGAAACCATCCCGCCTCTTCACGGCCGCTCAAAGCAACATTTACTACACTGCTTCTGTTATTTAACACCACAAAATCAAACAAAAGATAACAATCAGAGGAGCTGCTGCACAGATTACAGACGCTTGTAGGTCAGATGCTTGGTTTTAATGCTTTAAATGTTTTTTTTACTACTTTTATTGTTTTCTTTGTTAACATGCCCAGTATACGCCCAGTATAAGTCAGTTTGAAGCTTAAAGGAAGTGAGAAGGATTCAGAAGATGAAGGTCCCAGGAGGCCGAGAGGGGATGTGACCTCACGTACATGTAAGAAACAGTTTAAATGTGAATCAGTTCTGCTGCTGATCTATACAGTAGGAGTTTTTTTCCCCAAGAAGATCATCAATAATGCTTCCCACAAGTCTTATCCATTATTCTATGAGAAATAAATCACAGTAGGTGATATGAACTGATTGATTATCTTTATGTTCCAGTAAATGTGCAGCAGCATGGTCACCAATGCATTGTGATGATTTATAATACCTTACAGGACAATAGAAACAGAATCCGGTGCTTTCCAGTTCCTAAAATGAAAGAAATTAAGCTTTAAATGAAAAACACATTTCTCTGTTTTATTATTTATTAAACTAAAACTCAGGCAAGTGGAAACAAAGTCCTCTTTTCTTCTTGAGCTGATTTTGGTACTCAGCATTTGTTTTACTGAAAGTCCCAGCACATAATTTCACTTTCTTTTCCCACAAATATTTGTCTGTGAATGCAACACACTTGCACATGATGCTTCTCTGGGTAAATTGTTGTCATAAGAAACAGAAGCAGACTTTATTAGATACTGTTACTGTGTGCATGAATTTGCCTGTTTCAGCTGTGAGGTACACGCAGCTCCCTGAATTACAATGAGGACGTGTGTCGGCTCGTGGCAAAGTGACACCCATTTGAGGCGGAAAATCAGCAGGAACAGGAGCTGTGAACCGTGATGCAGGGTCAGGGCGAGATGACTTGCATTGCTCTTACCCTGCCTTGCAAAGTGGCAGCCCACTACCTGCATCATAAGATCCCTCTTTAATCTGTTCCTGCGGCTACAGCAGCTTGATTTACTGCAATTTAAATCTGATGCTTCATTCTGGTGGTAAACTGTGAAGCCATGCAAGCAGAAGCATACTGCATTAATAACAAACTGAATAAAGTATGGATAAGATATGTAAAAAAAAATAATCTGGAAGGTTTTTATTAATTACTTTTTGCACTATTTGACAAATAAATACAGTATTTGTTGTTTATCTAATTACTGAATTATAGTGATAATTAACAAATCCTTAGATTTAGATTTTACAGGTGATGAAAATTAATGTACAGACTCTCTGTTTTGTACGTGCACAGAGGAGGATGCAGCTCCAAACTGACGAAGTTGCCTTTGACAGACTTTCTCTCCAGTGCAGCAAGACAGACGAAGGAGGATTGAATGAAAGCTTTGTTAAAGCGCTTTCACCGTGCGGGCATTGCACTATCATACTGTTGACCTGTTATATTGTCACAATGATTGTGTTACATGAATGGAAACATGAGGAGGTTCACTTTTCATAATTTCAACAGTTTGGTTTAAATTGATACCTTTAAAGGTTTTTTCCCCTCACATATTAAAATAGAGTTTATTTAATTTTTCAGTGGATGGTTTTTCAGACTCTTCACTTGAAAAGATCCTTTGTTTTACTTGAGTTTGGTCATGTTAATGTCTGTTTGTTAATATATAAACTTGTCGTGCTGCATTTTTGGAGGCTTTTATTTGATGAATGAATATTGAATAAATAATGGACAGCCAAACTGAGCCAACAATGTCCAAAAGTTCTTCCAATCTTCTTTATTTTTCTTTATAGAAATGTGCAGATGTTCTCATAATTCCTAATTATTTGTCAAAAGCAGTGATCAATAACCAATTTCCTGATGTGGTGCTGTTTAAAAAAGGGAAAACATAAGAAAAAAAACATAAGAAATTGCATTAAATCTTCATACTAGCTTAAAAAAATTATCATTTTCAGAGGTAATTTTTAATGTTAACCTCATTTGATTTGTGTTTTGTTCATTTTTATCAATGATGGTTCGTTTCTAAGTTTGTCTTAAAGGTTCGCTTTGCAAGAATTACTGCCATCTAGTGGTAAAGATGGGAATTATATTCACTCCAAATGTTTTAAATGATAAATGTCCTACAATAGTCATAATTTTATGCAAGCGGTTTGTTTTCCTTAATTATACTACTTATAAATGAATGTCTATAAAGTGCTCTGGGATTACATTGTTGTGAAGTGATGCAATACAAATAAAGTTTAAATGAATTTTTTATAGTGCTTTTCACATGTTCACATGTTTTTTCTCATAAAGCATTTATGTTGTTATATAGTGCTACAGTACAACCTGGGTTTCAGTATCTTGACCAAAGACACTTTAACATGTCTGGAATCAATCTACCAACTCTCCAGATGTAGTCGACTGCTCTTCCTCCTGAGCTTCGGTCTATCCATGTGAATGGACGCCGTTTGTCAGTCCAGACCTGAAGATGACCATATAAGTGGGTCCAGTGTCCTGAGGTGCAGCGATGACTGCGCTACAGGTAATTACTTCAACATACATACCGTTTTCTTCTGTGTGTCTTTTAATTCAATTCAATTCAACTTTATTTGTATAGCGCCATTTCACGACAATGTCGTCTCAAGGCGCTTCACAGAGATCTGCCAATTCAAAAAATAGCCTTATATAGGGAACCAGAAAGATTGTATCGAATCTTGACTTGGATCAAGATTTGATGCAATCTCCCATCCTGAGCGAGCATAGGGCGACAGTTGGAAGGAAAACTCCCTTTTAACAGGGAGAGAAAACCTCCAGTAGAACCCGGCTCAGGTAAGGCAGCCATCTTCCTCGACTCGCTGGGGTTACAGTTGAATTCAATTCAATTCAACTTTATTTGTATAGCGCCATTTCACGACAGTGTCGTCTCAAGGTGCTTCACAGAGATCGGACAATTAAAAAATAGCCTTATGCAATTAAAACAGGGACAGGAAAGACAGATTAATATACACTGCAGCTTCTATCCAGGAAGACCTGCAGATAAAGTAAAATAAGAAGTAAGACCTGCAATAAAAAAAATGAAGAAACGTCAAATAAAACCTTCAAAAAAAGGGAGAAAGAAATAAGACTTGCAGAAAAAAGCGAAATAGGTTAATGATGCCAGTACTGTCCAATACATGAAAAATAAGCAGCAGAGATAATAATTGGAAGTCCTCAGTGCATCATGGGATGCCCGGCTAGACTATCCCTAACTGTAAGATTTGTTGAAAAGGAAGGTTTTAAGTTTTATTTTAAAGGCAGAGAGGGTGT